>PKRV01000450.1:219719-415868 GCA_003709505.1 Hyphantria cunea | reverse complement strand
GACACTGGCTCCACCCAGATTGGGCAAAAGTCGCCCTAGGGCGGAGGCAGTGTCGACCAGCTTGGGAGCAAGCTGTCGGAAGTGCTCGTCGAAGAGCCACCTACCGTCGAGGATCAGGCCCAGATACTTCATCTGGGCCCGAACCGGTACGAGGACCGAGTTGACCACTATAGAGGCGACGGGGGGCGGCCCGCGACGGGGCCCATGGAAGAGCAGGGCCTCCGTCTTGTCCAGGGCCACCCGCAAGCCCAGCGCCTCGATGCGCCCGACCACCAGAGAGACTCCCCTGGTGGCCAGGCACGCCGCCTCCTGAAAAGCTTTTCTGTACCCTTATGTAACGAAACTTGATTCTGAAATTCGCATCATAGTTTGTTTGGACATAGATTCCTAAAACCGATAGGGATAGGCAGTCAACTGCAATATCTCGGAAGCCACAAAAGCGAGACCGCTTGCTGTTAAAGTCCCTATTATTTTTTATTATAAATTATCTGTCAAAATTACTCTACACCGCCTGATAGTCGTGGCCACCATCGTCACTGCGAATGAGGACAATCCTGCTTGCAAGACTAATGTGAATTTATTTGTTAGATAACTACAGATTTCAATTTTACAAGACTTGGATAGAGTCATATATGTCAGATAACTATCTAAAATTTTATCACCAACTTACCCTATTTTCTCTTTTGAGTTGAATTTCTCTGATCATTTACATTTAATGCAACTTCACGTTATTCATACCGAATAAATATATTCCTGAATATTTTAAACAAACCCTTCCATTGATTGTTAATTAATAGCTAGGTAAATATTTGAGCAATTTCATCTCTGTTGTAGTACCATTACTAATTAAATTTGTAACTGAAATGGTTTAATGACTTATTTATTTAATTATTAGAATATTATGACATCAAAGTACATGTCTTCGGAATTTGTTTCTCTAAAATCAGAGAGCGAAGTTTCGTATACAAATTCAGCTGTGAAACATAAAGTAATATCAACGTAGATGGGTATACGTCTATCATCATTTGCAAAATGAATATATATATAAAACCTCACAGCTTAGGATGACAGGAGTTGCATATTTTCATTTATCAATATAATGAAAACGAATGTCAGTATAAAAACGTGTTTTTTGGTGTTTGGATATAATCTAGATTAATAAGGAGATCGTTTTTTTGTTTTTTCGAAAGATGGTCCTTATTTCATGTCATACACATGTTTAATATTTTTATTAATAATTTCATCACGAAGAAGACTTAAAAACTCGAGGAGTTTATGTTACATTAACGTATATGTAATTTCAAATTTAGCCGCCAGCAAAACTATTTAATTTAATTGCGTAGATATCAATATTCGGTACAGTAAGATGAAATAAAAATACTCACTCATGTAAAATATGAAGAGAAATCATTTGAACTTTTTCCAAGCAAAAGTATACAAGGGAACGTTAAACGTGCGTAAAAATTTAGAATATTTGAATTGAAATATATGTTCTAACATTAAATAAATTGAAGTTTAGAATTAATGAGTAATAGTTATGAAAAGCCAGAAATGTGTATACATTGTTGTACGTCGGTACAAAGTCTTAATAACTGTCATTTATAAACAACGTGATGCAATCTAGAAATATTCGATCTCTAGAAATATTCGATATTCAATCTCTTCCAAATTTTAAGATAGAATTCATACTATCTGGTATGAATTCTATTTTAAAATTTTGCGTGCGTCAGACGATTGCGCTATAGCACTTTGAAAATTTCTAAAGATTCTAACTTTTTATTCAAAAGTGCTTACAAAGCTTGTCCTGGAAAAAGCCAAGTATTTTGCGAAGATATTAAGTAACAGACTATGTCGGTCCGTTTTCTGTTTGATTTAAATATTCAATTTCAGTTGAAAATACGACAAAATTATTCAAACTGTAACAAACAAAACCATGAATAGAGCTAATTCGAAAACAACGATGGCGTTTAATATAACCGAATAATTATTTAGAAAAGACACGCGCCATAAGAAGTGCCTAGTCATCGCTAAGAAAGGGATGAAAAAACCCTATATTTTGTGTCGTTGTCACCTTTGGTTCGTTCTTTCTTTGTTCTCATGCTATTGTGCTAGGGTTTTAAAAAAATGGAACCTCTTTTGACTTTTGTTTGTAGTTTAGCGTCGTAATTCATAAAGATTTTGATGTGGTCGCATTTTTCGAGGTCGTGGGCTTTTTGTGTTTTGAGTCGTTAGGACGAGTCAATAAGCTTGTAAAGCGTTTAGAGGTGATGATAGGCTTAAATATTGAATTATAATTAAAAATATTATACGTTTGCTTTATTTGTAGCGAACTAACTATTAAAAGTGACTTTGTTTATGAGCCCAATTTGGTGTATTTTCCGATCTTTATAAAATATATATGGATATTCTTGTGTATTCGTAATTTTATTTTTTTATTAATTTAGATATTTACTTGCATTCTACATGGATACAAGCTGAAATGCTTATTTTCATTTTATAACTATTGAAGATGAACCTTACATTATTGCGCTAGTACCAAAATATCAAAAACTAATTTCGTTGGAGTCTTCTTAAACTGTTTTCCCAAAGATATAAGCACTTATAATTTAATGTTAATTTTTTAAAGTTTTCACGCATATTCTTTTCTAGTTCATATTTTATCGAAGTAGGTACCTATTGCGTAAGTTCATTGGCCGTTATCATAAAATTATTTATTATTTGTGTATTTCTTTATCATTTGTGTGATGTGTCGGAATTGGTACACGTAGTTACAGTAATGATTGCGAAGAGAACGTTCTATACTATTTTCAAATAATAACCAGCCCATGGATGAGTAGAAAATATTGACTCACTCTTAAGTCATTTGATAAGTAAATATAAATATATCGGACATCTAACACACAACACCATCTTGTGCCGAGCAAAGCAGAGCTCTTATTATGGGGACTAGAGAACTGATATGAATACACATTTTTTTTTGTAAATACCTAGATATTATACATTAAAAACACCCAAACTCCAAAACCAATATTTGCAGATCATCCAAACATGTGGTCCGACACAGGAATCGAAACCTAGACCTCCAGCACAGCAGTAGTATATACTACCTCTGCGCCACCGAGGCAGCATACAATATACATCAAAATAAAATTTTAAAATAAATTAAAAACACATCACCAGTAGCCTTAAATGTCCTAAGAAATGAGGTTTTAAAGTACCACGATGACCAGACTGGTTGGAATAAGGTTAGTCGCCTAATTAGAGAGTCTTATCAGCAGACGGTGGTCGCTTCAGTGCGGTCAGGCGCTGGGAGGGGTCTGGATGTCGTAATAAAGCGGTTCCCGGATCCCTCCCGTTTTAGGCGTAGACTGGCACACCGTGTGGTTTTAATTGGTTCAATACACAACGTCCCGCTGCAAACCCCGGCGTGGTGAAGGCCCGAGGGGGTTTCCACACGTCATAACGGTGTTTCTTTCAAGTTTTCCTTCTCTTCGCAGTGTTGTGGTTCTGCTAAGTTTATTAGTCTCTCTCTTGAGGTTCTTCTCGTAGACACCAGCTAGGGTCTCGAGGTAACTTTTCCAGTTCTAATGACTGTTCAAGTAGTTATTCGCGCCGCCAGCAACTACAGGCAGATCACTGGGTTGGGTCCAGATGGGCCCGTTGGAAATTCGGTTCAGTGGGGGGAGTAACTGGGTCGTATCTTAGTGGGTAGGCCCCACAATGTGACTGACCTGCCAGTGACGCCCGGGACTTATCCAGAGTTGTGACCTGTGTTTAACGAGGTCGAGCTATCGTCGTCGATCGAGGAGGTAGCTGGAACGTTTGTGGGATGTCATCCAGGGTCAAACATACCGGCTGGTGGTCTGAGATGAGATGGTCGTCCAGGACGTCAAGATACACAGCCGCGTCGATGTTCCGGATATCGGCTTAGTTTATGACGTCTGGTGTATGGGCCACGCAGTACGGGTAGTACGTCGGGTCAGTTTATTAGTCGAGCTAAGGCCGAAAGCGACACCCATGGCGCAAATAGGTATGTTGACACGCCGTTTTCTAAATCCGTCGTAACACAATTTACATGAAGAGTATCATGTCGCTTTTAAAGACAGAGCGTTCCTATATTTAGTGTGAAGCCCCCTTTTGTTACGAGAAGTTCGCTCTCATATTTTCAGACAGTTTGCCTTGAATTCACTAGTACCTTCGTAATTTTTTGTGTGTTACCTAAACTTTACAAAAACAAAGCCGTAAAAGGCTTGTCAGAAGAATGAACACTCAAAATATTTAGGTTTGAAATAAGCATTTAGAAGTAAGTTTGTCGACGCCTACAAATTATTATTTCTTGTTTGTTGAAATATTTGCAGACGATGTCTTCTTTGACGTTTAAGTTGACAGGGTTAGACTTTGTAATGAGCAGGAAAAGACGAGGACACGCTCTTATTTCCTGTGTTTGGTCTCTAAAAGTCGTATTATAGTATTAGCTTAAAGCTAGCTCTGGGTTCCAATTTTGAAAATCGCGAATTACCTTCGGATTCGTTTCTTATTGGTCAAATAAATCTAAAGGTGGCATTTTTTTAAATTATATCTCTGTAAAAAATATATATAAAATATATATAAAGCATTAGCTGCCAAAGTTTTGGCTTTGTAACTTTAATGGCTTAGGTTCTGTTCTAAATTAGTCTTTGTTATGTATAGATTTTAAAAAGAGGTTTTATTAGTGAAAAAACTACATAAATAGGAACTACGTTTATATTGATTTTAACTAATCAAAGTTTTTCAAACTCCTAAAAAATTTAAATTTCAAACATAATTTTGAAATTTATTCACCGTATTCCATACGACAAAAATTGCAATTATCATAATATTTCCTTGTTAAAACATGGCAGCGGGTAGAAATAGAGCAATGTTCAATATATTCTCGGCGCTTGTGGATCTCAGTGGGCTATCACAGGACAAGGGTTATTAAAATAAGCCGTATTCCTACTATAAATGTGGTAACGTATCAATTGTTTAAGCTATTGTTTAATTTGTTCATGTTTGTGCAATATCTATCCAGTGTTCACTGCGTACCATAGCTTTCTTCTACGAAATAATGTACACGGAAATAATACCAAAGCGACACAAGAAGTAAAATTGATTAGTAAATCTTAATTACAACCCGCACCTGGCCAGCGTAGGGACTTATGGCCTTAACCCTCTCCTGAGAGGAGACCCGAGCCCAGCAGTGGGACATTATGGGTTGTTGATGATGATGACGACAATTTTTAGACAGAATCAACATTTTTCACCTGTGATCGACGAAGCCATAGCATTAATTAGTTCCCATCTGGAAGGTATACACCAGTGACGTCATTATAATTGACAACTAAATTGTAACCCTTCTGCCGATGGAAAACCTATTTAAATAAGAAAAAAATTATGTTTTTACGTGTTTATATTCGTCACATCAGTACTCGTTATTTATAAACGGATTGAAAAAAATCTTTCAATTCGAGAGGGTTTTTCATTTTGCTGGTAAATAAATAAATGCTGGTATGTAAATTCGTAAATGAAAATACTACCACTATACGTACAAAACTTAGGAATAAAGAATAAATTATCATATGAATATACATACAATATAAGTAATAACCTAAGCTTTTCTCAAGTTAAACTATTTCAATATTGAATAGTTCAACTTAGAATATGATTATGTTATTACTTCTGTCGGGCACATGTTGTTTTTTTTTCTAAAATCTGTACAGAATTAAATAAAAATATACCGTTAGAAATATTTAGCTCAGTCTAATACACGTATTATTTATTTTACCGAACGGAATGTACCTACGCAGAATTGATACAATATTTGGACGACAGAATTGCTTCATTACTTTTTCGCGAGTCTAATCACGACTGATGAAAATCATAATTGTATTTATTCTTTTTTGCTGGCGGTCGTATTTTATGTATTTTGTTAAATCATAATGATATTTTTTCAGTATAAATATTTTAATTTAAATGACATAAATACGAATACATGCATTGATTTGATTACTGATGAATAAGATTAAAATGAAAAAAAAAATCTAACTACCTCCTATGACAGTTCTTCCGTAGTAACCACGCTCTCATCCGTGTTGTTAACTTATTTTACATAAAGGGATAAATAGGAGGTTGTGCGATCATAAAATCCCACCCAAATCCATAGCAAACTCTCTATAACAGCTATAACCTCATATTACTGAGAATTGGTAGCAATTCATTAGAAATGTTGTAACTTACATGATAAATAATAATAAATATGTTCAGACATTTTTATACACAACGCCATCTAGTCCCAAACTAAGCAGAGCTTGTATTATGGGTACGAGATAACTGATATTAATAATAATATATATATTTTTTTGTAAATACATACATATTATACATAGAAAACACCCAAACTCCGAAACAAATATTTGCAGATCATACAAACATTTGGTCCGACTCAGGAATCGAACCCGAGACCTCTTGCACAGCAGTCGCATTCGCTACCATGCGCCACAGAGGCAGATAAATGGACTTAAATTAATTTTCTCTGATAAAAGGGTCTCTGAAACTTTAAATTAAATTCGGAAGGAATTCAAGCCTAAGTACAAAATGTCACTTATAGAAGTACTCTTATCAAATGTAAATAATTCATGACCCAAAAATTAATTTCTAACCCTGTATTGTGAGTATTATCTATGGACCCTCATAAACAACGTTTATGTCATATAAAGATTAAGTGGTACTCCATGGAAAGGAAGATTAGACAGCTTATTGAAGCGTATCGCTACCTCCAACCACATCATACAAACCGCATAATATTCGGTTACTACCAAGCGTTTGTATTTTAAAGGGACTTTAAAGATGCTCAACCGAGTGGTAAAATTAATATCACTATGTTTCAAGCCTTAAACTTATGTGAAATTATACACCAGCTAACTACAGATTTAGGTTTTACCATATGTAAGTCAGATATATATTTCTAGGTCGCTTGGTTTCTTTAGGGATTCAATTGGGAATATAAGTTACATTATTCTTTAATTTAATTAGAAAATTTTCAAACAATCATCATAACTTTCCACTATTTCTTCACATTTGTTTTAACACAATAATAATTATAATTATTGCACAAAAACAAAGACAATTTTGAGTAATAAATCGAACATGAGATTACCTCCGTTGCCAAACTATGTACATATCCGAAATACAGGTTATTTCGGATAACGGCGCCATTCCCCACGGGAATTTCAACTTAACTAATTATTTAATAAAAATAATAATTTAATTAAATAATATTAATTAATATCTTTATTTATTCAGACAGAGTCCATAGTGTGACATGTAGTGCAGTGTAGCGTAGTGTTAGTATACAATTTCTCTTAATCTATGATAGTACCTTACAATTTAATTTAGTAACGTATACAAAGGAAAGTATAATAATTCTAAGATAGGAAAAACAAAAAGAAAAGTATGAAGAGAATGTCTCTTTGTGTGTATGTGGGTGTATGTGTATGTGTATGTGGGTTTATGTGTTTGAGAGGATGTGTCCAATAATTTTAATGTGTTGTAGGTTAATAAAATATTGATATAACTAAGTATTTATTATAATTATTTTATGTTATTGTGCCTAAAATACCCAAAAATAAATGTTCAATAACTCCTAGAAATAAATTCGATGCATCTACAAACCTCCTTTGTGTTCGAACAAGTCAAACGCATTTGGTTATGGCCTCAAAACGGAAATAACGTTACCACTATATATTATGGATACAAAATATAAGAAAACGTCAAAGCAATTGGTCCGTTGCCGCTTATTTCCAATGCTACTACTCACTGGGAACTGAGCTGAAGTGTGCTTGTTATGGCAAAATAACTTAGATCTGGAGATCTTGTGTTTTGATTTCCGTGAGAGTAGTTAGAATGATTGGAACGTTAGTAGGAATGTATTGCTAGCTTTTTCACAGAGATTAACCCTTTTGTATTTTTTTATCTTGAAACTACTCTAAGGTTTTCGCTCATATTTTATGGAGTTAATTTAGCAACAAGCTAAAATAAAAAACAAAACTTTACTTAAAATTTTAAAATACAGCTCCCTACGCAAGCACTTAATCGAGTAATCATACACCAAAAATGCCTTACATTATTTTAGAATAAAAGCTGATACTATTACGCTGCTGGACCGATATTTACCAATAATTGCTAAGAACGAAAGAAAGCTGGCTTTCAAATGAAAAAAGAACCGTATCGTAATTGGTCCATCCGTTTGAGAGCTACGATACTACAGATAGACACACACACAAACATCGACGTCAAACTTATAACACCCCTTTTTGCGTCCGGATTTACAAAATACTTATTTCCTCACTGACAGTCATTATATGCTAATAAGTAGGCGTTCATATGTGCCAACTTATTTTTTATGAACAAATGTTATAAAGTTGAAATTTTTGAATTTCAAAAAGAAAACAATAATACATTACTAATAATATACCAAAATATTATCTTTTAGCTTTTGCTGGCTTGTATGTCGATTATTACGGTAAAGAATAGCCTATGTTCTTCCTCAAGAATCAAAGTATTTCCATGCTAAATTTCATTGAAATAGGTGCAGCAGTTTCGTCATAAAAGTGTAACAGGTAGATAGAGATAATTTCAAATTTATAATTATCATCATCAACATCAACAACCTATAATATCCCACTGCTGGGCTCGGGTCTCCTCTCAGGAGAGGGTGAAAGCCATACGTCCCCACACTGGCCAAGTGCGGGTTGCAAGAATACGTTGTGGCTACGTAATCTTACCGTTGGATGTCTTTAAGCCGCCCGAAGGCCTCCAACTAAGCTTCACGACTGTTATCATCTATCATAATTTATTATATCAGTATAGATTACGGAACTCAGACAATCAATAAGTAATTAATTTCCTTTTCTTCTATCCTATGGCGCTATAACTCGGCGTGGGTTTTGGCCTCTTCCACAATTTGCCTCCAGCGATCTCTATTCAGGGCAGCACGTCTCCAACAGGACTCCTTTCTCAGAGTAGCCAGGTCTTCCCGTATTCATATACAGTCCCACCACCGCTTCTTGGGCCTACCGCGCGGTCTTTTTTGTTGAGGGGCCCAGTTTGTGATTGTCTTTGTCGCACTTGAGTCAGGCATTCTCTCAATGTGATCTGCCCACCGGAATCCCTGCGCCTTGCAGAACCGAACGATGGTTGCATTGCGTATCAGGCGATTTAGCTCGTGATTCATACGGACGCGATACTCTTCATCGCTTTCCCTAACTGGTCCTAAGACCTTTCGCACGCAAGATTTTTCGCTCAAAGACTGCAAGCTGGCTTTCTTCTTTCAGAGTTAAAGCCCAGGTTTCGCATCCGTATGTAACGACAGGCCTTATTATCGTCTTATATATTATTAGCTTGGTTGCTCTGGAAATCAGCTTTGATGCTTATAATTTTCTGCGTGAGTGAAAACATCTATTACCCGCTCGGATTTTGATTGGAGTAATTAATTTAGAGGTCCATTAAGTACCTACTACCCCATATTATGTAATGTTACAAAGCGTACCTAAACGTTTTGTACAACAATATACTTTTACGGTAATGGTGTACAAAGAAAAAGGAATAACTCTGTCTATAAAAAAAAACTTTTACGTACAATTTTACGTTATGTTTACGTTTACGTATGTTAGTAATAGGTTCAACTACTGAACCCTTCCAATCTCGGTTTGACCACTTTTTATATAGATACTTAAGCCGGTTAAATGAGGTTCAGCTGTATTTGTGCACGGATTACAAGGAAAATATGTAGCTACGGAGCCCCGTAAGTGTGGCTTACACAGAAAAAATCACGTTTTTACTGGCTACTGTAGCTGTAGTTGCTTTTCCCTTACAATAAAAGTAATCGAATGTATCTTGGAGGTGTGCGGAGTGTTATATTGTGTTCATTGTCAGTTTTTATTGTAAGTGTGGCATTTCCTTTTGTAAATTCTGATAGGTACATGTTGACAATATGTTGGAGAAATTAATCGAATGTCTTTGTAGAAATGATGTGTGAGCATATTTAAGATTGTTTTGAATTCTTAGCGATAGTTGGGTGGAAATTTGCATTTTGTGGTACATAAATAATATGATGTTAGTTGACAAATCAAAACTAGTTAGTGCCTCCCTTTAACGAGTGAACTGTACGATCTGTAACAAAAAAAAATTGAAAATGGAACTTTTGCCATTTTCTTTTCTTTTATTTTTTCAATCATAGAAAAGCCTCGACACATGGCGATAGGACTAAAGAAAAAGTGGCGGTTGCGACGTATAAGGAGGTTAAGGAAACGGCTTTTGATAAGGAGAGCTGGATAAAGCTGCATCGATAAGAGTGTAGCTCTATAGTTCATGGTGATGACTTACTAATATTATAAATCTGAAAGTAGGTCAGTTTATCACCCTGTCTGTAAAGCTTTCGCAACTAAAACGCTAAACCAATCTCGGTATAGAAATAGATTGGATTTAAAGAAATATATTGGCTACTATTATTCTCGATAATACACGCTGCAGGATAAATCTAGTCTCATATGTTTTGGCAAGCAATTGCCTGTTGCAAATAAAGTTCCCAGACGCTTCAGTAAGAAAAAAATCTCATCATATTATATTTAAATTTGTAACTTGAAAGCAAGACAATAAGATGTGACAATCACAATTTATTTCCGATGAAAGGAGGTACGAAACCTATTTAGATCATATTACGATTGTATGAAATTGGTTCTGAAATAGTGACAAATAAAAAAATATCAATTTTCTAAGTGTTAGATGTAGATACTTTGTCTCGCTTCGCTGTGCACATTATGGTTCAATTCGTAAGAAATGAGGAACAAAGCTGACCCCAAAACTAGATAAAAACACCGTGTGTACTCTGTACGTCACGTCAAAATTTGAGCTGAAACGCTGATGTTCCCCTAAAAGTACAGTTTTATTATACCTATTGTGCCATACTGTGTGTGTGTAACTGTGTGTATTTATCCGCGGGTTGCTTTTGATTGGATCGGATCGGATACTGTTCACAATTTCATTGGTTTTTATTTTTCTTTAGTGTAACTTCTTTTTTGTAAAATAAAAGTTACTTCATCATCATCATCATCATCAGCCTATCGCAGTCCACTGCTGGACACAGGCCTCTCCAATTTCACGCCACTTAGTTCGTTCTATGGCTTAAGTTCATTCTTATAACATCAGCTATCGGCTAGTAAAAGTTCCGAAAAATTGATTCAGCCGAGATTAGCAGCAACAAACAGACGAAAAAAAAATAACTGACCCCCGCAACCTCATCAATGTATTGTAACAATAAAAAAAAGGTTAAAGTGAGCCAACCTTTTTCTAGATCTTTTAGGAATCAATTCTTTCATATATTGTTTTTGTAAAAATTTTACCGTTGAAAGTTACAAAAATAACATATTTCTATAACATGTATGTAAAGGTTGTCTATAAGACATCGCCGTGAGCGATATGCCAATTGTCACATTTGTATGTTGTACAGCCCCTTTTGGTCGTAACATGATGATGTATGTCCTCGATAACTGAGCTATCTAACAATGAAATAATTTCCAAATCGGACCAGTACTTTCTTAGATTAGCTCGTTCAACCAACCAAAAACATACTCTTCAGCTTTATAATATTAAGTATAGATAAAATATCATAAAATGCTTATGAATAAATTTATTAAAAAGCTGTTATTTTGAAAATAAAAACAGACAGTTCAATTCGATTTATTTGTATAGATAGAATAACATATGTATAGATATATATAAAGTATATTACCTCAGGTAGCTTTTATTGCGGGCCGATTGCGTGGGTACGCTACAAATTGTTTAATTAATATTCATTACTGGGCATCATAAACTGCTAACTGTTTTAGTAAACATAATTTGAGGTAATGACTAAAACTAAATGGGCAAATAACTAAACTATGTATAATTGCCATAGTAATAAAACTATTTTTAATAGTATTTTAAATTTTACTGTTCTAATCCTAAATAAAGTATTCTTATTAACAACTTTAGAATTAAATAATAATATACAAGAAGAAAAAAATAAAACCACTTTTTTGATCGATTTATCTGTTCCAAACACTCGCAGCTTACAAAATATAATAGCAGAAAAAATACACAAGTACACAGACCTCAAAGATGAAGTATTAAGAATCTGGTAACAACAAAAAGTTTACATTGTCCCCATATTACTAACCACGACTGGTGTTATCCCAAAACACATCCACCACAGTTTGAAACTCCTTGATCTGAAACCCAACACCTACATACTTCTTCAAAAAGCTGCCATATTGAACACCTGCAGAATCGTCAGAAAGTTTCTGCAAATAGACGAGCCGACACTCGATGCAATAAAGTTACACACTTAATTCACTTATACAAAAACCGTGACATTTACTTGACTTAGTCCATAAGTGCCACTTAAATACTACCAGCGAAAGTCGAGACAAAAAAGTCCGAATAATAATAATAATAGGTTGTTGTGTAGGTATAAGTATGTTTGTGTAATGGGAATAGTGTATAACATTTGTATATGGATCGATACTATTTCTTTTTGTGTTTTTTGTATGTTTTATGTGTTCCCTGTATGTAAGCTCCCCTAAATCTTAAAATTTTGAAACACTCATATCCGTGTTATGGTTGTCTGGAAAAAATCGCCGAGAGCGAAAAGACCGCCAATTGTTATACATACTTTGTGACTGTTCCTGTTGTACCGTTTCTTACTATGTGTATACAATAAAGACAAATAAATAAAAAAATAAAATAAATAATCGCTTTATTGTACACCAAATTATTTGCAATAGTAACTTAAAGGTAAAAGGTACAATTTTCAGCCTTATCACTCGAAGGCAATCTCTTACAGGCAACCATGAATGATTAAACATGCAACCATGATTAAATTGAGCAACAAAAAAATAACACAAAAATGAATAATTGAATGGTTGTTAGACTTGAGCCTTTTAACTCATAATTGGCACCCCACTGGGATTTTCAAAGATTAGTATATGCCAAAATCATAAGTGCAAAGAATTTTGGGATATAGACCTTTACTGACTGCCTCGGTGGCGCAGTGGTAGCGTATGCGACTACTGTCCATGAGGTATCGGGTTCGAATCCTGGATCGGACCAAATGTTTGCATGATCTGCAAATATTTGTTTCGGAGTTGGGGTGTTTTCTATGTATAGTATGTATGTTTTTACAAAAAATGTATTTACGTATTCACATCAGTTGTCTAGTACCCACAATACAAGCTCTGCTTAGTTTGGGACTAGATGGCGTTGTGTGTTAGATGTCCGAAATATTTATTATTATTATTATTACTTCCAGAACCGGGGGTACAAAATGCAGTTGCATATTTGGTAATGTTTTGCCCTTGTGTTATCTTGTGTTACAATATAGCATGTAATAGTAATTTCTAATACATTTGAACGAGCAATTCTTGTAAATATATTCGAAACGGCTGCAACGATTTTCATAAAATTTGTTCTACAGGAGGTTTTGGGGGTGATAAATTGATCTTGCTGCAAATTGAGCTTGCTGGGTTTTTTATTGATAAGCTATCAAAAAAAACCGAGCAAAGCTCAGTTATTCAAGTATTAATAATTCAAGTTTGGTTAACATTATTGGAATTGGAGACTACACGGTTGGCCTATTGGTTTCAGTGGTCGCCACGCCACTTCCTACTGCGCCAAGTGTTGTGGGTTCAAATCCTACATGGGACAACACTTTGTGTGATCCATAAAATGTTGTTCTAAGTCTGCATGTACTTAGTGTCCGTTTCATGTATGTTTGTAAAGATCCCCGCGACACAGGAATGTATGTACCTAATACGGGAGTTGTCTTTTAAAAAAAACAAAAAATCAAATCAAAATTAAACTTTCTTGTACTTTTATTCCTCTATTTAATAAACTTAAATATAGGTACTTATTTATACACATTATTAATTATTTTTATATTGACACAACATTGTTTCTGTGTAGTCACAGTTGTTAGGTTTTAGCTGTAAATAATAAAAAAAAATCAGTAGCTTTTAATAATGCCACAGGGCTAAACCGATTAGATAAAAATGTTAAGTTCAATAAATAGTCGATTTTTATACACAGAGAGCTTAATCAAAGTTCAATAAATAGTCGATTAATATCCAAGAGAATTTAATTTCCAGAATGTATTTTAATAAGCTCTACTAAGTGCCGACCATCAAGAGTATGATTATATTTAGTAAATAAAAACGAAAGCTGTATTTTATGTATTACAACAAAAAATACTTTTCTACTTTCTATAGTAAGCACCACTCAAAGTTACTAAGGGTGGATTATTAAATTCAAACTCACACTTATGCCACGATTTAATTTTACCTCAGCAGTTTCCCCTTAACGCATCAAAGGTTGTTTACATACCGTACCATAAAGTGTATATATTCATACTAATATTATATATTTGAAAGCTCTGGCTTTTACGCTGTCACGGTTAAACCGAGATTCGGCTTGGAGGTACTATGAATCTTGAGAAAGGGAATAAGGTACTCTTTTTTTATGGAATAGCGGGCAAACGAGCTAACGTATCGCCCAATGATACAATTACCGCCAGGCATAGACAACACTAGAGACGTCACAAGTGCGTTGCCGGTGTACAAACACACAAAAAAATTGAGGATACCGAAGAATACCTCCACCCCTCCCCCATCCGCCAAAGACCGGCAACGCTTCTGATGTTGATGATGTCCATGGGCGGCGGTATTTGCTTATCATCAGTTGATACGTCTGCTTATTTTCTCACTACTTCATAAAAAAAACAGAGTGCTTTCCCTCTGATAGAGTTTTGGCTTGGCCACTTTGGCTGACTTAAATTTCAAGAAACTTTCGACATTCAAGCGTATAAGTTACAAAGTTTAGATTAAGTATGTACTATACCTTTCAGAAAGTAATACTCACTTTATCTAAAACTCGTAAAGATTGACAAAACTGACATTAGATAGAGTTATCTTTTGTAAAGGTCATCTACTAAAACTTTCCCTTTAATCACTGGCTTGACAAAGGATTTAGCGGATTAATTGATTTCAACCGTTCCGGCCTATTTCAGTTAATCACATTGGGACTTTTGGGAATTTTTATTAGTGGAATTAACCGAATATTTTGATAAACGTATGTAAATCAGTCAAGGTAGTAAATCCGAAAGTGGGATTAGTCCCATTTGTTCTATAGAGAGTTTGCTTGAGCATCAATAATTATATACCAGCTGCGCCCCGATTTTGTTGTTTTTCGAATCGGATATTCTACACTATTTCATTGGTTTAAATTTTGTTTCCCTATTAGCTTAAGTTATTAATTACAGACTACATGGTTGTTGTTGTTTTGTGTGATCCATAAATTGTTGTTCTAAGTCTGGGTGTACTTTGTGTCCGTTTCATGTATGTTTAATTAATATAATTGTTAAGATCTCCGTGACACAGGAATGTATATTCCTAAGGCGGGAGTTGTGTTTAAAAAAAAAAGAAAAAAAAAAACATCAGCTTTATGCCAGTGAAAGTCCCGTTAAAATGGGTTCAACCGTTCCAGAGATGAGCCGGAACAGACAGACAGATAATTTTTCTTTACATTGATTTTTAATGCAGATTAGAACATCATAAACAGTTAAGTATACATTTGGTAAATAACTGTTATTTTGAAATTAAAATTACAAGGAGAGACACTTCAAATATATTTATTTGTATAGATAATAGATCTGTTTTGAAATGAACGTGTTATTTTAGGAACTTTTAGTTTTCTGAAAATTTATTCAGCACTTTTGATCCTTTTTTTTTCATGGAATCATTCAAACGAGCAGACGTATCGCCTGATGGTAAGCGATTACCATGGACATCTGCAACACCAGAGGCGTTACAAGTGCGTTGCCGGGCTTTGAGGGATGGGGGAGGGATTGGTGTACGGGCCTCCGGTATCGTCACTGTTTCACACCGGCTTTTTTGTGAGGCCGTGGTATCACTCCGGTCGAGCCGGCCCATTCATGCCGAAGCGCGGCTCTCCCACGGTGAACCATTTGCTGGGATATTTAATATTGCGCTTAGAAGTAAGGCAGTAGTCAAGAAAGTAGATAAACGCGTGAAACGTCTTGTACATACTTTAGTATACATAACTATATTCAGCCTTCTTGATTATCATCTTCAAATTCTATTTAAAAAATTATAATTTGACTATGTAAATAAATAGTTTAAAGAATATGATGTATGACATCTTTATAAATCTATTGACAACTCATTTTTTTATATCGCTTAAGTAGTTTAGGCGTTATGGTGTAACATTTAAATATACATAGACTGTCTGTAAATATACATAGGTTTTTCTCTTGGCTTCGTTGTTGTGGAGTAAAAATACATTCATCAAAGTGCAAATGCGTTTATATCTCTGCTTGATTTGAAAAGTTAGTTATGTTTTTTGTATCTTTAAGTTATTATACATATATCAATATTTAACGTCAATGAATCTGTATTGAATAAATATTTTGCATACTGGCCATAATGAAAATTCCGTTCCTATTTCAAATTCCATTTAAACGTCATTCGAAATGAAACAATAGTAGTTAATTCAATGCAAAAAGCAATATGACACATGAATTCCGATTATTGAATATTCCATATGTAATCTGGATAATCGAATGCAGTATCGATATAATTGTTTCGACTATCTACCTGTAATGAAGCCTAGTTCATTTTCATTCGGTTATTATTTACCTAAACGGCGTCACTATCTGTGGTATCAAATATACTCGATATTATTGTACCTCTAATCGCTATTAAAATAAATACTTTACCGTTCAGTTGCCTATAAATTATCTAATTACTGTACTCATAACACGCGTGTATGAACTTCATTTAGAAGTAATATCAACTTTGATTTCTAACCTTACATTTGATAAAGTTACATATTTTGGACCAAGAGGATGAGATAATAACTCATTTATTACCCGACTGCGCAAGGAGGGTTATGGTTTTCGGGTGCATGTATAGGTATTTCTTTGAGACATTCATATTGGATTCGTTTTAATTATATGATTGACACTGGCTTTTTGCCACCAAATAATATGCATTCAAAATCTATCTAGTAGGAGTAGTAATATATATATTGTCTTAGGAAAAATCTATAGCATGTAAACTTTTAAACAAATTATAAATGGTTCGTGACTCAGGTCGTGGTTACGAAATCAGCGGGAGCGGGGTTTAGGTGGCGTATTCTAATGCAGATATTTTTAAGGTGAGATGTTGTGGTGAGCCAATATTTCCGCGCCGCTCACCGCTCCCGCTGACCTCGAGACCGCGGCCTAAGCATACGATTTCCACGCCCGTCTCATTTTTTGTCTGATAATTAATTTAACAAGTTATTATTTTCTATTAAGCCCGGAATCATGCCGCTAAAGGCTGTGGGAGAGCCACGCTTCGGCATGAATGGGCCGGCTCGACCGGAGTGATACCACGGCCTCACAGAAAACCGGTGTGAAACAGCGCTTACGCTGTGTTTCATCGAGTGAGTGAGGATACCGGAGGCCCATACCCCAATCCAACGCCCCCTATCCCCCTCACCATCCCCTTTCCCCCCAGGCCGCCATAGTGTGGGTCACCATGCTGCATTGTTCTTTTTCGCATTGAGGATGGTGACCACCACTCTTGGATTCTGCTCATGCTTTCCATCAGGCAGGGCAGAGTCATCCTGGCAGCTTAAATATAAAAAAAAAAAGGCTAAGTATTCATCTTACAAGATCGTAAGAAGGCTCAATTGTGATTGACAATAAACAACAATCTTTATAGTTCCATATTTTAGCTTTTTATACAACCTGTCGGAAATTTCTGCGAACCTGGCTTAGTGACGTCATGCAAACTATAAAGAATTCGAGAAGTAGGATAAAAATACGAGATTTAGAATTTAAAAAAAAACTTTTATCTATTTTTTATACACTTTTATACAACTCTTATATTGTATATCTCGTTTTCGCTTATATTTTTTAAATCTGTACCCCAAACAATATATTAGTATGTTTCTTAGGGAGTTTTGTGTCCAGGAAAGTTGAAATCCTTTTTGGCTATTCTCAAAATCTTTTTTTAAGAAGGTATTTCTTTTCTAGTGGAATAAAAAGAGCGTATTGCGCATAAATGAAAATTGTCTAAATCTATTTTCTTTTGGTATCTTTAACGCTTTTTGCCTGGTGTCGAGAGCTTGATAGTGTCCATGGCAACTGATGCTAAAGTACTAGGTTATGGATCTTCTTCGAAGGACGAGTCTTCCTGAACGTTTGCCTCTCTCGCTGTTTCTGGTAAAATAATGTTTTTTTTCACGGTTTATTTTCATTATCGTCGTTTTAAATAAACCAGTTGCGACACACGCCCTTTTTGTTACTTGATCAACCGGCATAATAAAAGAGCCATTTTAAAGTGAAACTTCTTTAGGCGCATGAGGGTAAAAATTTTATAAATGTAACGTCACGCAAGTATGCAACGGAAGTGTCGAAAAAGAGAGAGAGAGCGATCGAGACCGATTGAGAGAGAGTAAGACAGGGCGAACGTAGCATGAAGCAACTAGCGATGCAGTGAGAGTAGGGATGCTTTAGTCACAACAATACCTATAGAAATCGCGTCGAATAGTGTAAATACTGAAGAAATAAATTAAAAAAATTAAATTTATAATCTATATTAATTTTCAACACTTTTAATATTTTAATGACAATTAAATTCCTGACATATCTTCCGAGAGTAGGGAGCAAGCAAGTGAGAAAGGTCGAGAGAAAAAATGACATAGAGCGATTGTCGTATCACGCACAGTGCCGTGGAGCGAGAGGTGGGAGAGAGCTAAGAAGTTTCACTTCTGACATGTATACTTTGTATGCACGCACTTTTTTTTTTCATTTTCAAAGATTTGGATTACTTTGAGCACTAAATTTCGCTCTTCACTACGTATAGTCCATCTTACAATATAAATAGGTAGTTTATTAATATTTTACAGAACAGAGAAACAATAAACAAGAATGAGATTACAAAAACAAAAATAATACGCATGCGTTGGCGCTTGCATTCGCAACGATACTAGATAGGCGAAGGCGGGGCGGGGCGTGGGGAAGCGAGAGGTGAAGCGCATTCCAGACGGGTGCGCAGATATTTCCGACGGGTTGTAAAGAAGCAAACTAAACAATGGTTTCGATTGCAAGAATATATGCCAATACCATACCACTGAAATAATAATAATCATTATAATAAAACTTGTGTGAGATAATAAAAATCGTCCAAGTGCGAGTCGGATTCGCATAGGAAAAGTTCTATACCATTATTTAAATATTTCAAGCGTCCACTTGTTGCCGATATTAGTAGCGAGCTAAAATAAGCAAAAAAACAAGTTTGTTGTATGGAAGTCCCCTTAAATAATAATTTTATTCTGTTTTTTACTATTTATTCTTATAGCAGCAACAGAAATACGTCAGCTCTGAAAATTATGAGATTAAGCCTGGTGTCAGACGTACAGACAGATTGACGGACAGCGAGGTGTTAGTAATACCGGTTTCCGTACCCAAAGAGTAAAAGAATTAGAATTAGATTAGAAGAAGATCCCTAAAAATTATCTCACAATAATAATAGTCAAATAAGTAATAGTCACATACGGCTGTTTGGTCCCAAACTATGAAAAGCCTGATCTATGGTAACCAGGCTACTGAGAAATATATATTTTATTAAAAGTCATCTCCCCCAGTAGCAATAAACATCCTGTGTTGCGGGGGACTTTACAAACATACGTGAAACGGACACAAAGAACACCTAGATTCAGAACAAAGATTTGTAGATCACACAAAGTATTGTCCCATGTGGAGGGATTTGCACCCATAACCCTTTGCGTTGCAGAAAGCGGCGCCTCGAACGCTTAAACCACTAAGGCCAACTGTGCAATCATATACTTATATATTTCTATATAAATACATACACACACGCACTAATTACATAGATAAAACGACCGTGTTCAACACATAAAAACTTGTCCTGGATAGAAATCGAACCCACGACCTCTGATATAGCAGTCAGGATCACTACACTCAGCCGCTACACCAACAGGCAAATAACAATCAAATAATAAGAGTTATTGCATTATTGTTTTAATGCGTTCCATATAAGTTTATCCATGTTCCTAGAAGGCAAGTTTACAAATGCTTATATATCTTAGTCATCAATCACCGATAGCCTTTAGTACTAGTACTCTACTGGTTAAACATAGGACCTTACAAAGGAGGTTCTGGTCTGCCTTGTTCGGTCTAATCAAAATAATCTGTCATTGAATAAAAATAATGATCTCATCATGACTTATGGCGCTATTGTTCCACCAATTAGAGTTGGTTAGTGACGGGTTGCGGGTTTGATTCACAACCAGGACTGTGTATGCTAGCCGACTTGTGCCGACTTCGTTAGGCGTTAACCGCCTGCTTTTCTTCGACTTGGTTTACAAAAGACTAGTATTTTCAAGTGAAATTTTTGTTCAACCATAATAAACAGGATTGTGTGGTTTTATGAAACCAAGGTAAAAGTGAAACTTTTTTTCACATGCAAATAAATAATAAATAACAACATTTACATTAAACACTGACAAAAAAAAACAAATTAGAGTGGAGCACTGGCACACCGTCCGACTGGCCAATGGGCACTGGCTGACCGTCACGCGTCACGCGTCACGCGACATGCAATACACAGACCAAAAGAAATGAGACGATCTAATAAAAGTTTCAATTTAATAAGGCCTATGTCACTCCTGAATTGTGTCGCTTTCTGTTAATGATAAAAATTTTGGGATCAGCAATTCCGTTGATTACCCCTCTATTTTTTTTTGTTCGGATACCCCTCGGTGTAAGAAGGAGGAGAACCGGTGGTCGGAAAACCGACTGGTGGCTATGTCGGACTCGAACCGACTAAAAACCGCACACCATCTCGAGTATTAAAAGCCGGGGAACTAGGTGTACCCTCGGAAGGAAATCCCTGGAACCCCAACGTGCCTCGGACCACCCAGTTTTTGTAGGTGGCTCTCTCCTTCCTCCTGGCTAGCACTTTATAAGGCTCGCGCCGCCACCCCGGCCTGCTTATGCTAGGGTGATAGGTAGCCTCACCTGGCACCCTCAGACTTGCGTTTATGGAGGGCGGAGATTTATAACCATACAAGCTAAGTTAGAAACTTTACCTTTTTATAATATTAGTATAGATTTGTGTAATGAATCTTCTGTGTCTAGTTGTGATTTGCCAAAAACATCTAAATATTTAGATACCCGATTTTATTGAAATTTGGTATCAATAATAACTTGATTCTTGAAAGAGGTCAAGTTACTTTTTACCACGATAACTGACACGCGGGCGGAGACGTAGGCAAAACTAGTAGATTTATAAATATCAGCTCTCTATTTCAACTCTCTATTTCTGCCTAGTTTGTAATTAGACGGCCGTATGTAAGATGTCTCATGTTTTATTAATATATTAGCTGAGCCCCGCAGTGCTATTCGCGAGTAACGCCGCGGTGCAAAGCTAGTCTAAAAATAAATAGCCTATGTTACTCCTCATATCATCAGCTATCTGCCAGTGAAAGTCCCGTTTAAATCACTACCACTGGTATCCTTTCCACTACGATCCCGGGTCCTTTAAACGGGACGTGAAGTGTGGGTCACCATGCTTCATTGTTATCCTTATTCGCATTGAGGATTGTAACTATCACTCTTGGATACTGGTTATGCTTCTCATCAGGTAGGGCAGTTTCATTTTGGCAGCTAACAGCAGGAAGTCGGTTAAGAATACAATACCACAAAGTTAATAAAACCTATTTTCATTTCCTATACTAACTTCTATTATATTAAATCTAGTACTAGTTTTAGAAAGTGATATCTCTTTGGAATAAAAATAAATATCAATATATCTTCTATCTATCTAAAATATATAAGCAAAAATGAAACCGAAATGTATGTACGCACGTAACTTCCAATCGCCTGCTCCAAATTGGATGATATTTTTCATGTGTTTGTTACTGTCAGTACAAGGTTTGTAGAAAATTATACCGAAGCCGGATAGGTCATATTTTCTTAATATGCGACTGTATAATACCTACCTGCGGTAACGTGAAGCGTACATAAAAAGTATTAGGAAACTTAGGTAATGCGTTTTTTTTTCTTTTAAAGACATCTCCCGCATTTGGAAAATACATGCCTGTGCCGGGGGACTTTACAAACATACATGAAACAAAGTACACCCAGACTCGGAACAACAATTTTATGATTCACACAAAGTTTTGACCCATGTAGGATTTGAGCCCACAACACTTGGCGCAGTAGGAAGCGGTGTGGCGACCACTTAAACCACTAGGCGAACCGTGCAGTTTAAATTTTATTTGGTACCATTTTTCAATAAGTACATACTTTACATTTCAGGGCATAACATTATTCTTGATATTTAAATCAATATTGAGAACTCATATTTAATATGCAAAGTTAGGAAATCATAGTAAGGTCTGTTTATGACGAGTGACCTTTCTCAACACACTGTGACGTTCCGTACCACGGAGAGCACGTTAAGCCTCCCGGTTTTTATACAAATCACTTTGGCAATCTTACTGGTCTGAAAACGGTCTTTCTACAGAATTTTGGTATATCCTAATACTTGGCAAAGTTAGGTTCGCTTGGAAACATTTTTTAATGTAATTAGCTTTTGTCTGTGACTTGGCTCATAGTTATTTAGAGTTTATTAACAGTTCAATTCCCAAGTCATGTAGTATTTAATAGCCCTCTCTGTATCCCAGATGACATATATTCCAAATCTGTTAACGGACAATTTAGTTGTTAATAATATTCAACACTTTTTAATGCTCCACTGTCGGACAGAGATATACTGGCATAGACCTCTTCCTAGAAATTAGGTTTTGTCTTACTGTTACCATTTGTTGTCAAATTCTTTGCTGTTGTCCAGTATAGTGTGTTAGTCCATTCTAGAACCAAACTCACTTGTACTTATTTTAATTAAGATAATTAATGTTAAGCCTTTGAAAATGCCATGGCCATAGTGAACATAAATAAAATAGTAGAATAAGAACAAGAGAGTTTGATTCTAGAATGTATTGCAACAAGTACCACCAAGTGCCGACAATCGAGAATATAACTTTCTGGTAGCCGGCTTCGCCACCCATGGTATGAAAAGGGGTAGTGCCACTCCATGTTTTTAACCCGTCATCACATGTAGAAGTCGAATCGTGACTATTAAACAAACAATCGTATTAATAATATTAGTGAAATCAGTTAATGGAACTAGGAACAAAAACAATAGAACGTATTAGATTAGCTAGAGTTCGTGTCAATGTTCAACCTTTGTGATATCGTTTCAAAGACCAATGACTGTCTACACATAAATAGTTATCTCTAACGCCCCATATGGCTTTGTTTTCTTATTCTTTGTGCCATATCTCATTTGTACGATTTATTCTTCCTGTCGGTTGGAAAAATATTGTTCTATCTTTCCATTTTCGTCTTTACATGTTATGAAATTGTAATGGTCTGCGTAGCTTTATCTACGCAAAAAGTATTGATGAGATTTTAAGTAGTAGCATAGTTGAGGGATTTTTCAAGGAAGGTTTATAGTTAAAACTAGCAGAGGCTTGCGGTGTTACACACGATCCAACAACAACCGCGTTTAACACCGCGGGGTAAAGATAGTCTATAAAATAAGTAGCCTAAGTTACTGCTTATGTCATCAGCTATCTGCCAGTGAAAGTCCACTCAAAAATGGTCCAGCCGTTCCAGAGATTAGCCGGAACAAACGAGACAGACATAAATTATAAAAATGATTGTCTGGTATATATTTCGTGTATATTTATATACATACATACAAATTCATTAAGTAAAAAGTGGTAATTTTATTATTAAAAACAGTCACTCCAAATTTATTTTTTTTGTATAGACAATCTTATAACCAATCAATTACCAATACCAAAGTACCATTACCCACTATACTGATCCAATTTAAGGAAAATATGTCCTGATTTATGGAGCGTGACTTGATCTAAACGTCAATATTTTCTAAGGGGATGCACTATATAGTACATGAAATGGTATTCCACAAGCCAGCCAGAGACGAGCTGGAATCAAGAAATCAAAGTAATAAAATATACGTATCTCATCAAAAAAGCCCTTACTTAAAAGGACGGTCAATCTAAATAATGTCCGCTGTTTATTAGGGACAGTGTCCATTAGTCGGGGACACTGTCGCCGCTTTACATGATACCACCTTTATGCCCTGTCCAGCTTAAATTATACTGTTTTATAGTCCTGTGTAAGCCACTTAGCTACGTTATGATAGTAGTTATGGTAGTTAGTAATTAAAAGTGTGACCGTAGCTTCGTCGTAAAATAATCCAATTTTTTTATATAGTCATCAAGGTTTGTATGATTGAATATTAAAAAGGAATGTTAAAAAGAAGAAACTTACAAATCTTTTACAAATTGGGTAATTTAGAATTGGCATTAAAATTCAGAACTCAATAGACAGCAGTTATGATCGTAACTCCTTTGTCTCTAATAGGCTCGAGACAAAAAAATGAGAAGACTTCTATAACTCAATATCGAGGGCTTCCTAATTCTTAATACGACTTGATTTCAAGGCAGTAGAGCCACGCTGATGTCAGCACGAACGGGCCGGCTCGACCGGGGCGATAGCACCCTCGCACAGAAGATTAAAAGTAAATTGCAGTGTTCGTGCTGTCGTGTTTCGTTGGTGAGTGCGAGACCGGAGGCTAAATAATGCAGAAGCATCACTAGGCCGCCATCGACTGGGTCACCATGATGGATTGATGCATTGTCTGCATTCGCAATGAGTATGGTGACCACCTGCTCATGTTTACCATCGGGCAGAGTAGATTCATTATGGTAGGGCTATACAGGAAAAAGCTACTTTAAAAAAAATATATTACGAAGTAGATGAGGTATTTTCGTGAGGTACAACATCATTATCATCAGTCTCTTGCTGTCCATTGCTGGAAATTCGTCTTTCCAATTGCACGATACTTTATTCGTGAGGTAAAATGTTTTATTTATCATAGATTTTTATTTTTACATAACTTTAATTGGTACAGAAATAAGTATATTGGCAAATATGATGTGAAGTGTTTATTTTAATATTGCGCATTTAATACAATAATTTCACGCACAGGTCTGGTTGGGAATAGGCGTTTTTAGGTCAGATAAAGAAGGTTATCAACTTATGAGCCCTGATTCTTTTTAAACTGTCACAAAAACAAGTCTATCTCCACTCTTTATATTGTACTCACAAGAATGTATTAATATCAATCCGAATTGTGCTTTATTACTGGAATCGGTAGATACTCGTATAAGAGAATTGAAAAAACCATATCCCATTCCCACCGGGGGAGAGCCACGCTTCGGCATGCATGGGCCGGCTCGACCGACCGAGTGATACCACGGCCTCACAGAAAACCGGTGTGAAACAGCGCCTGCGCTGTGTTTCACCGAGTGACTGAGGATACCGTAGGCCCATAATCCAACCCGCGGAGGGGGATGAGAGGAACCTCATCTCCCTCCCCATCCCCCAAGGCTGGCAACGCACTTGTGATGCCGCTGGTGTTACGGGTGTCCATGGGTGGCGGTAATCGCTTACCATCAGGCGATAAGACTGCTCGTTTGCCCCTTATTCCATAAAAAAAAATATCCCAATCGGTTCATCCGTTTAGGAACTATAATGCGTTCAAAATTATAACACTTCTCTTTTTGCGTCGGAATTTAACTAAACGGCAGTATGGGATTACTTTCTTCGTAATTTTTAGAAGTCACCTAAGATATAACGGCTAAATTTCTTACTTTATTTGATAATTTTTTTTTTTCTTTTTTTTTTTATATTTAAGCTGCCAAAATAACTCTGCCCTGCCTGATGGAAAGCATGAGCAGAATCCAAGAGTGGTGGTCACCATCCTCAATGCGAAAAAGAACAATGCAGCATGGTGACCCACCCTATGGCGGCCTGGGGGGAAGGGGGATGGTGAGGGGGATAGGGGGCGTTGGATTGGGGTATGGGCCTCCGGTACCCTCACTCACTCGATGAAACACAGCGTAAGCGCTGTTTCACACCGGTTTTCTGTGAGGCCGTGGTATCACTCCGGTCGAGCCGGCCCATTCATGCCGAAGCGTGGCTCTCCCACGGTAATTGATATTGAAATATTTGATTTAAAAGCTAAGCTGTCTATGGGAATATTTTCGTAACATAGACAATTCGAAGTTTGTAGTATACATATTAAGTAAATTGTTCTATCGTTATAGTTCACCTTATCCCTAAGGAGCAGACCTCATCGTCCTTATGGAAGAAAAACTTCCCTCTTCTAGGACACAAAAGGCTGGCAAAGTACGTGTGACTGTTAGGATACTGATTCCATTATAGTTTGTTTCCCACCTCTTTCTTTACTTTTCTTTTTTTTATAAAGACTTGGAACAAATCCTGTGTTGCGGGAAACTTTACATACATGCATGAAACGAACACAAAGAACACCCATCCTCAGAACAATTGTTCCATGTCAGGTTTGAACCCACAACACTTTTCGCAGTCAAAAAAATGTATCGAATATTTCAAAGTTATTTATTGAGTGTTGACCACTCGTATGTACAAAGTTTCGAACTCATGCACTGAGTTATCGCAGTTACAGTTAGGAATAACTGTAATCAATTTAGCAATTATTTCAAACCATATTGTTACACATATAAAGTTAGAAATTCAAGTATAGTACTGAGATGTTTTGGGTATGGTAGACCGATGTTTTGGAACGTAGGGGCTGGTTCCACCGTGATAGTACTCGACCTACCAAAAATCTCATGTTACACAATTATTTGATAGCTTTGCACTGACTGAGGTTACTGGAGACCAAAAGCACCCCATTCGGTGGGCAGAAACATTTGAAGTTAAAGAAACATTCGTACTATCCGAACTAATATATTAATTTGTAAGTAACTCTGTCTATCTGTGACGCATTTAAAGCTAAACTAATGCACCGATTTCAATGAAATTAGGCAAGGATATACTTTGATTCTTAAGAAAGGACATATATTCTTTACCACGATAGCCGATACACGGCACGGGCAGCGCTGCAGGCAGAGCCATGGGCAAAAACTATTTTTACATACAAATGGCAAAACATTGTTTTAAACCCCACCCAAAGTAATTCTTTTTATCTACAATCCACCACGGCCTTAATTAAATCCCTTCCATTTTAATAAATTGCTAATTATGTACCCACCATCTATATCAGAACGAAGAGATTAACATACAAATCATATGCACGCCCTTAAATTACTTTAAAAAGTTATAATTAATAAATTATCCCTTGGTGTCCGGAATATAAAAGGGATAATTTGTTTGCAACTTAAGTATGGGTTAACAATTAATTACTTGATGTTTAAGTTAACTTTAAACTCTTTAAACTGATGTTACTTTTTAAATTGTCAAACGATTGAAATAAAACAGAGTATTAAGTGAAGTTTACATTCATTAAGTGAAATAGATAAATTGCTCAAATATTCTATGACATAACCCTCGTTTGGCTTTGCCGTAGTCGGGTAAAATAATTTAGTCTTATGTTTTTATCTGGAACAACTTACTTTCTTGCCTTGAAAGGGATGTAGCTGTGCCATATACTTATTCATATTTAATTCCTTTTGTTTCAGTTCTTATATTGTTTTTAGTTGATAATAAACGTATTTTTCTTATTATTACTTTATTTACTTTAATACATGCTGTATCAATACATGTTTTTATAAGTCGCAAATGATTTTAACCATTGCTCTACATTTGTTTATGTTCATTTTTGGTGCAAATAAAATAGACAAATTTTGAGCTCAGCAAAAGATATTAGAACCCACAACAAAGTCATTAATACTTTGCCGATTTGCGAGATTGTCAGTAGATCGAAACTATATATTGAGCGAATTTTTATTCCGAGATTGACCTTCTGGTCTAAAGTCACCGATAGCAACAGCAGCATCGTTAAAGCTATACGATATATATATAGTGCATATGACCTCAATCGGTCAAGTCGATCGGTCGATCAACCACACTCGATTATAAATATAGACTATCTCAGGGCAATGGGATACAAATATTAATGCAATGTAGTATATCAATCGATACATTAAGGGTAGGGATATAGCCGGTGATGAATTTAAAATACAGTTGAAATATATACCTGGCCCTGTATAAATTAGCTGACACCATCGATAGATATGAGACCATTTGATATATACGTTTCCACTTAAATGTGATGTGATTATAACGATAATATTACTGTTTTTTTTATGTAATAAGGGGCAAACCAGCAGACGTATCGCCCAATGGTAAGCGATTACCTTCACGCAATGACACGCGCAACACCGGAGGCGTCACAAGTGCGTTGTCAGCCTGTGGGGAATGGGGTATTGGCCTCCGGTGTCCTCACTTACTGGGTGAAACACAGCGCGGGCGCTGTTACACACCGATTTCTTGTGAGGTCGTGGTATGGAAATATGGTAAAGGATTAAGCATACAGAGTTTCACCACTCCTATTTATCTGTGGGCGTCGCAAAAGGGGACTAAGGGAACAAACTGCGCAGGGCAACAGCAGACTGCGTTGTAGGTTCTTCTGGACAACATCAAGGCAAAAAGAATAAAACTTGTAACAAACCTTATATCAACCCGTTTCGCCAGGTACTATATATAGTTGGTGAAAAACTGGCCTAGTACGAGTCGGACTCGCGCACCGAGGGTTCACTGGTTGATTACTTCTCGATATTCCTATTCGTCAAAGTATTTTGATGTATATGTGTGTCTGTCTATTGAATGACCACAGAATTTTTTATTTCATTTCTAAGCAAGTTGCATATGGAAACATAATATTAAAGAATTTTTACTTCATATTCGTAAATAGATGCATTATCATTATTCCTCACCATTCTAAAACAACATCGTATTTACGTGTAGCTGGAATACAAGGCTTCAATTTGTTCTGTGGCTATATATTTGAATGAGTATTCATTGGTGGTATTAATTATTATTCTTACCGCCAAGTGATCTTAGTAAAACCAAAAACAAAAGATGTTCTTATTGATTAAATTATTGTCGGCAGACAGAGTTTGTGACTATGCCATTAAGGTGTACCAGTTTCCTTGAAATTCAAAACGTCCCCTTGCAAAATACTCTCTGTAGGTCATTAAAATGCTAATTAGCGTGATTATCCACCCGTTTTAACGAATTCTAGTGTCTAATTTGACTATACGTGCAAAGAGGTACCGGTAATTTGATAATGAAACGTTTTAAAATGAATGAAAACCGTTTTGCGGTTTTAACTCCAACGTAAGCTTTAGGGTTAGTTCCGTGTGTGTTAACAACATTCACAAAGTCACTTTAGGTCCAGATGAATTATTTTAGATAATTTGGTTAGATACGACATTAAAGAGCTTTTAAAAATCGAATTAGTTGGAGTTACAGTCAAAATTAATAAGTGGTTCTGTAAAGTTGAAGCTACCTTAGGGAATATAATTTGGCTCCTTCTTCTTGCATAAACCAGAGTATAGGTGAGAATCCTAATACCTGCCATCCCCTTAGTGTGTTTATATACTCCGATTGACGCACCAATCCATCCTTATAAGCAATAAAGCCTTTCCTTTCTTTTTTTTTTGGATTGGATACCCCTCTCGATCCTTCACTCCACTGGGGTTTGCAGCAGGGCGGTGTGTCGGAATCGAACCGACTAAAACCACACAGTGTGCCACTCCGCGCCTGAGACGGGAGGAATCTGAGAATCACTTTATTATGCCATTCGGAATATAGCCTTTCCTACCGTAATTTACCTTTCTAATCTATCTCTTCTTAAAATATACTTTCAGTTTTATATATTGTCATTCTTAAAATGTTTGTTTGACTATTAGAAATTTTCCCTTGCAAATCTCCTTTATAGCTATAGGCGTCAGCCTCTGTATTCATCTATGTTAATAATAATTTGGTGAAAAAGGAAGTTAGGCAAAAGTAAACACAATAAAAAGTCTAACATACTGAAATGATTGAATTTCCCCGATTCCCAATAGTTCCCAAACTAAGTTTACACTTGTGACTTTGGAATTAGTAATTTTTTTACAGTATACCATCTGTATATAACCATAGTGTGTCCAAAATAAAATTCATTCACAACAAAACTCTTAATTCATACCGAAATATTTACTTAAATACCATGGGACTGCGTTTGAATTTGTAATATTCATCACACTGTTACTTCTTAACTTAATCGTATATCCATTAATATAGATACTATTAATTAAGAAGTGAGGTCGTAATTAGTTGATGTCAGTGCGATGTAGGCCAGCTGTAAGGTTTTCATACATATAAAGCTATACGTTCATCACACGACATCTAAATAGGTCGCACTCAGTACAGCCTTATATAGACCCCACTTCCTTTCCTGAATAGGTAACACAGTCGTGGCATTCATAAAAGTCTACAGTAAGTAGGGTAAACACCCAGGATTTGTGTTTGGTATATTTTTTCAAATACTATGGTAGGACATCTACAGATTTTATTCTCAGTTCTGTTCTATTCGACTTTAAAAATGCTTGTTTTAGTAATTCGGATAAAACTTCTTCTAAATCCGGGCTTACATACCTACACTTTTAAGTTACTCATAGATACATATTTAAAGTATCTTTAAATGGAGAATAGGGTTCTTATTTAAATAAGAAATATGTAGAGATCGCCTAATCTGTTTTATTTTATTAAATAATGTTTTATTTCAGTTCATTGACCAATATAACTCGAACTCTTACTGTAAAGTGTGTTAATAAAAAATATACACTGAACTCGTAAAATGGCAGTGCTTATATTGATAAAAAATTACCTACCTATTATTTTAGTTTATAGGACCATGAAAACTTCTTAATTTCACATTATGTCGATGCGAGTTTATTTAACTAATGTTATGAGGTGTTCCCCTTGAGTATTTAATATATATGTAGAGATATTCGGGAACATAATTGTCTTGCGCAGCAGTAGTTATAACTGTACACACACTATTACTTTCTTACTATATCCTAACAAGGATATGGTTTATTTAAGTCGTCAGTTTTGACAAGTTCACAGGCTTAATCATTCCTTATCTATTTTTATACTTTATAGCAATTTTTATGCGAATTTTCAGAATTAAAAGTTTTATGCTTTTATTACCAGGCTATATATTACTATATTATAGCGAAATTGAGTCTTAATTAGGTTTCGAATTCTCTTAACCACAACATTTAGCAATTTTTAATACCGCAGTATTTATTTTTTTATATTCATGTTAGCTCCGAGCTTCCTTATCTTGTCAATTGTTACGAGTAAATAAAACGTTAGCCTATGTATATGCTAGGCAATAGCATCCAGCTTCCCTTCGAATTTAGTTCGCCCTCAGGGTTGCGGAGGACCGGAATCAGTCGTTTCGTAGATATCTAATATTTAGATAAAACCGGTTGAACTAGTAGCCGACTCCAAATAATCTTGGTAATAATAAAGGCTCGGAAGATGATTTTAGTTCCTAGCTGATGATCACAATTTTATTTCTCAAAAAGTCAAAAGTTGTTTTTCTTGTTTTGTACCTTTTTCATAGCTGCTAGCCTCCTATTACTTGCAACGTGCCTATAAGCTATATAACATCACGCAGCGGTTGGACGGACTATCCAACTCTAAAATATTTTCTACTTAGAACCAGTATTTCTTTAGAAACCAAACAAATTATTCAACTTTGTGTGGAGAGATACACATACAAACAGTTACAGAGTCTGGTATATGAGATAAGGCTTTAATCCTTGCGCTCTGAGGACCGGAGTCTGAAACATAATCTTTATAACGTTAAGTAGCTGAGGGAGCGGCTTCGTAACATGACGCGGAATTAAGCCGATTCTGAAATGAATACAACTGCTTTGTCAAATTCTAGAAGAAGAAAACTATAATTATGATTACTGATAACTTATGAATTTAGGACTTTCGCGACTTTTACACATATACATCTTTTTTTTGTACAGTGGGACTTATTCTGATAGCATTATAAAAAAAATAAAGGGCCTTCTATTTCCCAACACTTCGAACTGGTCGAAAACTGAACTATAATTATAATTGTATCAAGAGGCATATTACAGACAAATATGGTTGCCGAGCATTAACAAATCTAGTTGCCTTAATAAAGGTGATAGTGCGCCAACCATAAGAGACAACCACATACTATCGTGGACCATTTTAGAACTTTTAAATAATATTAATAATAATAATATTGTTTATTAGACGGCAACTCGACCCATTGTGTTAGTAACAATTTACTTATTTCTAATATTAGTAACATAGAAAAAAAAGATTACACACTTGTTTTAACCTGGCCTCACTAGGACTGTCATTGCATGACGTAACCAAGGATCCTGAAGTCTATCGAGAGATCTATTAGGATACCATTGGAACTATACCGCATTCCTGTAAGCAGCGAGTTGCTTTTATGCCCATAATTGTGTAAAAGTCGTTTGTTCGCGCTGTAGCGAACATGCCTGATGCGCTACAGAAACGCGGCAGTCCCAACAACATTTTTTTTTATAAAATTGGGTGCAAACGAGCAGACGTATCGCTTGATGGTAAGCGATTACCGCCGTCCATGGACACCCGTAACACCAGAGGCATCACAAGTGCGTTGCCGGCCTTGGGGGATGGGGAGGGGGATGAGGGGAAGGGTTGGGTTATGGGCCTCCGGTACCCTCACTCACTCGGTGAAACACAGCGCAGGCGCTGTTTCACACTGGTTTTCTGTGAGGCCGTGGTATCACTTCGGTCGAGTCGGCCCATGCATGCCGAAGCGTGGCTCTCCCTAAAGCAATTGTTGTATTGTTGTGTAACCAAATCTATCATAAATTGTTTTTGTAAAACTTTAACCACTGAGCCTTTTAGAAATGAAAGCTCAAAGAAGGAATAATCTGCCACCGATTTTGCAACATTTTTCACTTTAGTCGCATGGTTGATAATATATTGCCTTCCTAGATAATGGGCTATTTAACATTCAAATTATTTTTCAAATCCAACCAGTACCTACTTCCTAAGATAAGTGCGTTTAATCAAACAAACAAACTCTTCAGCTTTATAAAATTAGTATAAATAAGTAGATATACATACTTCAATACATATATATTTCAAAGGATTGGCTAGGCAGAGCCAGACCTTTGACCACATTTTTTATTTTTTTACTCTGGAATATGGGTCAACGAGCAGACGGATCACCTGATGGTAAGCGATTATTGCCGCCCATGGACACCTACAACGTCAGAGGCGTCACAACTGCATTGTCGGGCTTTGGGGGATAAGAGGGGGATTGGGGGAGTGGTTGGGGGATGGGCCTCCGGTATCCTCACTCATTTAGTTCTGTTTCAGTTTCGTGTTATTACAATTATTATAATACATTTCTGGTTTTTATTTTTAAAAATTGTATTGAAACAACTTTTTTAGTCAGAACTCCATTTGAGTGCGATATTACTATTAAAGACTACATCGACTGTTGGGGGTTTTATATTCTAGATTTATAAATATAATATTTAAGATGTAATTAGTAACTAAACTAATTTTATTTTACTTTCCCTACGTCTTTCCTGTGAATTTTCACACTATTTAGTTCGATCTTCGGCTTCTCGCATGCAGCTCCTGCCAACCTTAAAAGTGGAGAGGCCTATGTCCAGCAGTGGGCTGCTATAGGCTGATGATGATGATGCCTTTAGACCACGCGACGTCTTTTGAAAAGACTTCAATAACATTTTTAGTGTAAATTAGATGACTTTAGACTTGGTTGTGATAAGTATTGTCTGTACAACATGTAATATGAAAAATAATACAGAAATCTAAGCCGGGAATATAAAATAGAATCTTTATAGCTCCTTCATGTTTTAAATAAATTCATTAATAATGAATAATAGTAATATTAAATATTTCGCACTACCACTAACAATCTATTGAAGGTTTATGAAGCCGATTGCAAGATGAAAAAAAAAAGAAATTCGGACATCTAAAAAAATGAATGGATAAAACAGCTGTAAAAATTCTGTACAATAACATCTTGAGTGATAATAGTTGCAATGCCTCAAAATAAATATAAACTCTCTTTCTTTCTATTGTATCGCAAGAAAGGCCGCCATCTCAAATTTTCCTTTACATTTCAAGCATTTTCTAATACATAACGAGCTTTTTCATGCGGCTCTGCTCGCATGTACCTATGTCGGTGATTGCGTTACAAAGTAGTAGATGTTCTCTCTCAACAATTATAGTCATCATCATCAACCCATAATGTCCCACTGCTGGGCTCGGGTCTCCTCTCAGGAGAGGGTTAAGGCCATGCGTCCCCACGCTGGCCAAGTGCGGGTTGAGGACTGACAAGACAACGTTCTGGCTACGTAATCTTACCGTTGGATGTTTTTTAAGCCGCCCGAAGGCCTCCAACTAAGCATCACGACTGTTATCCTATGATAACAACCGGGACCGACTGCTTAACGTGACCTCCGAATCACGGAGACGCTCATGGTAACATGCCACCAGCGGTCAACCATCCAGGTACTGACCACGCCGTCGTTGCTTGCCCTCGCTGATTGTTTCTAATCACCGAGTGCAACTGGGCTATGAGCGCCTCAATCATAGTATTTTACTTTAATTATGACTCTAATATGTTACATTGATAAATGACGAACAGTATTAGTTCCTACAAGTGTACAGTGTCATAAATACTTTAAGATTCTTTTCTTTCTTTAAAATTCTTGCCGATTGTGCGCGATTACTGAACGATCGTAAAAACGTCAAAAAACTGAGAAGGGAAAGGTAAAAATGACAGCATCGTAAAAACTTTTCAATTAATTAATTTCCAGGCCCTGTCTACCTATAGCTGTTCACATTGTTATATGTATACCGAACGATTTAACCCCACATTCATAAATACATTCACAAAAGGCTCTTATAACAATAAAAGTAATAGCACGGCCTCACAGAAAACCGTTGTAAAACAGCGCTTCACTGTGTTGCATCGAGTGAGTAAAGATACCGGAGGCCCATATCTCAATTCCTGCCCCCATCCTCCTCCCCACTCCAAAAAGACCGGCAACGCATTGGTGACGCCCCTGGTGTTGCGGGTGTCCATTGACGACGATAATCGCTTACCATCAGGCGATACGTCTGCTCGTTTGCCCCTTATAACATAAAAAAACATGCAACTTTAGTGAAACTACTTTACTACTTAAGAAGATAGTGAGTAAGATAGCACAGGACCGGTTGATGTGGAGAACCTTAGGAGTGACCTATGTCTAGCAGTGGACATCTTTGAGGTGATGATGATGATGATGATGATGATGATGAATACTCGTGTTGACTGTTTCAAAGTTTCATCAAATATACTGAAAAATATATATCTCCCCTTTTTTACCCGACTGCGATCTTTCGCAGAGGTAAAAAAGTGTATATTTCTTTGGAACGCCATAGCACCTAGAGTGTTTTTCATGTGAGTGGCGTCAATAGATTCGTCTTAACCGTGAGAGTGACAAAATATATACGCTTCCGTTTTTCTAAATAATTCTTAACTTGTTACAATACCTAAATACTTTTTAGTTTTAGCTAGGCTTGCTATAAAGACTATAAAAAAACTTATATAAACTATAGTATATTATCAACGTATTGAACACAAACATACAACTTATATGCCACTTACAACAATTCCACCTGGAAGTGTTGTCAGTGGTATATTATACACGAAATAAAACTTACAATTAGCAAAATTAATTTATGGTTTACATCAGTGATTTTGTCTTAAGTATCTGAAAAAAAAAATTGACATTCAGGTCAAATTATTTAAAAAACGTGAAATGAGAATCTCACAAGAAGTATCAAAATGTCTATGCTAATTTCATTTAATTCCATCAATCAGTTCTTACAACCGCAGAATGTTAAACAGCACTTTACGCTTGCCTGCAAATTAAAATAAAGGTACCTACGCTCATTTGACAGTTAAATTTGTCATGCCTGACGTCTTTAAATGTGTCAAATTCCCATCATCTGTAACTAACTCTTCATAGCGCTTAAGACGTGTAATTAGAATAGTTAACGATTTATCAAATCGAACGAATCAGTCAATTAGAATAATGAATTTGGTATGGTTAGAGTGAAATGCTTGAAATATTTATGATCTTAATGAAGGTTAATGATATTCTTCTCATAATTGTTGTCTGACTAATATACATAGCCCATACTTTTATTAAAAACGAGTAAATAAATAATTCTGAAGCTTTAAGGAGATGGCTTATACACATAACAACCGGAGCTGTCCCATGTTTCAAGGGTACAAAGCTCACAGAGGTCACAAAGACAAAAAGTAAACCTTTAAACACAGTTTAAATAGCATTCCTGTCGCAAATGCTCAAACTATAGTTTTGCACCAAAATTTATGGAGATTTTTATCGTGTCGCTAATAGTTGTATAACATCAATAGACTTGCTTGCTCGGCCGTAGCCGTCCCATCAAATTAATATCGAAAGATATAAAACAATATGATCATTATTTAATTTGAAACTTGCTAAAAGCCTATTATTTCACTAACGCGATTATCCGTGTTTCAAATCTTGAAAACGAAGAACTTCCGTCCAACCCTTCATCCCTTATTTTACTCATGAAAGTTTCAACTTACAGAGAAAATTCCAATAATCCTTGCTTAGTGGATCAAGTACCCACTAAGAAAGGACTCAATATTAAAAGCATCAGAGGCTTTGCGTTGACGAATCAGTCAATTAGTACGAGCGAGTATTATTAACCGACTTCAAAAAAGGAGGAGATTCTCAAGTCGATTGTATTTTTTTTACCTCAGAACTTTCGAGTGGATGAAGCAATTTTGCTGATAATTTTTTTTTATTTGAAACTGGAGTTTTTTGTGTGGAATCATTTCAATTTGGTCCAGTTCTTGAAGTCGGTTTTTTATGTAAATTTCTTTTTAGAGGTAAATATTGATGAACAAAGAAACTTTTGATCACTAAGTAAGCCGTTAACTTCAGACGAACATTAAACAATAACTCCTAATAATTATATTTAGCAATTTATGTATCAAATGGAGTGTAGATTGAGTTGGAAAACGTTCCAACTTTATTATTGGTTAATGAAGTGTTCACATGTTAAGTTCAGCTGTCGTTTTAACTTAACGCTAAGATTTTAACATCCTCTACAAGTACGGCTTAAAGGCGTAACTGAAAGCGATTATTGAAGAAATTTTATGAATTAAGGATGTGTGTTATTTTGTTATTAATTTAGCCGTACTATTGATTTCTTTACGTGTTTACAAACACGTTGTTCCCAGAATTAATTAATTAACGAGGTTGAAGTCCATTTGGCTGGATTTATAATAAAAAATAAAAGTTATGTATCTTACTGCACTTGTTGACGAATGAGAAAAGCGTATAATGGTGTCTTTTTGTGCAGCTGTAGGGCTTTAGAAAGATACCGCAATACGAGATAGAGAACGGCCCAAAACCGAGCGCAGAGCCTTTGATGGAACTGGAATAACATGGTCCGTTAACAGTGTAGGGCGTTTGAGTCCGGCTTATGCGTTGGTCCATGTACAGCAGTAGCTACCAAGATGACCCATCTTCTCGTTTGTCCATTGCCTATGATGCGTTAAAATGGTATCATAATACGATTAACTTTTTTAGTCGACTCGGCAACATTTTAAAACACGCCTGTTAGTTAGACACTTTGTACCTAGTCTCTGCATAAAAGGTTTGTCGAAAGCCGAGCGTAATCTTCATATTAAATATTTCAAAGTCCTAGCATTTTGAGAGCTTAATACTTGTACTACAGCATTTAACCGGAAACTCTTGTTTTGATTAATCATTCAGTCAGGACGCTAAATCCTGTGTATAGCTATGTGCTGCCAACATAACGGAACAAACTTCTTCACGCCAACATATCTGTTATCGTTCAGAAACGGTACATGAGGTTTAAACTTAGTGGTATTTTCATTATTAAGTTCTCTCTGTTCGAGAGTTTGAGTATTTAATTAAATTACCGAGAGTTTTTTCAAAGGTCTTGCTTGCTTCTTTAAGGCAGAGTTACTTACATAGATTTAGTTACGAATATTTTTGCCAAAGAACTTTATTAAATTTTTGACAATTCTACTGGTTTTCTAATGTTATATTCTATGGAATATAGTGCCTTTTGTTGCTTTATATATTATTTTACTTTATTATTAAAAGTAAAGAAAAGAAAAGTAAAGAAATCCTTGGTTAAAATTAAATGACAACGTATATTGGCCGTTTTACTTTCTTATTGTCCAAATTTCTTTTAAAACGATTTTTAAATTTCATCTTTTATCGAATTAAACGTTGTGTTTAAAATAATAATAGACTGTGGGAGAGCCACGCTTCGGCATGCATGTGCCGGCTCGACCGGAGTGCAACCACGGCCTCACAGAAAAGCGGTGTGAAACAGCGCCTGCGCTGGGTTTCAATGAGTGAGTGAGGATACCGGAGGTCCGTAATCCAACCCTTCCCCTAATCCCCCTTCCCATCCCCAAAGGGTGGCAATGCACTTGTGACGCCTCTGGTGTTGCGGGTGTCCATGGGCGGCGATAATCGTTTACCATCAGGCGATACGTCTGCTCGTTTGCCCCTATAACATAAAAAATAATAAAAAAAAAATGAATGAAAAATCATTGAAAAACAACTTTGATGAAATTCCTTTTATACATTGTAAAACACTAAAAATACTTTTGTTTCATATTCAAAAAAACATTTTATATCATTTATTTAGTACCCGATGGCGTTGTATGTCATTTGTTCGAATTATTATTACTACAAAGTCACTACCAAAAAGTCAATAAAACCTTTAAACTATTATGCCCCGTTTTAAATAGAACTCATTGCATTGAACGCTGCTGGACCCTCTTTATTTGACTTACACATTCTCCAACTGTTTCGATACCCCAGTCCATTGTTTGAACCACTCTTTATTCGAATATCATTGAATGCACTTTTTAAACTTTTATAAAATATTATACTAGTGCACTTTAAGTTTTTTTTGGCAATTTGTAAATTTGTCATATTTAGACCGTATTTTTTCTGTAATAAAAAATCAAAGCAAATGTCAACAATTCACTGAAGATTCAAAATGGCCGAACTTGTCAGCATAAGTGAGAGACATATATACCAACATAACGCCACAAAAAAATCGAATTTCGAATATACGTAACCCGCGAAACTTTAAAATTCGCGATACTTTTTGAACACACTCCGTAAAGTGATTAAGACAAACTGTGTTTTTTTCGGTTAGTTGAAGTAGTTGATTGTGAGGGTGTACCCAAGGGACAAGTGGAATGTTGGTCAGACATACCATTTAATGTTCGTATAAATCTTATTATATAGCGGGCAAAAGCTAGTATGACATCTAGTATATAAAATTCTCGTATCGCGGTGTTTGTAGTTAAACTCCTACGAAAAGACTCGACCGATTCTCATGAAGTTTTGTGTGCATATCGGATAGGTCTGAGAATCGGACAGCATATATTTTTCATCCCCCTAAATGTTAAGAGTAGTCCACCCCTAAATTTTTTCTTTTATATTTATAGCAAAGCAACGTTTGCCGGTCAGCTAGTAATAATATATTAAACCGCTACAACATATATACACACATACGTCTACCGAAATTAAATGACATATGGAATTCTATATATCTTGAAAATATTCATAAGTTGTCTTATTATATCACATAAATCTTTTTGAATCAACATTAAACATTATGAGGCACCGTCCCTTATGGTTATCTAATCGGTTAACACTCAGTTCAAAAACTAGTCGGTTAGACGAAGGTCAACAAACGTGGCCCTGTGCCTCCAAGAAAAAAAAAGTCCTGTCATTTTGGTTTTCGTTTTATTAAGTTGGCAGCGGTAGCTACAATCCTTTTTTAAATAAGCTAAGGAATTTTGTAGAAGGATCGAAAAATAAACAGTAAAGAATCAAGCTAGACGCCTGATTTTCTTTGCCTTTGAATTTTTACAAATGGCGAGTATATAAAAAAAAAATAAAGACTGCTGCATTGTCCTGCATAACGTGTTAAGCGAAAAATAGTTAACTTTTGTTAATGTTCGTTAAGAACTCTCAAAAGATTTCTTTCATGATAACTAGTTTCTAGAGGCGCTCATAGCCCAGTTGCACTCGGTGATTAGGAACAATCACCGAGGGTAAGCAACGTCGGCGTGGTCAGTACCTGGATGGGAGACCGCTGGTGGCATGTTACCATGAGCGTCTTCGTGATTCGGAGGTCAAGTTAAGCAGACGGTCCCGGTTGTTATCCTATGATAATAGTCGTAAAGCTCAGTTGAAGGCCTTTGGGCGGCTTAAAAACATCCAACGGTAAGATTATGTAGCCACAACGTAGTCTTGCCAGTCCCCAACCCGCACTTGGCCAGCGTGGGGTCGTATGGCCTTAAACCTCTCCTGAGAGGAGACCCGAGGTTCAACTCCTATATCCTCGAGCTGATTAGATGATTAGTATTAAACAAACGGACACAAGAGTCTAACGTGTGTATTTAGCAGAGCTTAAATATATCTAATGGAATTGAAAATTTCAAAGATAGAATATCAGCATACAGCGTGATCAAAATTTGATACCTATCGATGCCAATCCATACGATTTAAAACTAGTTCTAAAGGAAGACTAGTTAAGCAAAATTCTAGACTTGACAGTCGTGTCGACTCAAACAGCAAGTTAATAAAATACCTCCAAGCAAATTTTATCAGTTTATACCGCACTGTATACTTAGTATAATATCATAACTCAAATAGTAAGAATCACATTTTGTACGCTTTTGATATTATTATCAGAATGATAAAATATTATTAAAATTAAATTTCTATACGTAAGTATGAGTAAAGTGTTAAAATCTGTGTCCTGTATGTATATGACTGTATGATAAGTTTTTTTAAGTACACTACTACACTAATACCCATCATGCCTTAATAATTAAGTATACATAATTTATATTTTTTTATAATTACCAATGAAAATACAATTACAAAAGTATGTTTTGAATATCATATAGTGAATATGGAACAAGATTTTGTCGGATATTTTTTGAATTCTATTATTCATATTTCAGGTTAATCTGAGCACTTGAACCGTTATTTCACAACGGATTACGCAAGCCTCTTTAGCTCAGTGGTAGAGCACTGGTCTCGTAAACCAGGGGTCGTGAGTTCAAACCTCACAGGAGGCATAGGGATTGTTTTTGGAATAATTTTTGAATTTTATAGTTACTTATAGTTGCTGCTATTATTTTTTTATAAATCTAGAACATAATTTCAGTTTTAAATATTTTTTTATTTTAAAGAGATTTGTCGGGTTGCTAACTAGCAGAACGCCTTTATGAAGTTAATAAGTTTTATGAAGTTCATATTATTCTACTTTTATATAACTTAGTACTTTAACGAAAAGGGTATTTTTTATGTATTTTTATTACGATCTTGAATTAGGGTAATGAATTCATTTAAATAAGTAAGTATAGTATAAGTTATAACCAGTACCGACCAAAGTTACAGAAATATTGTTATCATAAAAGTTTAACAAAAGGAAAAGTTCCATAAAAATAAAAAAAGAAGTTACAACCAGACGCAATACTGACGGAATTTATTTTTTTGTTTCAGAGCTGGCAGTTCGCAGAAATTCAAATTCGGAATGACATATAATATCACGGTTCTTTATTCAAAAAATTCAAATTAAATTCTGAGTAAAATACTAAACTGAAACTGTCTATTTTAGAAACAAAACCGTGATTAAGTATTTAAAGTAAACGTTTAATAACAGTTATCGAAATGCTTCGTTATTGGTTATGTTTCGCGAGTGCGGTATGTCTGGCGGGACATTGCGGGGCCAATTATTGCAGAGACGCAAATCTGTGTTGCCCGGGTCGAGATAGTGCATGTGTGGTGCAAAAAGCCCACCAGAATGCGATAATTGAAGACTTAACCGACAAGCCGTGTTACTGCGATCATGCTTGTTTGAAACTCGGCGATTGCTGTCCTGATTTCCGGGAAACTTGTGGAGGTGAGTTTTTATCGTTTATCAAAAAAGTTGGCGGTCTTACTAGACGTGAAAAAATACGTAATACTGTATTGAAGTTGAGTACAGTATACTTTTTATTTAGTTTCGGGTAAAAGGAATTGCGAAATGTACTCAGGATAAACTAGGTTATTTTATTGCCAAGTAAATCTTTTTTTTTATTTATTTATATTTCTTGTATTAATATCTTTATTTACTATGTAGGAAACACTTTGATATGCAAAAAAAGAGTGGTTTTTATTGTGCACATTTTGTAACGATATTATAAGCGATATATATAGTTATATACTGCCTCGGTGGCGCAGTGGTAGCGTACGCGACTACTGTCCATGAGGTCTCGGGTTCGAATCTGGGTCGGACCAAATGTGTTTGTATGATCTACAAATATTTGTTTCGGAGTTTGGATGTTTTCTATGTATAATATGTATGTATTCACAAAAAAAAGTATTTATGTAATTCATATCAGTTGTCTAGTACCCATAATACAAGCTCCGCTTAGTTTGGGACTAGATGGAGTTGTGTGTTAGAGGTCCGAAAAAAATATTAAAAAAGTGTTATTGTAATTGTAGAACGGTGATTGGTCACAATTGTTATAATCGTGTCTTGAGATTAAGATTTATTTATTTATCACTTTATGCATTATAGTACATCGGCGGACTTAATGCCCAGGGCATTCTCTACCAGTCAAGCTTGTGTGTAGAAATATTGTGAGGTAGGCGCGCATAGGCTTCGTACTTAACTATTTCAAAATATACATTACACAGCATTACATATATAGATATATATGCTAATACATAATCATTATAAATATATATTTTATAATAATATTACATATACATACAAATATATTTACTTTACGTTAGTAAACTGTGGATTTACACAATTTTATAAGATTTAATCGGATATTAAGTAACGCGTACTTTGCCGAGCACTTCAAGATCTAGTTAAGTTTGGGTTACAAATGTTTGTGGGCATTATTAAGGCATTATTGAGTGACCCGTTTGATGGTTTACCCCAAATGATAAAATAACGTTGATCAGTTTTTCACATCATTAATGATGTTCTAAAATGGTAACAATAATTAAAATCATCAGTTATATACATAGCCTGTGTTAAAAATACAGTGATTTAATTTAATTGTATTACAAAGAAAGCGCAATCGCACATAGGAGTAGCTACTTGTTTTTAGAGTACTGGTTGGGTAATGTTATTCTATCATAGCTTATATTGTATATGGAAATCATTATCAGCCTATCGCAGGCCACAGCTGGACGCGGGCCTCTCCAATTTCACGCCACTTGGAAATGGAAATATTAACAATAATAATCTAATTTGACTCAAAAAGTACAATGCTTCGCCCTTTCTAATTACACGCTAATCGAAATACATTCTGACATAAAAAACGATGGTTGAAGTGATTTGCTACCAAACACTTTGACAATACGATTGGCCTAGTGGTTTCAGTGGTCGGTCCGGATGGCGTAAGAAAGCGGTTCTCGGATCTCTCCCGTCTCAGGCGCAGAGTGGCACACCGTGTGGTTTTAGTCGGTTCGATTCCGACACACCGCCCCGCCGCAAACCCCGGTGGAGTGAAGGACCGAGGGGATTCCACATGTAAAAAAAATAGTGGTTTCAGTGGTCGCCACACCGCTTCCTAATGCGCCAAGTGTTGTGGGTTCAAATCCTACATGGGACAACACTTTGATCCATAAATTGTTGTTCTAAGTCTGGGTATACTTTGTGTCCGTTTCATGTATGTTTGTAAATATACCCGTCACAAAAGATAGTCTTTAAAAAAAAGCATTTGGCTTGCCTTTTAGAGTGGCTATCACCTTTAGAAGTGCCTGTTAACAAAAGGGCGATTTTAAACACATTCATACTATGACTGATGACCCAAAGCCGACGCTATTTAGACTATCATACAATCGTAACTCTATTATCCTATTAATATTGTAAACGCGAAAGTTTGTATGGATGGATGTTTGTTACTCTTTCACGTAAAAACTACTCAAAGGATTTGGATGAAACTTTACAGTAATATAGCTGATACATCAGAATAACACATAGGCTACTATTTGCAGCGATAACCGACATATACGCGGAAGGAGACGCGGGCATAAACTAGTCACACTATAAAGTTTGCTCAATGCAGCATGACCATCTAAGTGAATTGGTATTTCTGGTCGTATTTTAAAGAAGACTCATATTTTTCACATCCCAGAGTTTTTATTCCGACTCGGACAGCGGACTGATCTTTTTCAGAAATATTATTAATTCATTTTCTTCCTTTTTTACTGTGCAGAATGAGTTTAAGAGCCTTCATACATCAGAATGATCACAATAACCTCGAGGTTTTATTGCTCCTAAGGGAAATGTTTATTTTTGTGTAAGTACCTGTGTATAAAATAATTATTGAAACTGCTCGATGGTCTAGCGGTTGAAGTATGTTACTGCTAATCAAGAGGTCTCGTGTTTAAATCCCGAGTCGGGCCAAAAGTGACCAAAAATACTTAATAACGGCTCGGTTGGGGTCTGAACCCCCGTGCCTCGGAGGGCACGTAAAACTGTCGGTCCTGCGCCTGATCTCTCCCTGATCGTGTTGGTTAATCGTCCTACCGGATTATGAGAGAGAGAGAACAGATAGTGCACCTGTGTTTGCGAACACACTTGTGCACTATAATATCTCCTGCGTAGTTGGCTTGTCTCCGTTGAGACTGGCCGCCGTGGCCGTAATCGGCTAGGAGACATCATCATCATGAAAAAATTTGAAATTCAGGAGTGTTTAACTTACTCATTCTATTTTTCTTATAACATGAGTTCTATAACTTTAATATTTACAGTTGTGGTGTATGTAATGATTGAATCGAATAGCAAAATCAATTAAGACTTCGTCTTTTTCTCAGCCGAAAGATGACCACTGTTGAATACAACAATAATAATCGATTCAAATCGTAAATGTTTAGGGATATAAGGGCAAAAAAATACATTTTATCCTGAACAGGAGTGAACGATACATTTCCATTACTTTGTGAATTGTAGAAATTAAAACCTAATTGCCTACTACGACATACTGCAGTCTAGAACATTTATGAGTTAGAACATGTTTTTACAAATATTAAAACTCACATATTATTATAATAAATTTAGGTAAATTAATTACATAATTAATTACTCGAATATAACATTTTATAGAATTAGCTAAAGAAAATCAAGAACGCAGGGAGATATTATTTCGTAAAGATTACATACGTATTTTCTTATAAAATATTTTACATTAGAAGTTTGAATTAGATATTTTTGTTAATATATTATAATAATAATATTTTCGTACATCTAACACACAATCGCAATTTAAGCATGAGATCTATAACTAACCTATGTTACCGCAATTAAATGATTGATTGGAAAATAATATCTACAATATTTTTATCAATCAATCATTTAATATAAAGTAATAATAATAAATATGTGATTTATTTAATAATTGAGACTGTATAAACTTATTTTATTAAAAAAAAAACTATACAAAGTTCATAATTCTGTATAAAACGGTTTTGGATTTTGTATACACATTTCCTAATTATAAATTCGAATCGTAGGATCTACCAGTTTCTAATTATTCGGGATAAAACAATTATCCCACAATTACAGCACATCCACTCTGTCAATCTAAAAGAGAAAAAAGATAATTAGCAAGTGTCAGCAACTGATATAAATTTAAAATTTACCCGCGCGCGCCATATTGGAGCCACAGATTAAAAATTAATCGTTGGGGCATTTCGCGTAATTGGATCTGAATACGGGAATGAGAAGGTTTAAGGATTGGGATTTAAAATGGCTCTCGGGGGCGTCAATTTATATTTGTGTTTCAATTGTGGATGATGCTAAATATTTTTGAACTGAATACATTCTGGTTAAAGGTTTTTGAGTTAAAGGCGGTTAAGTCTATCTAAAACGGATTCACCGTTAAACCATTACATTACACCCATAGTCACGAAATTGGGCATAGAGAAACTTTCATAGATTTTTTTTTCTATATTAAAAAAGACTAGGAATATCCATCCTGTGTCACGGGGAACTTTACAATCTTACATGAAGCGGACCCAAAGAACACCTAGACTCAGAACAATAATTTCTTCTTCGGTCCTTCCTTTCTGTGCCGAGCGGTCAAAACCTATAACTCATTACCAGCGCACGTGTTTCCTTCCCACTGTGATCCTGGGTCCTTTAAGGGGGTCGTGAAAAAGCATCTCACCAGGCCGCCATAGTGTGAGACACCATGCTGCATTGTTCTTTTTCGCATTGAGGATGGTGACCACCACTCTTGGATTCTGCTTATGCTTTCCATCAGGCAGGGCAGAGTCATTTTGGCAGCTTATATATAAAAAAAACTGAATAACACAAAGTGTTGTCTCATGTGGGATTTAAACCCATAACACTATGCGTAGTAGACGTCACACTTTTTTTTTTTTTACATGTGCTAACCCCCTCGGGCCTTAACCCCACCGGGGTTTGCGGCGGGGCGGTGCGTCGGAATCGAACCGGCTAAAACCACACGGTGTGCCACTCTGCGCCTGACACGGTAGAGATCCGGGAACCGCTTTCTTACGCCACACTAGGCCAACCGTGTCTTCATAGCCTATAAAAATTAGATGTTTAAGAATCTTATACTTCGAAAATCGCTCTTGATTTCAGCTTGACTCGACAGAAGTCACATCATAGTTTTACGAAACGCTGTTTAGCTATTCCCGGAGGGCCCTTAAAATTAAAAAGTAAGGAGGTACTCAAAGGGCGGCCTTTAAGCTTCTTGTGACTTACTTGATATGTACTTGGTTGTCAAGTTCTTATAATGCACGCAGAAAGTATACCTGAGGCCTTAGTATTATAAAATCATTTGGCTTCGATGTGATTTGATGAAAAAAAAAACTCAAAAGAAGATCGGGAATTATGTGGAGAGTAAAAATTTTGTAATTCGTATTTGTGACGAAAATAATTTTAGGACGTCAATAGTATTTAATAAACTTAATTCTATTCATTTATTTGCAGATACAACTTCAAACAAGTAATGAATTATTTAAACCAATAAAATATATTTTTTTTTAATTTAATATTTTTAAATAAAACATTTACCGTTAAAAAATCTTTATTTTCATACCACTCTCGATGTATTTTAAAATATTTTTTTTATATATTACTTTTAGGCCCTTAATTATGTTTTTTTTTTTAATATAATGTACCCAGTATCACTCTCACTACTTAACACGAATCTATTAACATTCACATAAAAATACGACAAGCCGTATAGGTTCTAGGGCGTGCCAAAGAAATATACATACACTTGATGAACATAACACTCCTTCTTTCGTAGTCGAGTAAAAAGCAAGTTCTCAATTGTATTATGAAAATAAATTTAACGATACGTTACACTTGCCACTATAGAACTCTGTCTTTTAAGGGTAAAACATTAAGGAAATTTGTTAAATTAGTGCAGACACTAATTTATTACTAACTAATTTATTTCACAGAAGAGTTGTTACTTAAATCGTGTACATTTAATATTTTGCCCAAGTAATAACAAGCTAATCCCCACATAATACAGTCTGAGCCCTGCACCACACCTCCCCACACCCTCCAACACCCCTCAGAGGGCTCGACTCCCTTCTATAAATCCTAGTCGTTTGCATACACCGGTATTATGACACCTGAGTTAAAAATAGTCCGAAAAAAAAACTCTGTACAGTCACGTGGAAATTACTTCAAATATTTTTTTTAAAGTGTAATATTAAATGCACTTGATTATATTAGATATTTCTTAAACAAAATTTTCAAGGAATTATCATCTCTTTCAATTTATTAAGCTTTATCAAAGTCCATTATAGTACAACAATTTATAAAAGCCGTAGACTATGTCTCTATTTCTGTTTGTCTTATTTAAATTTTTTTTTATGGTATAATGGGCAAACGAGCAGACGTATCGTCTGATGGTAAGCGATTACCACCGCCCATGGACACCCGTAACTCCAGAGGTGTCACATGTGCGTTGCCGGCCTTTGGGGGATGGGGAGGGGGGTCATTGGGGTATGGGCCTCCGGTATCCTCACTCACTCGATGAAACACAGCGTAAGCGCTGTTTTACACCGGTTTTCTGTGAGGCCGTGGTATCACAAATATCTATGTATCACAATCTAAATATGTCCTAATATAAATAAGATTTCCAGGTATTCATAAAGAATTAAAAAACAGCTTATCAAACTCGGCGTTAAAAGAATAACGTAACATATAAAACTACCACGGCATTTGCATATATTTGATACTTTTAATACATCTGTGGCATTTGTAATCCACTTAAAAGCCCCATTGTTAATATAATTAAAAATGTACGCTCACAGCAATCAATTATTCATGTGCACCAATTTTTTTCTCGATTGTTCAGTGGCAGTAACAAATTTGAACACGAAATCGCGAGATTACGTTTTAATAACGTGTTTCACATTTCTACTTGAGTGTACTTATGTTCGTTCGTGTTTAGAATGTTGGTATCACGGCGCCATTGAAAATATGAGGGATTTAAACATGGGAATATGTAATTTTGATATAAATTTGTAGCTTAGAGAACATTTATGTGTTAAAATCAAATAACTTCGTTTCACTTACATGTGGATTTAATTTCTTATGTTCTAATGTGAAAGAAGAATATGTGAATGTATGTTACGGGTGCAAGGCATTAAATAAAATTATTAGTAATACTAGTAAAATATTTTACAAGCAGGTACCTACGGAACATATAAATTTCATAAACAGCCTTTAACCCTTGGAAAGGAGATATCTCTGTTCAAAAATTAAATTAAATGCTTAGTTTTTGGACGCGTGATAGGAAAAATATCAATTTATTAAAACTGTCAAACTCGCATTCGTCAATAGGACGAAGAAATACATAAACGAACTTAGGTAGGTATAAACAGGAGAAAAAGCATAAAAGATTTATCTCTTTGTCGTTATGCACTCAATTAACCAAGACAGTATTAATTGAAAGCATGCTTTACTACCCTTTTACGGAATATCAACCTAAAATGACAGCATTCCTCCTGTCGTGTTTCGTTTGTGAGTGCGAGACCGAAGGCCCAATGATGCAGAAGCATTTTAATTGGCTGGCGTGGTGTGGGCCCAATGCTGTATTGTTGCATTGTTTTCATTCGCAATGAGTATGATGACCGCTCATCACGAAGGCGCTCATGGTCCAGTTGCACTCGGTGATTAGAAACAATCTCCGAGGATAAAGAAACGACGGCGCGGTCAGTACCTGGATGGGTGACCGCTGATGGCATGTAACCATGAGCGTCTCCGTGATTCGGAAATCACGTTAAGTAGTCGGTCCCGGTTGTTATCATACGATAACAGTCGTGAAGCTTAATTGGAGGCCTTCGGGTGGCTTAAAAACATCCAACGGCAAGAAACGTAGCCACAACGTATTCTTGCCAGTCCCCAACCCGAACTCGGCCAGCGTGGGGACGTATGGCCTAAACACTCTCCTGAGAGGAGACCTGAGCCCAGCAGTTGGACATTATGGGTTGTTGTTGATGATGATGATGATGATGGTGACCACTATTCTCGGGTTCTGCTCATGCTTTCCATCAGGAAGAGTAGATATTTTGGAAGGCTCTTATATAAAGAAATGCGATGTTGACAGCCAAACAAATCTGTCGTACATAATATAGATTTTTTGACACATAAGAAATTGTTGATTCCTGGGCATAAATAAAACTCTAACCACCAAACTATTGCCTTTCCGATACTTTTTGATCCATCCTAAGGTTGCCTGAAAGAGATTGCTTTCGGCAATAAGGCCGCCCTTTGTTCATAGTACATTTGTCATTTTCTGTACTTTTTTATATCTGTATTACGGTGTACAAGTAAAGAGTTTTCTATCTATCTATCTTTCTATCCATATTATTAATAACGCGAAATAATTAGTATTAATTAAGGTCATATTTATTAATTATGTTCAAATTACGTGACTACTATAATAAATAACTTTTAATCAAAAAGTCTATAATTTATAAAACACCACAACATTATAAAACACGAATTTAGTTTAAACAAGGAAATCGGTCGAGACTTTCACAAATCATACACTATCAAATTGTCACATTTTTCTTTTTAAATAATAAACAGTTACTGTTCAGAAATAAAATGCTTATCTGAAATGAACATTAATTTGTTTAGACAGTAACTTTTTTACATTTTTTGTTGTTGTTGATTGTTTAAAACTGCTCAAAGTTTATGCACTACGTAGCTGGCGGGCTACGAGGTAGATCATTAATTATGACTGCAACTGCATGCGAGCATGGATTGCGGTGTTCTGTGTTTCCATTTTACTTCCATTAATTAATAGTAACGTTATAATTAAGATGGTTTCTAGGAAACTAAGAAGTATTTTTTGGTATGTAAGTATATAACTAGATATTCTTTGCTAAAAATTGATAAGCTGCACAGTTTAATCGTTTGACAACGTTTATCTCAATAAGTGCTGGGTCGAATTGAAAAGATAACCCATTTATTAATAAAGTACTTGTATAATACGCAAAAATGTTGCAAATAAGTTGAAATCTATACCTTCTAAGAGACGTTATCGAAGTTGCGTGGGTCAGCTAGTTCTGATATATTTACGAACATAAGTTAACCACAGCTCACACGAAAATGTACTTGCTTTAAAATTCAGTTTAAAAAAATATGTTTTAGCTCGCGTTCCACGCCCAAAATTGCCATGCAAGGTATACAAAACATAACATAGTTTTGCATGCTAAAATATATATTAATCTATTTGTTGACTGTTAATCATTATATTTTACAAAGAAATGAATAATCACAATGTGTTTTTTGTTGAAACAGTATCAAAAAAATGACAGTCATTAGTATTTTTATAACACGCAAAAGTAATTGATTTATTATGTAAATTTTGGGAATATAATGTTTTCTTTAATTACCTAACGCCATGCGTTGCTGGTAAATGGGGACAGATGGGTATAAAATATGAATAATTACACTATCAAGGTAATATATTAGGCTATGTTTTTAGCTACATTGGACGTGTGAAATGTAATGTAAATATATTCAGACACGCACTTAAAAGCACGCCCACTGAAGTGATGTCAAATGTCAACCGCTATACCGAGTCTGTAAAAAGTTTGGCTCTGAAGCGCTCGAGGTATTTTACTTTCTCTTTGAAAGGCGCTTTAAATTCAAGATCTGACTTTTCATTCACTCGCATTGCAAGAATATGGTGCTGACTTTGTCTTTTATATGCTTTTTGACTGAGTCAGAAAATGGCGAAAAGAGACAGTTTTACTGGTAAAGTCTTTTTTTAAACTAACGTTAAGTGTCAGTTTGTTATTGCAAATTAATAGCTCTTCACTATATAAAAGTATATGAAATATATTTTTTTTCTATCGGTATCTTTGTTCCAACTGTTGTGTGAAACAGCTGGATCGATTTTGAAGGGACTTTCACTGGCAAATAAAATAGCTGATGATATAATGAGTACACTTCGTTTGCGGATTTTGTTGCTCTTTAAAACAAAAAGCGTGGGTAATACAGTGGGTTGCAGCAAGTCGTGTATAAAAGTTAAAATATACTGTTTATTTGCCAGTTACAAATTAAGCTAATGCAAGGACCTATTTAATATAATAGCTGCTAATTTGGACCAAGAAGCAAATGAAGCAAAATAAAACCATTTACAAAGATACATGAGTCAAAGATTATTACGTATCTACTTACCTAAGGACTTATATAATTAGTAAAACTAGTTCAAGAAGTAAAATTTAATTACTGTAAAAACAAAAGATAGTTAGATATATAGATAACTCTTTATTTATACACCGTATTACATTTTTACAAGAGGGTACAGGAAACGATATATATATATTGTACAAAGGCCGGCCTTATTGCCGAAAGCAATCTCTTGCAGGCAACCTTAGGATGGACCAAAATGTATTGGAGAGACAGTAGCGGTTGACGGTGCAGTGAGTTTAAAAATTTCAAAATTCTAATGAATATATATTATAGTACCAGTTATATTAGTTATATATATATATATATATATATATAACTAATATAACTGGAAATACATATACATCCCCATACATGCGTATTATGTATAGATACCCATACATATAATACAGCATACACACAAAATGCATATACTAATCTTAAAATTATATACATACATACCCATTTGCATACATATATACATACATATATAAAACAGCTATAATTACTAAGTTATACTACTTATTACATTATAGATACATATTCGTGACTGACTCGTTTATATCGTATAAAATTCCTGAACCATTTTCTTAAAACTATTTACTGAATAGTTTACTTACTAAAGGATATATTTTCTAAAAATATTCTCTGAAATTCTTAACTTCAATCATGATTTATTTTACACATAAAATTTTCAGCTAAAACCTGTTTGGCATCAAAATGAAGCTGTTCTAATATACAGTTCTAAAATATTTTAATTTTAATTTCAAGATGAATCGGCAAGTAAAAAGTTTCGTTGCAAAAGTCGAGATAAAATTATATGTAACTTTAAAGAAACGAAACACTCTATTTTATTTAAAAACAAAGTATAAAACTTGAGCAACTTTAAAAACAAAAAGATCAACAAAACATTGTAAAAGTGAATTTTCTCTCTCTTTTATCAGCATAAAACAATTTAAAATTTCTGCTGAAATCGTTGTATGTAACGTACTTTTATCCTCATTAAATGAGGAGATTTAACATTTTCCGGCAGACTGGCTTATGACCCGGTTATGTTGTATTGTTCACGAAAAGGCGAAGAGAACGTTGTGTATTATTTCCAGAAACAAATCAAAGAGACATATTTTCGCCAAAATAAAACAAAATATTAAACGAATTGCATTTTAAGCTAGTGTTACAAATTATTAAGAATTGCTTCAGTACAGAAGCAGTTTTGGTGTGACTAAAAGTATTACAATACGAGATATCAGGTTATTGTGCCGTAACTGGTTTTAGGTTACCAAATAGTTGACTGAAATGCTAAACAAACTCTTCATTGGTAAGCATTAAACGTGCATCAAAATGCAAGTATCGTCCAGGATCACAGTGGGAGTTTCCCTCCCACTATGATCGCTATGGTCCTTTAAAAGTGTCGTAAAAAAGCATCTCACCAGGCCGCCAAAGTGTGAGTCAATATACTGCATTGTGCAAGTTTGCATTAAGCACAGTGACCATCACTATTGGATTCTACTCAAGCATTCCATCAGGCAGTGTCAATTTAGCAACTAATACTTAAAAAAGCATATCTGTAGAAATTGGTAGTAAATAATAAGTTATGACGTCATATTTTAGTTCTTGACAGTCTTATGTCGTATTTATTGTCATGAAAATTAGTGAGCATAAGTCGTCATGGTGTGGGTCACCATGCCAAACTATCCACATTCGCAATAAAGATGGTAACATAACATCTATTTTAACTCCAGTGAACTACCCTAATTAGAAATAATAATAATTATATTTTATGACATCTAATACACAACGCCATCTAATCCCAAACTAAGCAGAGCTTTACAAGTGATATATATACATATGAACATTTTTGTACATACTTACATATTATACACACACAACACTCAAACAAATATGTGACTATAAATCATTTTTTTTATGTTTAAGCAATATTTAGAATAACATAATAATCAGAGATGTTGACTACCAATTATGAGACGAAATTAAACTATTGCATTACCATTTCGTAGCTTTTAGAACTAACAAATAATTAGATAAGCAATCAAATGAATTTTGCTTAGTTTTAATTTTCTAAAGCTATGGTTAACATACAATGTTCAAATTACTTCAAAGTAAAATATCGCATTATACTTACGAATCACGTACTTGATTAGAAAACATGTTTAGTGATCCATGTGATATAATGGCCTGGTGAAATGAGTAGATTAGTAGCTTAATACCAGGCTCAATGAGGATAGAAGACAACGTACGCGTCGCAAATTTTACGAATCCTTACAACAAAAAAACAAAACAATGGTTACCATATTTTGTTTTTGGATATCAACCGTGTGTACACTATCCTCGTTTGGAACCATATCCCTTATTCATCACTAGAATCAGCATAATGTATTTGGGACAACAGTGAGACTCAGGGACTAGTTGAAATCGTTGTTTATTCCATCAGGTAATATTCAAAGGCAAAGATAAGAATCAGAAATAAGTTTCAAGGAAATTGGGGGTTGCAATAATTTCGTGGAACTGATTTTCACCTGTGATTTTGGACTAATAGACTTATAATCTTTAAGAAGAGTGTTATCTCAAAGGACCGCAAAGTAATTAAGAAGTATTGTCAGATGTTTACTCTTTGTGTTGCAAAATGAAATAAAATTATAAATGTGTATGATTAATTCATATCAATCATCAAGTCACATTTAGAATCTTGATAAATTCGTACCGTATTTCCTTGTGCTTTATTTAAGAAACTACCTCAGTAAGAAAACCTTTTTCTTCGTTTTACTATGATTTATTATTATTAAGACAAGAATTCATCAATTAATCATCAACAACCCATAATGTTCCACTGCTAGGCTCGGGTCTCTTCTCAGGAGAGGGTTAAGGCCATACGTCTCCATGTTAACCCAATGCGGGTTGGGGACTGGCAAGACAAAGTTGTGGCTACGTAATCTTGCCGTTGGATATTTTTAAGCCACCCAAAGGCCTCAAACTAAGCCGACTGCTTAACGTGCCCTTCGAATCACGGAGACGCTCATGCTATCATACTACCAGCAATCATCCATTTAGGTATTAACAGCGCCATCGTTGCTTAGCCTCGATGATTGTTAACGTGGCCTCCGAATAACGGAGACGCTCATGGTGTCGTGCCACCAGCGGTCATTCATCCAGGTATTAACCGCGTTGCTTATCATGGTTGATTGTTGTTATTCCAAATTGTCTCACTCTCCAGAACTGAGTCTACTACCAGTACTTATAGTTCTGTTAGATTAAAATAAATGACATGGATACAAAGAGATGGTACTTATGGTATGAAAGCCACCTAAATAAAATGATTAGTAAATAAAACAACATTTAATGTTAAAAATTGTGCAACAGTATACTCATTAAACTCAATACACAGTAAACAGCGTTCATCGGATAACCTAAATACCTTGCAATTTTTCCGTATTTCGTTCAGTAAAATGGTGTTGATTTAGGTGGATTTATTTATGCTAGCCTCGGGCAGGGACTGTCATAGATAGAAAGTATCGCATTATTTTGATGGAAATATCGCCGTAGGTCAACACCTTAAACGCAAAGTTGATTTCCTAAATATCGTAGACTTCGGGACTAACCTTAGTCTTCTATTTTAGGATTACCTTTTTTTAAAATTCTGTTTGTTGCCCTCAGCTGTTTGCTACAATTATCAGTTTTAATGTATGCTATACCTACATAATATATGTTTCTAGCGACACACATAACTATGAATGTATTTTGTAAAATATTAGTTGTAAACTTGACTTAAATTACTGCTAAATTGTGACAAGTTAAGGCCAGATATAGTTCTGACCAATTTCACTTACAAAATCAATTTCAGATACAGCTATCTAGATGTTAAACATTCTTCTCTATTAATGACAGTTCTCGTAAACGTGCCTCCTGCTACGGCTTTAACGTCGTCCATCTATCTTCTAAGAGGTCTTCGTCTTGTCCTTTTCTTGTCACTTGTGAACTAGTTAATTAAAAATTAAGAACATTTTTCCTTTCCTCTAATAGTAGGTCCAGCCCATCTCCTTTTTTTTTACTTTTTTGTGACGTCTTGTTTTCGTGTGTTTCTTTCAGTTCTAATACTTTTTATTGAGTAGTGACATGTTTGTAATTTATAAATGTGTGTTTCTTTGAATGCCCAGGTTTGGGAGCAGAAATAAGTATTGGTAGTATGCTGGTATCAAAGAGTTTTCGCTTGCTGGATATGTTTTCTTTAACAATTATTTATATAAATTTTTAAATTAATGTAAATCTACCGAGTTGACTTAAACGTCATTTTGTTTAAGTTTGAATTATCTTTGACAAAATTCTGTTATATGAACCACCAAGGCTGATGGTAGTTTAGGACATTTAATTAAATAATGGATGAACTTTGAATGAATGAATTGAACGAATGTACTTTATAATGAATAAGTTTTGCCAACAAATTGTACAACCATTTATTAAACGATTACAAGCTGTATCTGCGGACCAGTGTGCATGAAGACATGTCAATTAGGAGTCGAGCCGAAGTTTCTACAAAGACTTATGATATAACTTGTGGAACAAAGTTTTGGATTACACGAAGCACAACATCGATCTTATAAAAGTAGTAACTGAATGTGTTTCCTATCTGATAAAACTTGTCTTATTGATGTATTAACGTTGTAGTAAATTGAGCCACTAAACCATTATTTATGCAGGCTTTTTGAGGGTGTGTTCCCTTATGCAAGGCAAAACATGAGGTATAATTTTTACACCGATTAGTGCAAGGTGCATGGTCTAGTCAGCTTAGTAGCTGTGATATTCTGACATCATTTCATTTCATCATGAATTTACGTACATGTATTCTCACGTCAGTCATGAAAAGAGTAATTCTAAAATGTAAGTGAAAGGTTTTACGGCAATTTAGGGTTTGTTCTCAGTGTGCGTAGCCTTTAATGGCCCTTTTTAATATACTTTTTTCGATTTCTTTTAATAGTAGATACAAATAATTTAATTCATATTCAGATTTCTAAAGAAATAATAAATAAATAAATATTTCAGACATCTAACACACAACGCCATCTAGTCCCAAACTAAGCAGAGCTTGTTTTATGGGTACTAGACAACTGATATAACACTTATATACTTTTGTTTTTGTAAATACATACATGTCATACATAGAAAACTTTAATTATCTTCATGGCATTACCGAGGTTAAGGTTTGATATAATTTGTTCAATAAAAAAAATTCTATCGCAGTACGCGCTTGCCTTTATGTTGTTATTTACATAAGTCCTGAAATTTCAAGTGGCACTTTAATTATGAAAGCTTAAAGTGAAATATTTGCAAAAGAACTCAACTCCATCCATGCATAAAGGCGCACCGGACACAAGACTCGGTAGTCGTGAACATTTTCTTGCATTATTAATGACTGGTATTATGCCTGCTAATCCTGGATTTATTTCCGGGGAAACAACTCAAAATTACACGAATTTACCTCGTAACTTCAAAGTTTGAAAAATATTTATGATGTTGAGGGTCCATTTTGTGATTAATCCATATTTATTAATATCATATTTTTTTTTATAAAAACTAGACTGGTATTAATGTTATGCTTAGTGAACCCGTTAAGAATATAATATATGTATGTTTGTGTAAAAATTTATCTTCAATATTATGTTTTCGCTCTATTGTTTATTTACACGAAAAAAAAGTTAGATAAACAATTTAAAAGCAGTCCTTATTTTATTTTAATCTCACATGATAATATTACAATATAAACTTTAGTTTATATTGTAATATTATCATGTGAGATCAAACAATGAATATGAAGACGCAATAAACTCATTAATGTTTGTTTATTTCTGTTTAATACATACTAGTAATATTATAAATACGAAAGTAACTCTGTTTTTTTCACATTCTTACGGATAAACCACTGCACAAATATTATTATAATTTTGAATGCAGATACTTTGTTTCCTGAGCAAGGACATAGGCTATTTTATACCTCTGTAACTGATGTATACGTACTTACAAGCAAGGCAAAACGCTAGTATAATTTTAACAAAAAAACCCACATCTTTAACTTTACCAAATTGAAATGGGACCACACGTGAAGCATCAGCTTTCAAATCCCACTCAAAAGTTATGAGGTAACAAACGTAAAAAAATCAATCAATTGATAACCTCCTCCTTTTTTGAGGTCGGTTAAAAATGATTTAATTTACAAGCTTTTACAACTTCATCAAACCAATGCTCTCCAGGATCTTCAATGTAAAGTTTATTGAAAGAGATAACGGATTGCTTTGGGAACGTGAAACATTGCAAGTTTTTGATTAATTACCTCAGTGTATCGGGTTTTATAAGCTGTGCTAAGTAACTGTCTCTCGATGGTTACTGACACTTAACTATGAACAGTCGGAGGATTTAATGCGATGTGGATCCTAAACTATCTATACTTAGAGACTTAACTGATACAAACACGTGAATCTCGTTTACACATGTAACACAAATATATTTACCCACAATTACACTCACACTCACTCACACTCACTCTCACTCTCACACTCACACACACTCCCACACACACTCTCTCTCTCACACACACACACACACACACACACACACACACACACACACACACACACAACAGTACATTACTTTGTGCATAATAAGAGGCTACACTAAAAATGCAAATGAATAGTGAGCTTGAGTTTTATTTTGTTTTATTTTCTTTCTAATTCTCTATTTCTTTAGGTGGTTTATTTTTATTTATTTTTTAATAAATGCTGTTTGTTTTTCCAGTTACTTCAAACATATGTATGTATTGTACGCGAGGACACTGGTACCCTAAACACAAGTTAAATCTTATCCTGGGTACCAGAGTTCATCATAATTACTTTTGATATGTGCCATGTGCTTTTGATTTTGTGTATTTCTGTCTTTGTTTTTGAGAAATAAACCATATTATTATTATATTATTATTGTAGTTACTCGTTGGGGTTATTCTCACTTAGATTTATACATAAAATCTTGAACATGTAATATAATGTAATGTATGGTAATGTTCTTAGGTTTGTGTTCACAAAACTAATCATCAGGAAGTTCACAATGTATTTGAGCGAAAGAAATTATGCTGATGATGAATGACTTTTTATTGATGAGAAATGATGTACAAAAATGACGCTCGGGAGATATAAAAGCAGTCTTTAAAACAGGTTGTATGCCGAGTTAAAAATTGAGTTCAATTTGTGCGCAACATTTTAGATAAAAATTTAGCAATGATTTTGAAGTTTTTTTTGGAATAGGGGACAAATGAATAGGCTTATCGCCTAACAGTAAGCGATTACCGCCGCCCATGGATACCCGCTTCACCAGAGGTGTCACAAGTGCCTTGTCGTTCTTTGGGGGATGGGGAGGGGGATTGGGTTCTTTCTTTACTGGACTTTAGTAATGCTTTTACTAGTGTAGATTTCCACATACACATACATACACATTGGTTTCAAAGTTACCTGTTTGGGCGAAGGCAGCGTGTGCGCCTGGAGGAATCTTTATCTTCTTGGTGTAACACGTCTGCTGGGGTTCCGCAGGGTGGCGTTTTATCTCCTTTTCTTACTACTACTACTACTACCTTATTTATTAATTCTATTTCCAAGTCATACAGCTTCCTCCTACCACCTTTATGCAGATGATTTTCAAATATATACACAAGCACCACTACATAGATTATCTGAAGCATTTTCAACTATTAACCAAGATCTGGCGCATGTGTGTAAATGAAGTGAGCGGTATGGAGTTGTGGTTAATCCATCTAAGACCCAACTTATTGTGGTAGGCAGTGCCAGGATGGTATCGAGAATAGACTGGATGCAATTGCCTAGCATTACATTTAACGGAACCCCATTATCAATAAGTACGTCTGTTAAAAATTTAGGAATCTACATTGATAACAGTTTAACTTGGGGCCCTCAATTGCAAGAAGTTAGTTGAAAATTGTTTGCATCGGCGGGATCCTTACGAAGACTACGCAATTACCTCCCAACAGCTACAAAAATTGCACTTGCGCAATCCCTCCTTCTTTTAGTTTAGTCCTTATTTAGTTATCTCGACATCACAGAGGAGCAACTCGACAAACTTGAGCGCCTTCAAAATTTTTGTATTAGATTTATATTTGGATTGCGCAAATATGATCATGTTTCTGAATTTCGCAATCAGCTTAAGTGGCTCCCGATTCGCCTTCGACGGATTGCTCATATTATTTCCATACTTTATGGTGTTCTATTTCATCCGTTTACTCCACCTTACTTAAAGGAACGCTTTGTTTTCCTCAGTGACACACATCTGAAATCCCTTAGGTCATCTGAATCTCTGGAACTGGCAGTACCAACTCATATTACAAGATTCTACGATAAGTCCTTTACGGTACAGGCTGTCCGATTGTGGAATGCTTTGCCGATAGCAATACGGCGTGCCAAATCTTTGCCGGTATTTAAAAAAATGTCATTATAATTATATATATATTATAATTATATATATATTATATAATTAAAACCTGTCATTATAGTCTGTTATGTGCTTAAACATATTTTACTATTACCAGTTATGTTGTTTATTTATTTTTATTTTATTTTTCAATGGAAATGTAAATATTTAATTTTTGTGCATGTCGCTGTTTTAATTATTAGTATTATGCATGTGTTATGATATGTGATTTTTATCTTATCATTCACTTTATAGAATTTACTTTTAATCTTTACATTTTTTTTTCTCTTTTTTCTCTTTTCGCACCTAACTGCCCATGGATTCGTATTTGTTTTTTTTTTTACCTTATTTTTTTTCCCATTCCAAGGATGCCTGGAAGAAATTGCTTTTTAGCGATAAGGCCGCCATTTGTACACGGTGATTCAATTGATGTATTATGTAAACTATATATTTATGTAAACTGTTATATATGTTGTACAATAAAGTGTATTCTATTCTATTCTCTGTTCTATTGGGGGAAGGGTTGGGATATGGGCCTCCGGTATCCTCACTCACTTAGTGAAACACAACGCAAGCGCTGTTTCACAAAGGTTTTCTGATCGGTATCACTCTGGTCGGGGCGGCTCATTCGCGCCGAAGCGTGGCTCTCCCACGGTTAAAGTGTATACAAACGAACTCGACAGTCATATATAGTAGTTTTTGTTCAAGGCTCCGCCTGCGTGGACGTCAATTATCGCGGTATAGAATAGCCTACGTCGTTCCTCAAGAATTAAAGTATCTCCACGCCATATTATAACAATATTACATACATTTTACAGCACTTAAAAAATACTAGGTCTAGAATAGGTCAAAATAAAAACAAAATATTATTTATTTCATTCTTAGTTCAGGGCGCTCATAGCCCAGTTGCACTCGGTGACTAGAAACAATCATCGAGGGTAAGCAACGATGGCGCGGTCAGTACCTGGATGGGTGACCGCTGGTGGCATGTTACCATGAGCGTCTCCGTGATTCGGAGGTCACGTTAAGCAGTCGGTCCCGGTTGTTATCATAACAGTCGTGAAGCTTAGCTGGAGGCCTTCGGGCGGCTTAAAAACATCAACGGCAAGATTTACGTAGCCACAACGTACTCTTGCCAGTCCCCAACCCGCACTTGGCCAGCGTGGGGACGTATGGCCTTAACCCTCTCTAGAGAGGAGACCCGAGCCCAGCAGTGGGACATTATGGGTTGTTGTTGATGATGATGATGATGATGGTGACCACTATTCTCGGGTTCTGCTCATGCTTTCCATCAGGAAGAGTAGATATTTTGGAAGGCTCTTATATAAAGAAATGCGATGTTGACAGCCAAACAAATCTGTCGTACATAATATAGATTTTTTGACACATTGATTGTTGTTTAGTTCAGAGCAAGTTATAAGAGGTTAACAAAACATCAAATTTAAAACGATTAAAACTCTGCACCCAAGAACTTAGCTTCACAACAAAGAAAAATACTCGTAAGAAGGTCGTTAGTATGTTTCCACTGCCCGCTTATGCCCCAGACACGATTATAAACCCTGCAGAATAAGGCTGTGCACACAAAACAATTCCCCCAACAATTTTTCACCCTCCACCCTTTAATTTGTCGGTACAAAACCCGTCTTTATTTTAATACAGCCTTTCTTGTGTGTAAAATGCCTTATATAATTTCAGTGATGGAGAAATTTCTTTTAGAAATGACTATGTGTAAAATATTTTTATGAGCCACGTTAAAACAAAGAGTGGTATTATTATGATATAAGAGACTGAAAAATGTCTCGCGTTATGCGAAGAAATATGATTATTTTAAAAGCAGATTGTCGCGTATGTGCGGGTTATTGCCGTAAATAAACTGTAGGCGTCAATACAAATTTAAATATTGAAGTCGCTTTATTGTTTGCTGTTGGTTTTCACACGATTTTCACGGTAGCAATAACAATTTTATAATTCAAAGCTGTTTTTTATTATTGTCTTTCATAAATAAGTTAAAAAAACACGGTGTGTGGTACCTAAAAGAGCCTCTCCTGAACCTATATGTTTAAGCAATATCCCTTTATTTTATCTTCCCTTTTTACTCGACTACGGCTTAGGGTCATCTTTACCTATAGTGCAGAGTGTGGAGTGCACACGGGTGCAGCAGTGCTAGGTGCGCTGGCTTTAGCACTTTTAATGAATCTGCGTGCTTACTAAAGGGGGTTCGAGTAATGATTGCACACGGGCGCTTCACGGGCAAGAGACGCCTCTGCTACGGCGAAGCCAAAAGGTTTTGACAGTCGTTCCACCGTATCACCTAAATTGCTAAACTGATTTTAATGTCCGAGGTGCCAATAGATTTGAAATAACGCGAACCCGGGCGACAAACGATTGAAAGTTTATTCGGAATCCGGTTAGAGCTTTTTAATCTTTTTCTTTTACTTTTCGTTCTAACAAACCTACTTTTCATTTTCCTATTTCCAAGAACATCAACGATTAATGCAAAAGTCTTCTGAAAAAACTATAAAATATAACATAATATAAGATGATAAAAATATTAAATATGACAATAAATATAATTGTATCGCGATGCGAAAAACTAGCCGGTACTTACTGTACGATGAGACTTAATAATATTATCAAATAGGTATGTTTCGTGAACCATAAGAAAAAAAAGACAAATTTGAAGTAACAAGTCTTTGGAGGCAAGAAAACTTAACACCACCACAAATAAAAGAAAAGAACACTGTAAAAGTAATGTGGGAGATACTGGTACGAACAGATGTAACAATCTCTCACTATTGACTCGATATCATTTCCATAAATAAGACAGAAAAAAAAACATAGCTAATAGATATAACGATACCGTCTGACTACAATATTGACGCAAAGGAAATAGAGAAACTCCGCCAATATCACCCTCTCAAAGTAGAAATAACCGGACTCCAGAACACCAACACTGAAACCCATAGTGGCAGGAATATCAGGAATAGTTGCTAAAAATATACACAGATACACGAATAAACTCATCGCAAACTCGTATATACACATAACACAAAAGCAGACAGCCATGAACATATCCATAGTGATTAGCAAAGTTTTAGTGTCAACTATTTTTAAAACTTCTACGGAATCCGAATCTCTTCTTCCCTGAAGTTTTCAGAGCGGAAATTCGGTATCAATTCGAGTTAATAACTCGAGCTGAAAATCTTGTTAAAACACATCAAACAATTATGTATAGATGCCATAGTGTATATGTCGGTTTTCTGTTGATATACAGTTTTTAATTAAAAGTGCTTCCTTTTTATGTAAACATTAATTACACTATGAAATGCAAAACCTTCAAGTAGTGGTGTGCGATATATTACAACTGTTTAGGCTGAGGGCCGCGATCAGTTGCATGACTTTGTAGTAATAAATTGTTTCATGAAGTGGTCTGCTTATCTACAAAGATATTTTGGAAAAAGAATATTGCGATTTCTATGCTGGAACTTCTTATGCACTACTAACTGTTAATGAATGTATTAAGGGTACATCCAGGGGTATAAATGTTAGTTCGATAGACAAAAATGAGGAAACCGATAATAAAGAAAGATTTGGAAAATTTGTAGATTTGTAATATTTTAAATAAAATCATAAAATGAAAGTTGTGTGTAGAACTTTTCACAATTCTCTGATATTTTATTTGTTTTAAACTCTGATAGGTGCTTTAAAACTAAATAAAACTACTGCATTTCTTCGATTTATTTCTTAAAGAGCTTTTCTCGATTCGACTGTACATGAATAGTATATTGGATTTTATCTGAGACTTATTGCAGTGTCGTTTGAGATTGCATTACTTTTATTACTTTGAATGTCGGTGCATTGACAGTTTTGTACTTGGTTTCACAACATCATAAAGTTAATATTATTAAGCTTTTACCTGCGACTTCGCTCGCGTAGAAGTAGAAATTTTTACCCTCTTAGGTATGTATATTCAAAATTCTCTTCTAAGTACTCACTCATGTTGTATAAAGAACCTACACGCAAAATTTCAGGATTTCAGGTTCAGCGGTTTGGGCTATGCGTTGATCTTTGGGTATTTTAGTCAGTCATCTTCGTCTTTTATATTAAGTAGAATTAAGTCGTTTTATACGTTAATGTATTAACGTAACTTTCTTTATTAATTTTTTACTGTAGTAGAAATTGGAACGATTTTCTAGTGATTAATGGTAGCTTACTCTGTCATATTCAAAATTCTCGGCCACCCGCCTTTTTATTATACTGGTTACGTTGATTTTAATAAAATATGATTACTTATATAAAATAATTGTTGAATCTGAAAACATAGGTATTGGATGTTGAAAGGATAAATTATATTTAAGACAACTAAGTAACTAGTCACCATATTTTTTTGGGTTTGTTTATAGATTATTTTCTTGACTCATTAATTAGCTTGAGATTGTCTCGATTTAGATTTTTGCATTATTGTATTTTAGGTCAAAATATTACTAGACAATACGTGTCTTTGTTGTATAAGTTTTATACTTATTGTACATATAATGAAACATGGGTTTTTAAAAAAAAATGGTTATGTTGTAATCTCTGACTTTACAAAGATAAATTGCTGGTCTGTCTACAAATTCAAGTTACTTGATAAGATAATGGTACTGATTTTGTTGTTCTAAAACTCTCTAAACTAAACTAAAAATCACTTAAAACGACTTTTGTCTTGTCTAACGATGTTCCAAATGTTAAGGATTGATTAATTTAGATATGTACATACACTGATTCAAAAAATGGCATTTTGGAAATCGCTGCGCTAAACTAAGAATTTAGAAGATTACACAATAGATTTTTGAACTGAAAATAAAACTGTATTCAATATTGGCAGCTACTTTATGGAATATTCTAAATTGCTGTTGTGACCCGACTGAGATATTCCACGAATGTTTTCGAATGTTCTCGAATACTTGAAAAAGTTCGAGTTCGAAGTTTCACTTTGTGCCGTGGGATGATATAAGGAGCAAAACATAAGCCTTTATTGCAGTCAGAGTACTTCGAAGTTGCCTGAGATTTTACACCAAACATGAAGTGTTTTAGAAAGTTCATATGCTTTTTAACCAACTTTATATTTATTTATAACTCCCTAAATGCATATTGACTTGTTATAAAGTAAGGGATATAGAAAGTAAACATTTTATAAGTTGTTTTCCTTCTTTAAATGTTCCCAACTAAAAAAAAGACATGCTGCAGTATTTTGTCTAAATCTCTATTGTCTGTTAAAAATGCATATAAATATGTATATTTTTATCACAATACGGTCGGCACCTAGATAAAAATCCATAAAAATCTCAGTTATACCTCACTAATTCAAACGCAATCAACATAACCCCAATGCTAACTCAGGAGTCTATAACAATCGCACACATATCGCAGCTAGTATGTTCCGTTCATTCCTACAGTTCGGCAATCCAATTTGCATTCGACTTGCTGAAGAACTCCCTCAATACTCCTGTTTGCTTTTGATGCGCGCCTGAAAGATGTTTCTGCGCAGTGGTGCTTTATTTCAAAAGCGATCATGACGTTGCTTGAAATAAAGGTGGACTTTCAAAGGAGGGAAATGTTTCTGAGAATTTGTTAGCCTTTAACATATCACGCTTGGAAAGTTAATTGAAACTATGAAACTAGTAAAAGCCAGTAATTAACGGGGATAAACTGTCATGTTTTCCAATAAAGATGCCAGTTACTGGCGTTATAGAGTTAACATTTGTGGATATTCTACCCCTAAGGGCGTGAAATACGGGATAAAAGTTTGTATGGAAGTCCGTCATTATTTCAGTTAGAAACACGTTACTATATTTTTAGGCTAAACAACAACCCATAATGTCCCACTGCTGGGCTCGGGTCTCCTCTCAGGAGAGGGTTAAGGCCATACGTCCCCACGCTGGCCAAGTGCGGGTTGGGGACTGGCAAGAATACGTTGTGGCTACGTAAATCTTGCCGTTGGATGTTTTTAAGCCGCCCGAAGGCCTCCAACTAAGCTTATTATTATTTTTAGGCTACCGATTAAAAATGAGTGTATACCTATTTAAGCGTTTCTGGATATTCTACCCCTAAGGGGGTGATATAGGAGTTAAAAGTTTGTTTGTTTTTTAGGTTACAAATATAAAACTTTATTTTTTGGCTGCTGATTAAAAATGAGTAGATACGAGTCAGTCAGTCACGGCTAGTGATCATAGAAGGTCATCAAGTTACGAAGAGAACATTCATTACATATCTTTCACACCATTAACTTTAGCCAATAAACAGTTATATCAACAGAACTATATTACACTCACAGAACCAATTTCCAATAATTTCTTAGAAAATGTAATGTAGTGGAAAATCCGAGAAACTTGGCGAAATACGACCATCTAGATTAGTTTATATTGGCATATCCAGGCAGGATGGAGTGATGTAATTTGGTTCTAGGAATTCAGATTAAAGATAAATCAAGGGTCGGCTGTTAATTGCAAATGGGGTTTTGGAGGAAGAAAATACTTTAGTTAGAGAAAATTCTTAAAACAGGGCATCTTCTTATTGACGTTTTATTAATATTGGAAATGCTAATATACTTCATTCGTTCAGAGACTACACGGTTGCGCTAGAGGTTTCAGTGGTCGCCACACCGCTTCCTACTGCGCCAAGTGTTGTGGGGCCAAATCCAACATGGGACAGCACTTTGTGTGATCCATAAATTGTTGTTCTAAGTCTGGGTGTACTCGTTTCATGTATGTTTGTAAAGATCCCCGTGACACAGGAATGTATATTCCTAATGCGGGAGTTATCTTTTAAAAAAGAAAAAATATAAAAGAAAAAGATTTTACAATTGAAACACTCAGATTTGTGATATTTGTAAGTAACAAATGATAAAATTTCAGAAGAAATTCATACAAGAATTACGTTTTCGATGATGCTCTTGCTGATACCCAAACTCTGCTGTTAAAGAAGATGTGAAATTAATTCTAACAGCCAAAGTAGTAGTGCTTAAGTTTTAACTATTTTGGGCGTTCAGAAACAGTCACTACACACACCTTAAAAGCCAAATTTAATTTTTACAGTGATGTGAAAACAGGAGTTTGTGGTAACTTCCAAAAAAAAACATTTACCTACCTAAAGACGTACTACCTCGGTGGCGCAGTGTTAGCGGACGCGACTAATACGCACGAAGTCTCGAGTTCAAATCCTGGATTGGACCAAATATTTGTTTGATTTACAAATATTTATTTCGATGTTTGGGTGTTTTCGATATTATTATATATGTATTTGCAAAAAAAGTAATTTCGTATTCCTTCAATCAATCTGGAGCTTGTACTGTGAAAGACTTCACAGTACAAGCTCTGTTTAGTATGAGGCTAGTTGGCGTTGTGTTTTAGACGTAGAAAAAAAAGATAAAAGATGAGATAGGGTGATACCATTTTTATGGTAATAAATATGACAAAGTAGGCAAGCCGTGACTCCAGTGCGATAAGAGACTCCGTTGTAAAGCACTTATAATCTTAAAACACTCTTAAGATTTCTTGCGGCAATATACGCTGAAAACACCATAAAATATGTATGTGAAAATATAGTATAAGTATTTTCAGTTATAATAAATATTTCGATAAATATGATTGCAATTAGGTATCTCGTGTTTCGTTTCTTGGGAAGATAAGATAGCGAAGGGTAAAACATTGCAAAAGTTGGAATGTGTATATTGTGGTATAAGATAAACATTCGTATAGGTAATGATTCGAGTCGTTTTCGGAATTCGGAGATACCATCAAGAAGACACGCGTTACGTTTTTCGTTTCAGTTATGTTATCTTATGATTACAGTATTTTTTAGCATTTGTATTTGAAAATTCGTTGTAAAAATATGTACTTACATGTGTAAAGACGTACAAACTTTCATTTGTAGTTGCACGGTTTTGAGTATTTCTTAATTTAATTTAAAGTAATGTATTTTGTCATGAGTTTCCTTAAAGTATTGGATAAAAAATATCATAGCAGAATATTTAGAAACTGGTTGTTACATTCTTATACATAAAACCACCCCTGTTTCCCCGAAGGAGTATGTAGAGGCATGTGAAGGTCCACTGCGGTTCTTACTATTGTTTTGATCCCATATAATAGATTAGAATACGGGGTCGTGTCAAAAATTCATAGGTCATGTGAACCACCAGGATACTTTTTCAGAAAGATACAGGGGCATAAAACAATAACATTCAGAATTATGCAGTCACTTCTAAGCTGTCCAACTGAGTACTGGCGAAGGGGAGGGGGTAGCAACCTTCTCTCTTGTCACATGATTTTTGAACGGCGTTGAGGAATAATGGATTAGAAGAGGTATAGAAATTGTATGGAACCGATGCCGTACAAAATCAAATGGCCAAAATGACCGAAAGAATCGCCGGTAAAAAAGAAATCAACTTTGTAGTGCACTATAATTGTACACACATCAAAATATATAAATAATAAAAGTTGAATAAATTGTTGATTTTTTGAATAATATCTTATTATATATAATAATTAGGCTATCAAGATTTAAGAATGTAGTTACGTCTAGAATTGAATTAAATCTTTATTATTTCCTGTCAGCTCAAGTATACCTAATAGATATTACCGTTCGTCTATGTGGTGATGGATTAAGAACAAGGAGTATCACCACCTCTATTCATCCCAATGCAAACTAACCAGGGCAACATCACTGGAAAAGAAGGAACAACTTGAAACAAATCCGATACCAACCATCTGACCAGAGTGGTATAGCAGGTAAAACTTCCTTGGTAAGGAGATGCTTATGTCCGGTAATAGACTATTAAAGGCAGTTGACGAGATATGTAACGCGCGTAGTCAAGATGGCGTTACAGCAACGCATTATATTAGCACCAACTTATAATATTCTCTAATGCACATCAAGTAGAACGGCTAGAATACGAATGTCCCCGCATTACTGCAACCGCCGCCATTTATATCATCTGATATAATTGATTATATTCAATACAACATTCCCAAACTTATCATATAATATTAAACATTGCCTTGCAATGATTATCAGCATACAGTTACCATTTGATAATACAGGATTGTGTAACACGTGCTTCTGCGTGAAACGAAACGATACTTCTTAAACAAAAGTACAATATTTTAAAAACATATTATTGTTTCAGGTGTTACCCTATTATTTCGTTTATATACACATATATTCTCTCAAAACTCTAAAAGGAAAATATTCTTCATCATGTTTTTTTAGCTAAAATCATACATTATTCTAAGTTGTGTTGTGAAAGTCGCATATCAAGCTTTTTAATAAAAATACCTACACTTCCCCTTAATGTAACAAGCTTAACATACTATATACTCCTTACATTTAAAAGCACTCGGCACCATTTATTCTGATCCCCGTACTCAAAACAAATGAGGACCATTGCATCACATGAGAAGGCATTACGTATACAGAATGTGAGGGAGGTTTGGTACACGTAATGGGAACACATGGGGAACTTACGGCTCTGGAGGTTATAAATGACAGAAATAGTAGTGCAAATATTTTCTTTTTGCTATGACATTAGATTTAAGAGTTGAACCAGGTACCTTACACAACCTGTAAGTAAATTCGTAGATAAGAAGTCTCAACCCGTGTGTGTCATCCGTTTATAAGACCGAAAATGCATTTTTAAATTTAAACTTATTTTAAGTGGTCAAGGGAGTGGAGTTTTTCCTACATTTCTTAACTACATTTGCATTTTTTATATTAAAGATCTATTTGAAACTAATATTTATTTCTTTATTTTAACTTCCCGATATAGATTTCAAATTTCTTTCATTTTGAGCTCCTTCATAAGTAAGTAATGAAATAGCTTACAAGCATATGTGAGGACAGGGTTTTTGAGTTGTATTTACAAGTTAACGTCATTTAATAATAATACTAGCTGATCCACGCTACTTCGTCTTTTTTCAATCATGCAAAATAAATCGGGATGCCTTCGCACGCAGAAAAAAAACAGATTAAAAAAACGTGTAAATCCTGAGGATGGAGATTGTTTTGCGATCTCCGGCGCCTGAGTCGTCTGCGGTACTTGGCCCGTTACCGGGCCTCACGGACTGAAAACCAAGCCTCACCCGGCCCCCCTCCGCCATCTTCTTAGCAAGCATCACATTCTTTTAGAAAGAGACGGAGGAGCTGCTTATCACGACCGCAATCATCTTTAGGAGGTCAAGTCTTTGCTCCAACCACGACGGACATTCTGCCAGCGTGAGGAGCCCCGTGTCCACGGTCCGGCTACCGCAGTGATGGCACTCGGTCGTTGGCTTTTTATAAATCAGACACAGATGATCTCCGAAGCAATAAATCAACCCTATTGCATGTCAAATAATTATAATTGAAAGTTGGTGAACAAAAAGAATCTTATGACAAACCCGTGAAAATGAAAGCCAATACAGTGATTTATGTTACAAATACTGGCTCACGAATTAAAAAAAAACGAATACTTTATCATTATCTCATCTTTCTATCTCTTGCTAAGAGAGTATAAGAGACAGATAATCTAAAAGAAAGAGCTCAAAGAAAACAATGTCAATGCGATCAAAGTACCAAAATGAAAAAAAAAACAAAAGCGTTATCTCGTAAGTAGATACGTCAACAAAGAAGGTTATTTGAATTGTAAATATGACAATGGCCTTTAAAAATTTAATTTTCGTATATTGTACAACCCCTAAGCTTTATGTAGGGAAAGCGTTGAATGGTTTACTCCTAATATGAATGCATTGGAACAAGGTTTTTTGAGTGTTATGGAAATTAAGGGGCGGTACAGGAAGGAACGAAATGGATAAATGTCAAGTGGTCTCAGAATATTTTGTCATGCTTAGAATGAAGAATGAAATGAAATGAGTTGAAAACAAAGTTTTTATCAGCCATGCTGTTAATCCATGCGTAATACACGAGTGCTTTAGTTTTTGTTTTCATGCGTTCCATTTTATGATTAATGATTTAGGACTATATTAACGCACCGATGACATTAAAATTGACATTAACGTTTGCCGGGTCAACTAGTAGGTGTATATTTTATAATTCTCGTGTAACGTCGTGGCTCGCTATGAACTCCGAAATTATCTATCCGATTTTCGTGTTCTTTTTAAATGTATGTGTTTGCTTAAGATAGGATAGGAGCTGAACATGATTGAAAACAGACGCAGACGTTTACTATGATAATTTTATGACAGCTACAAAGGAAAAAGTAATCAAATTTACATTGCACCTTTTGTTTTACACACAACTCTTAACTCTTTGTATAGGTTTTATAACTGAAGACTTGTTTTGTTTTGTTGACTTCTTGTTTATTGTCATTTCTGTTTTTGATTGCAATGGTATGAATTAGCTTATTTCAGCAAACAGTCTTTAAGTGAATCAAACCAACACCTATACAATTATGTACCTATACTATACAATAAGTAAATGAAATCTCTACATACTGTCTAATTTATGAATTTCTCTTGTATGAATTTCACCACAAATTTTTGTTTATTCAAAAAAACAATATATTTAATTACCAATCTAGTATTTTAAGTAGCTACATATCTCCGACTCATTCTAATTATTCAAGTTAATAGAAGTTTTGTACGGACCCCAGTTTGGGTCCTCCCGCATCCGAAAGATTTATGCCACTTTGAACCTAATTTTGTTGCCAAATGAAAAAAATGTTTGGGGATATTAACCGGACAACATTTGTCAATGACGTACGCACATTTCTTGTTCCAAATAAAATGATATAACAATATTGTTGTCAATTTGAATCGCTATGAAATGTTGCTATTGTTTTTGTTTAAATTTATTATGTTGGCTTATGATTATGACTATTTTAAAAAAAATATATAATTTATTTCAAATTTAACATTATCAGATTGATATGTATATTATATAACCAACTTTCGGCAGCAGCTTCGCTCGTATTTAATAAAAAGTCCTTTGATACTTCTCATACCTCCAAGAATATGTGCACAAAGTTTCACGATAATCGGTTAATTAGTTTTCCCGTAAAAGCGTAACAAAAGAACTTACTTTCACCTTTATAATATATGTATGATGTATATTTTTAAATCGTATACTAACAAGAACATGGAATTATAAAACTTTCATATTCTGCAACAGATACATAAGTTAATAGGAAATCATATGCACATCAACTTGATCGTGGCTTCAAACAACACCAACAGTCTGTGAAATTTGATCAAATGGTAAGCGAAAAGGAGCGCATTAGTACTAAATGAATTTTTATCACGTAGGTCTTTACAAAATTAAAACTACTGAAATACACTAAAATTCTATTCAGTTTCAGTTCGGTTAAACTTGATTTTCACTGTATTCATGCTTTCATAAACAAATACTTGTGTAAGACGACAATATATATACAGCCAAATCAATATTTTAATGATATTTTTTTACCTTTTCTCGATGACATCCACACACAAATGGATATATATAAAACTCACTATGTGCCTCCAGTGATGAGTTTCATTTATTTACTTTTTGTGCTCCAATGGAAAGTGTTAGGAGAACATGACTTTATGCAGAACAGACTTAGATTGGTAAATAAAAACTGCTTTATTTATATAAATCGCTATTAGCCTAGTTGCACTCGGTGATTAGAAACAATCACCGAGAGTAAGCAATGATGGCGCGGGCAGTACCTGGATGTGTGACCGCTGGTGGCATGTTACTACGAGCGTCTCCGTGGTTCAGAGGTCACGTTTAGCAGTCGGTCCCGGTTGTTATCATACGATAACAGTCGTGAAGCTCAGTTGGAGGCCTTCGGGTGGCTTAAAAACATCCAACATCAAGATACGTAGCCACAACGTATTCTTGCAAGTCTCCAACCCGCACTTGGCCAGCGTGGGGACGTATGGCCTTAACGTTCTCCTGAGAGGAGACCTGAGCACAACAGTGGGACGTTATAGGTTCTTGATGACTATTTAATTAAGTTAACCCGTCCTAAATGGCTGGGTTAATTAGAATGAAATTTTGTGTGCATATTTTAATGGTTTCCTAGATGGCTTAAAAACACAATTGGCGCTTGGAACCTGATTGGTACCGCTGCTGTTGGTATGTAAGCATCAGTTAATGACTGAATACAACATGTATTCATTCTTAGGCGGTACAAAGTTCACCGGGTCAGTTAGTTGGTATATATGTACATAATTTGATAGGTATTGATTTTTGTTGTACAATAACTTATATTAATTGAATACCTTACAGTACTATTAATTAGTATAAATACGACAAAATGTTTCTCCTAAATGAGTGCCATTCTTATATACATATCTCAACTGGTATATTCCACTTTCATTAAGGACATAGCTGTCGGCCTCAAATCCGTGGTATTTAGCTCTTGACACAGCAAGATGAATACTAATCCATTAAGCCAGAACAACTCGACAAATTAAAAGGCTCTTTTTAGTCGCAGTACAAAGGACAAGCAAAAAGCGAGTAGGAAGGAACTGTTTAATTTATCAAATTCAAGCCAGTGACACGATAAGCAATTTTGTGGTTCATCTATAGAAGGCTGTCTTCCTTTTTCTATATCTTTTCACAAATATTGAATATGGGAATTATTAGTTAGTTAGAATAGTGTACGCGAATGGGATTTGATTTCAGATTTTCTTTGCTTTGAAGTAACTGGTAATTGCTGCGAACTGTTATAACATTTTATACCCGAAATTATGAAGAACAAGAAATATTTATATAACCCGACTAGCTAAATATAAATAAATCAATATTTCAGACATCTAACACCCAACACCATTTAGTCCCAAGCTAAGCAGAGCTTGTGTTATGGGTATTAGCCAACTGTTTTAAGTACTAAGTTGTAAATACATACTTATTGGAAAACACCCAAATCCCGAAACAAATATTTCCAGATCACACAAACCTTTAGTCCGACTCGGGAATCGAACCTAAGGCAGTGGATAAAAAAAAGCAAAAAAAGTGTGATAAAATGAATATAGCCTATATACAATTATACACTATTGACACCTTATTCATTAAAATCGGTTCAGTAGTTTAGACGCAACAGTAGACCATACAAATACTTATATAGAGTGTCAAAAATATGAAATGTCTCTTTAACTTGTCTCGATTTGGTAAACTTTATCTCTGAATAGCTGATACATATTCACTTTACTTATTAATTTTTTTTTCAGACAGTTTTAAAGACATACGATTGAACTTAAAACACCATTGTGAACTTAAAGAAACAATAATACTAATTTGCAGACAATAATCGTTGGGTTATTGAAGATCACATCTCCTCTAACTTTCGTTATAACGTGGTAACAGACATTCATAATTTATTATTCGAAAGTTCTAAGGCATTCAATGTCTTCAGATGTATCTTGTCTGTTAAACAAAAATCTTGGGTTGATTTCAAGCTCAAAGATAGATAGATAGATAGATAGATAGATAGATAGAAAAATATTTATTTGTACACCGTATTACAGTTTTACAAGAGAATACAGAGAACGATAAATATATATTGTACAAAGGCCGGCCTTATTGCCGAAAGCAATCTCTTCCAGGCAACCTTAGGATGGATCAAAATGTATTGAAGAGACAAAGAAAGGAAAAAGCCAAAAGACATCACTTATTTACAATGCTAATTGTCAGTGTCTTCTTAATGAAATCTTCCATTCAGATCCTCCGATTGTGTTCTTAGTTGGATAAATGAGGATCGTAATTAAGTACGTGGATTGATGGTTCATTATTTAGTTTAGTTTCTTGTTTGGAAGTCTTGCCTGCTTCGGTGAAAACGTAGACCGCATTTTAAGTTCTTGTTTGCAAGATGTATTTAATGTATTTTCAATATCAGACTCTAGATTCAAGATTTTGTCAGTAAATTTGCATAGTACTTAATTTATAATTTATTTTTGGAATCACTATTTTGTTGATATTAGTCGATTCTTATTTGTAAAATAGTTTTAAGATATTTTAAAATGTGACTGAATTTTCGACATTAACCTAGTACTTTCTTTAACACAATCGCCAAGATTTAATATCAGTGGTTGCTGCTTAACCCTGCGATGAAGATAATCTAGAAGTAGGAGTGCTAATACGTTTGTTATTTAGACTACACTTTTTGACGTTCAATGGTTAAGACTCTTCGATAACTTTGAAGTCAGTTTTGAAAGATCTATTACACACCTATAAATCTAGTAATATTGTCATTGCAAGTCTAGTAATATTGGTAAAAGAACTTGAGTGTATTCCACCTGAAAAGGGGTGGTGATAGTGCTAGTTGCTAAATTTGACGACCACAATCTCTTTAAGCTGTGTATGTATGATGCATGACTCAAGAATATGAATGGGGTTAGTGTTTGGTAGGCCTAGCCGACCTTTCGTGAATGGCATTATCCTACTAATATTATAAACGCGAAAGTTAAACTACTCAACGGATTTGGATGAAACTTTACAGTAATATAGCTGATACATTAAAATAACACATAGGCTACTATTTGCCGTGATAACCGACAGAAACGCAGGCGGAGCCGCAGGCATAAACTAGTATTAAAATACATTATTAAATTCTTCATATTCTAAGAATTTTATTGTTTGTAAGAAAATTAAAACGAATACCGAATTGCTAAAAGATATTAAAGTTCAGACCTATTACGCAGATCACACACAGTTTGCTAAGCCCACATAATACACGAACACTCTTATTCTGTCCAATATTTACTTTAACCATGGGGGTTCTGAGTAAGCTCTCAAGAATGTATTAAGGTATACTCAGTTGTTTGCATACTGAATGAATTCTATATCATGTACGAATATAGGAATACGATTCAAGTATTACTGTTAGAGCTTGTAGAGAATATCTATTTTAATTTCGCATCAAACATATTCCAGGTTTTGCCCTTGAGTTAAGGGAAATATACACTGAATCCAGGGAAACAAATGTGTAGTTAATGTGCTCAAGTGTAATGTAAGATTGTTCTTTTATATAAATGGGCCTGCCAAGTCACTCTACTCGCTTGATGAAAAGCCTTATCAGAATCCAAGATAGGTCACCATATGCGAATGCAGACACTACAACACACTATGGCGGTAATGAGATTCTTCTGCATTATTGGACCTCCTCCTACTCCTTTTGTTATGAATAATGTAAGCATAATAAAAGCATAGTAATACGTTCAAATATGTGTGACGAACCTCTAAACATAAATCTATTGTATAGCAGCGTTGTATTGTAGCGCAGTTTACCCCGTGTGTTTGTTTTTCGTATTTCTAACCTTGAAAATGACAAATTTCCATACTTTTTCGGGTTTGAATTGTAAAATAAATTCCTAAATTACTTTAGTAGATCCAGAGATAATCTCACAAACTTTACTTATTTATGATATCATTATAGTTTGGTAGTTATACTAAAATCTTACAATGTATTAGATGCCTTTAATTTACGATTTTCGCTTTAACTTAAAAGCTATGTTTTTGTTTTAGAAGTCCATTTCACGTTTCGTTTTATTCAAATTTTATTTTACTTTCTGAAAATTGCTCTAAAAGTCTAACATTGCGGGGGCTTTTCGGATGCCCAGAAGCTCGTTGTATTTACACTCAGGTGGAAAGGTCGGGGTTTGGGACATTTTACTCTTGAGACTGTCAGCGCTTGTGAACATTTTATAACACAATACGTTCCGTGCTTTGTTAATTTTGCGTGTCAACTACATGTTTTAATAATTTTGTACTTTTAATTAGGATAAAAAATATTTCGGAGACATTTAAATACTTACATTACGTTACATTCATAACAATAGTTCAACCTATAGTTCTCTTTCTCTCTCTCTTTCTGTTCTAATACATATTTCTGTTCTCCAAGCGGTTTTGCTCTTCATTTCTTAACAAGCATCTAAAAATCTAGTATAGAAATATGATATATTATTAATCGTGAACGTAATAAAGCATAACAAATCTGTGCTTTTACGTGGAACTTAGTCAGACGTGCACCGGCCTCCCCTAGGAAACTAGGTCAACTCTCGTAGGAACCTGCACCGATGGCACTGTCTACGCATAACTGGTTATGTGATGGCCATGGTCCGGTTGTATTAAACGTAAGTTTTGGTAAATTGAGGACATGTGGACATGTGTCCAGAGCGGAAAATGAAACTGCCATTGTGTGAATTTTGATATTCCTATCGCCGTATTGTGAACAACATTGTTCATTTACACAGCTTTCGATACAAATAAGAGTATCTTCGTTATTGGATTATATGGATATATATTATAATTTAATGTTAAACATTGGTCGAAAAAAATAACGAAATTGGTTTCAATTGTCCTTTCATTTAAGAGCATTTTACTTAGAATTTCAAAGTTTGTATTGTTTTATATATATGTACTATTTTAACGTGTTTATAATAACTGAAGATAATATTTGTAGAAATTGGGTTTCTATTTCATTCTTTAACAGGCGATTAATAAATGTACTTGTTTAGGTTTAGGTACTACAAATATGCGTATCCATGCAAACATTTTAAGATCTTGTTAAAATTTAAAATTATTTCAATGCTTTACGGTTTTAATTTGTAATTTGATCAAGTACGATCTTGTGCACTTTGCAATCGTATTAAAAGATTTTACTAATGACCGTATATATACACGTTACTGAATTGATTATCTCAGATCAAGCTTGACAAAACGATCTCCAGTGCTTACACGTCGTCATATTAATTACTGCAATTGAATACCGCATTGTGTCCAGACATTGTTACTGATTGATTAGTAACAACTGTGACAGTGAAACAGGCCATTAATCGTCGTCGTGTTGATGTATCTTGATTAAACTTTAGACTAGAAAGATAATAGATTATTCTTCCTTTTAGACATGAACCATTACCTTTCCCTTTAGGCACGTCTTCCAAATATATTATAGAGTTAAAGCCCCGTTTAGATAACGCGTTGATCGCGCAATTTTACAATGAACGTAAGTTGTTGTAATGTGCATTTCGTTGAAGTTATTTAAGAAATAATATACTAACGTCCATGATGTCGAAACATCTCAATATGCCGCTATAGTGTGGGCCTCCATCTGAATTGTTGAATTGAGTATGGTGACCACCACTCGTGGACTCAGCTGTGCTTTCCATCAGGCAGAGTAGAGTCACTTTGGGAGAATAGGCTGGCTTAAAAAACGTGCATATAGATCCTATACGAGTTTTAGTAATAACAGTGATATAATACCAAGAGGTAAGGTTATGAGAGCTTCATTTAAAGCTGTTGAGATTTTTCACATTAACTGCATGAAATCGTAAACATTTGTATATCATGTTTTCTTTTCTTTTCACAATTTGGACAAACTGTGAAGTACTCCTCGAACATAATACATGGTTAGTAGTAAAAATCTACTCAAAAAATTAATCAATGAAAACAGAAAATGTAATAAACATTTGCCACAAAATCTGCTTCGTTTTTTTAGTCGGTTGAAAAGGCTGTCTGTATAAAAGAAAAAAGTCAATCAAGTTCCGATTTCCTTATCAATAGCTAAACTTTGCAAATAGAGTTAAAACTCAGATTAAGTGTTTTCCTTTCATTTCTAGCAGTTTACTTTGGGTCGATGAACAAACATCAGTTCTCTCTAACTTAGTTTGACTTCTAATCAACCGATTGGAGTCCAAGAAAAATCCAATTAAATAAAGTTTCAGCGAATAGTGGTTGCTTGCATAATTGTATGAGATATCCATGATATGTGGTTTTTATCTATATGTAAATATATATATATATTGGAATTTAGTAGATAAATGAGCAGACGTATCGCTTAATGGTTAGCCCTTTTTTTTACGTAGTGGAATGCATTTACGCACTTCGCTCCCCCCCCCCGCGGGGACAGAGGGTTCGCTTTGTGTGGGACTCCTGACTGACTCGCCAGACTACCCACTAAACCACCACGGTGTGCCACTCTGCGCCTGACACGCACCTTCCACAAGAGTGCTCCTAAGACAGACACCTGCGGAACGCCGCACGACATGGGTCGCCGTCTCAAGGCGCCCTCTCGGTCCTCGTACACGACGGTCCGCTCCTCCAAATAGTCTGCCACCAGCCGTCTCAGATACTCTGGCACCCCGTGGTAGCGGAGTGCTTCCCTGATGCAGCTGAACGGCAGACTATTAAAGGCATTGGCGATGTCCAGATACACCGCCAACTCCACGCCGCCGCAGCTCACCGCCTCTTCGGTCACGGCCCTCAGACGCATCACGGCATCGACCGTCGAACGCCCCTCTCGGAGCCCGACTTGGGCGTCCAATAGGTCGGGGCCCACCTGGCTGAGGTGCCGGACAATGCGGGCAGAGAGCACCCTCTCGAACAACTTGCCCGCCTTGTCCAGCAACACGATGGGCCTGTAGGCCGCGACAGAATCGGCCAGCCGTCCCGGCTTCCTCAACAGGATTAGCTTCCCGCTCTTCCAGCATTCAGGGAAGCGTCCGGATGCTTAGCTAGCGTCCAACACCTCCCTGAGGCGGTCCGACATGTGATCGAGGGCTCGGGCCATCACTCGGGCTGGTACCCCGTCCGGCCCGGGGGCGGTGTTCTTGGATCGGATCCGCAGAACAGCCGCCCCTACCTCTGATTCCCTGACGGGCGGAACATCGACCTCAATGCTCTCGTCGTCTCCGACCGAATAGGCCATCGACGGGGGCGTGTGTTCCGCTCGCTATGGGAATAGACATCGCAGATCTGCGTAATCGCATTGCAAAAGCGGCCAGCCCCCATGTCCACCTCCTCGGTCGGGGCCTGCGGAGTCAGCCAGGAGTGAAGAATGGCCGCCTCCTCTAGTAGGTCCCTGTCGAGCTTGGCGACAGCCCACCGCTGACCCCTACTGGGGCCCTAGGCCGGGAGAGCTCGAATCGGATGTACAAATGATCCGAGAGCGTCTCAACCTCATCCAGGACACACCAGTTCCTTACTCGTGCGGCGACTGCAGGGGTAGCGAACGAAAGGTCCACTATATATCGACACCCCCTGATGTCGCACGCACGTGTTGGTGGAGCCTCTGTTGAGAAGACAGAGGCCCACCGAGGCCGTCCACTCCTCTACGGCCTCGCCTCTGGCGTCCGTCGCCGGGGAACCCCACGCAATGGATTTTGCGTTGAAGTCCCCCAGCACGAGGACGTCCCCAGACGCTAACCGCCGCACCAGGTCTCCAGGTTGTTGAGGAAGACCTCGAATTCGCTCAAACTCCGGTTGGGGGAGAAGCAAACACCGTATACGGTGATCCCCCCACTCGGCGGCAACATATCCATTGCCCTTGTCTTTAAGCGACAAGGGCGGGGAATGAACCGCCGCGGAACCGACGACTGTCAAGGAGCCATCCCAGTCAGCCATCCAATTTGGACGGCGAGGGACGTAGTAGGGCTCCGCGACTACGGCAACACCGATCGACCACTACGCCATGGTTTGCAGGAAGAGATCCTGCGCCGCGGCGCAGTGGTTGAGGTTTGTCTGGACAAGGAGGCTGGAGACGTGGTCCATTACTGGATCGTCTCTACAGCCTCCTCCACGGGCGTCGATGTCGACGGACGGACGGCGTAGGGGGCACGCCTCCCAGGGACCCGTAACAACCCGTAACTTCAATATCCTTGCTCACTCGGTGAGACACAGCGTGGTATTAATCCGATCGAGTCGGCCCATTCATGCTGAAGCGTGGCTCTCTCATGGTAAATATTTTATGTATTCTGTCTATATCATAATGAATGTAATACATTAAAAATAACTCTGTCAGTATCTCTGGGGCGTTTACAACGCTTAACCGCTATACCAATATTAATTCAATTTTGCATGGCAATACTTTGATTGTTGATTAAGGACAAGTACTACTTTTTACCTCGACAGCTGACATACACGTGGCAGAGCCGCCAGTCATTTACTGGCAGTTACGTATGTTTACTATACTACATAAACTTATGTTTTATTATTAAAACAAATATGGAAAACCGATGAATTGAACATTAAAAAATATAAATATCTGTATAAATCTAAATAGTGACTGTGTAATGCCAAAATCATTTTGACCTTTTCTAAATACTTCAAATATTAGTTCACATTGTAACAGACTTTAAGATTTATATATATTACTTGTATAATAATTCTTTATCTGCTGAGTGTACATGTGGTTGTTTAAATAAAATCTTTTGATGTGGAATCACATACCAGACACACGTCTGTCGTAGACACAATTAGATTTTAAATTGTTGCCATTCGGTCTTGCAAAGTATTATCAAACAAAGTTAGAAAACAATTATAAATCTAGCTTTCAAAGAACTGAGTCATTAAAATGTATTTACAACTGAGGTAGTTNTCGAGGTCTCCAGGTTGTTGAGGAAGACCTCGAATTCGCTCAAACTCCGGTTGGGGGAGAAGCAAACACCGTATACGGTGATCCCCCCACTCGGCGGCAACATATCCATTGCCCTTGTCTTTAAGCGACAAGGGCGGGGAATGAACCGCCGCGGAACCGACGACTGTCAAGGAGCCATCCCAGTCAGCCATCCAATTTGGACGGCGAGGGACGTAGTAGGGCTCCGCGACTACGGCAACACCGATCGACCACTACGCCATGGTTTGCAGGAAGAGATCCTGCGCCGCGGCGCAGTGGTTGAGGTTTGTCTGGACAAGGAGGCTGGAGACGTGGTCCATTACTGGATCGTCTCTACAGCCTCCTCCACGGGCGTCGATGTCGACGGACGGACGGCGTAGGGGGCACGCCTCCCAGGGACCCGTAACAACCCGTAACTTCAATATCCTTGCTCACTCGGTGAGACACAGCGTGGTATTAATCCGATCGAGTCGGCCCATTCATGCTGAAGCGTGGCTCTCTCATGGTAAATATTTTATGTATTCTGTCTATATCATAATGAATGTAATACATTAAAAATAACTCTGTCAGTATCTCTGGGGCGTTTACAACGCTTAACCGCTATACCAATATTAATTCAATTTTGCATGGCAATACTTTGATTGTTGATTAAGGACAAGTACTACTTTTTACCTCGACAGCTGACATACACGTGGCAGAGCCGCCAGTCATTTACTGGCAGTTACGTATGTTTACTATACTACATAAACTTATGTTTTATTATTAAAACAAATATGGAAAACCGATGAATTGAACATTAAAAAATATAAATATCTGTATAAATCTAAATAGTGACTGTGTAATGCCAAAATCATTTTGACCTTTTCTAAATACTTCAAATATTAGTTCACATTGTAACAGACTTTAAGATTTATATATATTACTTGTATAATAATTCTTTATCTGCTGAGTGTACATGTGGTTGTTTAAATAAAATCTTTTGATGTGGAATCACATACCAGACACACGTCTGTCGTAGACACAATTAGATTTTAAATTGTTGCCATTCGGTCTTGCAAAGTATTATCAAACAAAGTTAGAAAACAATTATAAATCTAGCTTTCAAAGAACTGAGTCATTAAAATGTATTTACAACTGAGGTAGTTAAGATATAAGCCCTTGTGGATGTCAATAAATTGGCCATCGACTGCCGTGAACGCACTCCTCGATGATAAATGGCCTCTTAAGGCCATTTTATAGGCCATTACCTCGCTCGAGACTGGTGTTCGAACATTCTCAGTCCTCGTAACGACATTTTTGAATATATCGCTTATTTAATATTGTGGAATTGTTTCACAGTGATAAATCTTTGAAGTGAGTTATGAGGCCATGGCCTGAAGCAAATGATCTGCAAAATTGGTACTTAGGATTGAGTATGGAGTTGTAAATAAAAGGGCATTTGGAGTAAGTGAACACCATTTTTATATTGGGCTTTTAAATAAAATAGATGTTTTAGATAGCGCCCGTATGGGATAAACTGGAAGTCATGTAATTAATCCATGTCAGTGATAAGCTTGTTAAAATTTCTATCCGAGTGACATTTCCAGTTATAGACGAGCAAACAGCTTCATAACACATTTTTCTATCAGCCGTTGCAGACTCAGATGGTCTAAGCATATCCAAAATTTGTGGTACCCCTTACCAATAAATGTTGGCAAAGGACAAGCGCAAGATTAAAAAAAATCAATCAGAAAATCGCTTCATAAAAATTACATATTATGAAAGATTGGAATAATCAAACTTATTACGCACGAAGATGAAATGATACGCAAAGAAAATGATGATAAACTGCATCTAAGAAACATGTATGGGATATCTACACGACACAATATCCTCACTGCATTTAGATAAAATAAAACCAATGCTCTTTGGTATTGGTTATTTATGAATTTGTTTGGATTTTTGAAACCTTTGTAAAATATTTCTGGACGTACATTGTACATTTTTAGTATTATATATAGAAGTATTGCTTCAAAGGAATATTAATATACAATCTACACTGAATGTGTAAGAAGAAATTATTTCAGAAATTTAAAGAATGGAATGAAATTTATACCTTTGGAGAAATTTAATCTTATTACATCAGTTTCAACGGTGAATATCGTCTTTAAGTCACTGAATTATTAATTTTTTTGAATGTTCGATATCGTCTGGAAATAGGCTTTGAATAAGGTTTTATTTATTTATAACCACGTTCTCACGCCTCCTCTCATTCACGGTTGAATACCGCCGCCGCCCTACCAGCCAGGCGAGGCGATGTTGTATTTTTAATTTTGCCTTTTTTTCTATTACATAATTTTTTTATGATATATAAAATACGTTTACTGATGGCTATAAAAATTGCCAACATAAGTGATGTCACTCACGTAACATGTCACCAAAGCTAGTTCTAAAATAGAATGATTGTTAGATCATCTGCTATTCCCTGTAAAGTAGACGTGCGCGGCCTGACAGTTTTGCTACTTTTATTAGATGAAAAATCTGTTGTGTTCTAAGTAATTATTATTTTGTTACTTCTTGTTAATTGGATTATCAAATTATTTAGAAGTAGTGACTTCAGCAAAATGGTAAATTACTCACGATGAGTCATCATGCTAACCAAATAACATTATCTTCAGGATCCTGAATTTTTAATAGACCTACTTTACCTAAGATATAGATCTAGGCTGTGCTAACGTCTTTATCGTAATATTGATATGAAAATAACAATGGTTATGGCTTATTGTTGTCGTAAAATATTACAGAGAAACTTAATATTGAACCTTTGGAATTTAAAATAAGGAAACTATTTAACAGATTTTCATGTCTTTTTTAATGTGTATTTTGCTGGGACGTCTAATGTCGGATGATTCACATCACGTTTAGTGGGAGCCGAGCATGATTAAAAAAACGCAGACGAAGTTGCGTGGGTCAGCTAGCATACTATTATGTTTACATTCTATTTTTTATTTTATTTTAAGGTACACAAACAATGTAACGTACAATAATATTTTAAAATCTAATATATATTATGTTTTGATCTAGTACATACATAAATAACATGTGTCCACAGCTTCTGTTACCAGGTATCGTTACCAGATAACATGATGTATAGCTATTGTAAAACTAGTATCGAACAGTTCTGCAAGCTAGGCTATCAAATATAAATACTATGTTTTCGAGATGTAGAGCATCGTCGTATTTACGCAAAGAATTTTTTCATAATACACGACTTATGTATGATAAAAACTTACACAAAAGGGTATTAGTATATATAATAACAAAATTGCATTCATACTTCTGGCATAAACTGGCGGCATAATCACCGAGGCACCAGAGGCGACTTAAGTACTCACAATTTACCAACTAAAATTTGGTCTCACTCACGTAAGGGTAAGCCTTTCGCCGTCAACTGTTCATTTTGGGGATCGGAACTTTGAGAACTTTTTTGTTTGTACATCCCTCACTTTGTCCGAAAAGCCTATAGGCTTCTAATTTTATGTGAATTAACAGCTACTATCTCAATTGTTGTTCTATTTATTAGTATTTTGAACAGTAATTACTAGTTTTTAGTATTTTTACCTAGTGTACATAGGCGGACTTAAAAAATGTAACACTTCCAGTTTTCTTTTAATTTTCTTTTATACAAACTTTATCCTGACAATAACAAACACATAAAATAATAAAATCATTCAATTTGGTGCAGTCGATATGCGCGTACATACATTTCGTTGATTAAATTTTATTTATATAGAAGTTACATATAAAAAGATTAAGATTAATTAAAACGTCATGAGTTATGGTCCTATTCAATAATTGTTGAATATAAAATCATAATATAACATCTCTAAGAAAAAAACATACTCTTTACATTAGGTATTTTATAAAATATTTTAGATAATATTAAAATTTTCTGATTCGAAAACTATATATATAAATTTATCCATCGTCGATACTCTTTACATCATACTGTGTTTTGTTTTGTGTTTCTTTTTTCTAAGGTATTGATCATTTTCTAACAACAGAACCCCTAAAGCCTAGCGAACCGTTTACACGATACGAGAGCGTCATTTGCATCGGACCCGAAAATTCGAAATCGTTCTATTTAATGGATTGCCTTCATCAATAGCTTGATGCCGGTGGCTATTTAGACAATGCCGGTAATGGCGAGGTTTAATGGAGTGGCTCGTCAATTTGCTTCTTGTTCTAGTTAATGTTAGACATTCTATCTTTACGGAAAAATTTAACAGTAAACTTTATGTCACATTTTATCACAAGACCTTACATCTCATAGTAATAGCTACTTTGACTGCTCTTAAAGTTGATAGCCAACCGGAATAATTGTTTTACGGGTGTTTTGTTTTTTATGGATATAGTAGTAAGAAGACCTTCATTTTGGGTCGTTGTTGTCGCAGTTTCGATTTAGATTGTATAATTTATTTAATTTCTATTTATAATTATAATCTTTTTATACATCGGTGATCTTAATGCCGTATATTTTCTAATCGTATATATATATACCTCAAATATCTCTCGTTATATACCCATACTGTAGCAGGGTGGACTGCCTGGGTATGTACACCTGACTGACTAAGGTGCTAGTTATTTTTATGATATTTAGAAGACATACAGGTTAATCGCTATATATACTGCAAGTCCAAATTAGGTTGCATTAAACGTCCATATCGTGAGATAAAATATACACCTATAAAAATTGTACACCATTAATTCAGGCAACTTCGAAATAATAAATGAATTGAGATGTGTTTAAAAATTCCTATCTGAATCTGACATGGGTCTACCTCGTCCATCTCCTAAATCTATTTTATGGGAGCACAGCGCACTACATTTCACATCACGGTGGACCGTTAGAACTCCCCTTTAGAAAAGCACCGTTCTGTATAAATCGGTAAATAACATACAGGTAACAGGAATTCATACACCAGCGAGCATTTTCACGTGACTAAACGTAACAAATGTGTTACAGTGCTAATTTATAGCGACCGGGGAAAATTCAGTGGACGGCCAGTTTGACGAAAAGGGCAGGAGTGGACTGAATGGAGCCTATACAATAGAATTTACGAGTTAACTCGCGCAGTAATGTTGGGTATTTTTGCTTTGTATATGTATTTTTAGCGCTACGCTACATAACGTAAGTAAAATACATTACTTACGTTATGTACAATGTACATATATATTCCAGTTCTTAAAACGAAGTTCATTTTGTGAATGGTTTATACTTAGGGGTTTTATATTTTTCACACACATTTATAGGAACAAAAGCAAACAATCTAACAGAGTACGTGTAAGGTTGACCGTGAGACCTCATCATTTATTCATTTTTTATCATCATCAACAACCTATAATGTCTCACTGCTGGGCTCGAGTCTCTTCTCAGGAGAGGGCTAAGGCCATACGTCCCCACGCGGGCCAAGTGCGGGTTGGGGACTGGCAAGAAAACGTTGTGGCTACGTAATCTTACCGTTGGATGTTTTTAAACCGCCTAAAGATCTCTAACTAAGCTTCACGACTGTTATCGTATGAAAACAACCGGGACCGTCAGCTTAACGTGACCTCCAAAGCACGGAGACGCTCATGGTAATATGGCACCACCGGTCACCCATCCAGGTACTGACCGCGCCGTCGTTGCTTACCCTCGGTGGTTGTTTCTAATCACCGAGTACAACTAGGCTATGAGCGCCTCTATTTATTCGTAAATGCCCTAAACTTTTTAATTAAGAAAAATTTACCAAATCAATAAAATAAACATAATACTATTATTAAATACTTTACAAATCATCGAATTGCCGATGTTTTATATATTTTTTGTCAGAAAATTATTTGAACTGGAATAATAGGCTTATGGTTTCAGCGTTATATTTTTGTGCGACAAAATTTAACAAAATATCTTTGAGTTTTTTTTTATGGTATAGGAGGCAAACGAGCAGACGTATCGCCTGATGGTAAGCGATTACCGCCGCCCATAGACACCCGCAACACCAGAGGCGTCATAAGTGCGTTGCCGGCCTTTTAAGAAGGAATAAGCGAGTACTACGACGTACGAGTTGCCACATTGCCTTCCAAGTACTAATAGTTTTTAGAACTAGTAATCTTTCGAAATCTATTTAAGAACGCCTGCAAGGCATATTATCAACTAAGAAGATCCGGGGCTAGCTTATATTTTATATTTAAACTTATTTTGCCGTTTTCAACTCTAATTTTAGTGTACTAAAATAATTTATTGACTGCCCCTGTGGCGCAGTGGCAGCGTATGTTATTGCTGTGCCTGTGACTCTCGGGTTGGACAAAATGTTTATAGGATCTGCAAATATTTGTTTCGGAGATTGGGTGTTTTATATGTATTTACAAAAAAAGTTCAATGTATATATATCATTTGTCTAGAACCCATTATACAAGTGACTAGATGATGTTGTGTGTTAGATGTTTAAAAAAAAGAAATTTATAGTATTACTAGTTATTACAGTAATTTATTTCTTCTTTTTCTTATTCTTTAGATGAAATGGCAACCAGCTAATCAACTATATCTGCCAATGACAAGCATTTAAAGTCTTCAAATCTTAAGTCTTCGTTGTGATGAAAATAACGATAAACAATGTGGATGAAATGAAATGGGGGTCCCCATTTCATTTTCTTTTAAAAAAACAAAAAACGATCGTCATGATTTATCTCAAAGTAGCGAACTTTTATGGTACTGTCAAGACGTCAAGACAGAGCCTATATGTATGTTTTACAGAGGTCAATCGCAGGCCTTTCTTATATATATAAACATAATCTTATCAAAATGTAAACAGAGTTACCAACACTAAGTAATTATTCCTCTGTTACTACACCCTCGGGAATAATATGGCGGTCTTGTTAGCTAATGGGGTCCTTAAAATGTGAGTGTTATTAATACTATATACATATAGTAGGATTTTATAAGTTGAATGGACTAAAATTATTTTAGCACTATTCTTCGTCGACGTTACCGTTTAGTTTATGTTTTTAGTCAGCTATATTAAAATTAATTGTGTGCATAAATATTAACAGACCTTTCTGTTCTTCCCAGTAATCGATTGCGTGGTTTCCGGCTGGGGTCCGTGGTCTGGTTGTGATACTAACTGTGGATCTGGTAGTATGGAGCGTAATCGAAGAGTGGTACAAGCGCCAGCACACGGCGGAAGACATTGCCCTTCTCTGGTGCAGCGTAGAGCTTGTCAGGAACATCGAGGCTGCTCTGAAGATAGCGATGTTCCATTAAGAGGTAATGAAGAACAAATATTAAAAAAATAATAGTAGTTCAATTCGAAGCCAGGTGATCAAGTCTAGCTTTAGCCTTTAAAATTTTGATGCAATAGTTGAAGTAAAAGACGCACAGCTAAAAATATGCGAATAATACTTTTGTTAAACTACACACCATCATACACAGCATATAAAAATCGCTCTTTAACAAGTATTCGATGTTTTCTAAGCAATCAATTCATATTAAAATATTTTTTGTACTTCTGTTCGGCAGTTATATGGGTACAAAAGAAAATTAAGTCTAATAACTTTTCTTTCCACAGATGAGACTGCGATGATTCTACCCGGTGGATTGTCTGTAAGCCGACATTCAAATGATACGGTGGATATCCGCAAGAATTTGAGGCTTCGTAACCCTGATGATCCAGAATCCAATTTGCATAGGGAGTAAGTTTGACATATTAAACAAGATTTTGCCTTGAAAAACAACTCCCGCATTAGTGATAAAAGCTGAGTCTTGGGAGACATTACAAACGTATATGAAAAAGACACAAAGAATATATTGTTATTACGAGTCTCAGAACAATAATTTGTGTACCACACAAAGTGTTGTCCCATGTAGGGTTTGAACACACCACACTCAGCGTTACAACACAATCCGTGCAATCATTTAGTGGGCAACCTTAAATAGATATGTTATTAAAATAAGTCAGAATGAACGTTGCAATGCATAACAGTGCAAAATGAACAAAGGCGATTAAATTGTCTATAGTTTGAAATAAGCTACTTTGTATCCTGACAATGTAAAAAAATCATTTATGCGAACGAACCCATTGCAAAAGTTAATAACAATATAGATTAGAGTTGGTCACGGTAAAAAAAGGTTTCTTATTAAATATAACCTAGTCCTGGATTTTACTAGCCGATAAAATGCCATGCAGCATGAAGCAGGCGTCCTTAAGTAGATTTCTAAAGTTTATATACATATTGAATTTTCTCTAAAGCACACAAGAACAGTGCAACTATGTAAAATTTCGATTTAAAAGGCGACTTTTACGAAAAAGGAATCTTACCCTTTCTAAAAATAAATATCATAAGGTTCCACTGTAAATGTTTGCCATAATGGATGCCTGAACGAAAACAATTTGTTGCTCTATTTCATTCGAAGTATAAAAATAAAATGGTACATGAAAAAAAAAAGAAAATATACTCTCATGTGTGGAATAGTAGGCGGGCAAAATCTCATTTTTGAACAGAGGCCTAGTCCAGCAGTGGACCTTTAAACCTTGTTAAAGATAATGATGAAACAACTATTTTAGAAGCTTGCGTATCATATACGCTTTTATAATTGTGACTAAACGACGGACGTTGAAAACTTGTACATCTATAAATCATCTCGAGAACTTTCATTACTTTTCACAGCATTAGTAGTTACGTACTTAATTGTGTCTTTCTAGATTGGTATTGAAATGTTTTTGTTGTAATTGGAAAGTTCAAAGTCGATGTTCTATGCTAAAATATACCCTTTTTTGTGCGGAAATCTCCTCGGATACCAACGACTGGTGGTTATGTCGGATTCGAACCGACTAAAAACCGCACACCAACTCGGGTAATAGAAGCCGGGGAACCAGGTGTACCCTCGGAAGGAGAACCCTGGAACCCGGACGTACCTCGGGCCACCCACTGTTGGTAGGTGGCCCCCACCTGTTTGGGAACCCGTATGTTCCCGTTACTATCCCTCTAGGCGCGCACGCTCCGCAGCATCCGCGCCTCCATCCGAACCTGCTTCTGCTAGGGTGACAGATGGCCTCAACTGTCACCCTCAGGCTAGCGCTTATGGAGGACGAAGATCGTTCTGCAATCTCCGACGCCCGAGACGCTTGCGGTACTTGGCCCTTTCCCGGGACTGGTGGGCCGGTAGAGTTCTAAATCTCTCCCGGTCCCGCTCCGCCGTCTCCTTAGCAAGCATAACTCGCTTGCAGAGAGAAAGGGCGGAGTTCCATGCGCTCTCGCTCCGCGGCATGGCCTTAATCATGCTAACGAGCGAGAGAATACCCACTCCATGGGACTAAAATATATCCTGAACTCGTCAACAGCCGTTTCCTTTCGACATTGATGAATCAGTCTCTGTCTCTATAAATAAAAGATTAAATTGCCTTTTGTTTCAGAAATATTTTATAATTAAAAACGATGTTATTTCTTTGTAAATACTTTTGTAATAAAAAGTAAAAAATATTCACAAAGGACTGTAATTAAACAAAACAGTATTGTAATAATTATTCTATTCATGTTTAGTGAAGTATAAAGTGGAGAGGGTCGATCAAGTCGAGACCGACTGTCGACCGACTGAGAAGTAAAAATATCATTATTAATACAATATTCTTGAAGAAATTTTCTACATATCCTGAGCAGGATATTACTGCTCTTATCTTGTATAAATTAATTTCCTTTACCAAATGATTTGAAATCAAATCCTGATAGATGTTTTTTCATAAAATAATGCTCAAAAAAGGTTTTATTTTTCGTTGTTGCTCATTCCCACATTGTATTGTCCAGGTACTGCGCACAATTCGAGGTTACCAAAGTTTCGAAAGCCTGCCATGCGGATTCCGACTATAAGGCATTGAGAGAAGGTACGTATTCATTTTCACATATCGTTCAAAGAAAATTGAAACTGGAAAAGCAATCTTGAAATATCAAAGATGTAAAAATTGTTTAAGATTGCATTGTTTTGACATTTCTTGGCAAGTTTACTTTGAAGTTACGTTATTTTAAAGGGAAAATATACGCTTTGATTTAAAACTGAGGTATAAAAATAACCAATATACCAATAACATCTGTATTATTAAACTTCTCCGTGTATTATTCGTATATCTTGGTAAATTTTCTAAAAGAAGTACTAGCTAGATCGATTTATCGTCCCCGAATGTAACTGTATACTAATTTTCATGAAAATCTTTGGAGCCGTTTCCGAGATTCTGATCAGATTACACACACACATATATATAAGTTATGAGAATGGCTTATTTAAAAGTGTTGAATTATTTATTCCTTACATACATATAATTACATTTTCAACAGGAAAATTTGAAAATAGAATACACTTTAAAGAAAGTGTTGAAAACTACAAATTAACCTTTTCTTGGCAATAAATTTTTTATTCATATTGAATGAGATCTCCTTACAGAAAAGAGAATTTTCCAAATCGGTTAATAAATGACGGAATCCCGAGGTCTGATTTATAATAGATATATAAAAAAGGGCAGCTAATTTAAGAATAATGAGAGATGTCAGAATCTTCTTATTTTTTTGAAATCAATAAAATAATACGTGACGATACCTGACTATCTGCGACGTATGTTAGTCATAGCATGATTTGATATTACCTATAAAAACCTCTATAATTAGGCTATCCAGCACTGAAATATATTTTTGGTTCCTAAGATTAGCGTACACAAATATAAATTCTATAGCCTTTTAATATTAGAGAATAGGTTTAATCTGTATTAGTCTTTTGCCTTCTTTATTTCTACAAGTAAGTCTGTCTTAACACCCATCTGACTAAACTAATGTTTTTAAACGACCTGTAATGTTATTACGACCAATTCATTTCATTATACTTATTGATAGATTTTATATTGAGTTTTATTATGTTCAGGAAAAATAACTACTGTAAACAGGTGTGTCTGTTTCACTCAACCGTATTATTTAGTGTCCGCCCACACCTTTTGCAATCGACTCAATTAACACATACTTCCTTTTATTGCCAATTAGTTACCATCAGTATTGCGCTAATTACGTAATAATACACTCGTCTTATAGACAAAACATACAAATAGATGTGAGTTTTTAAATCCACATCAGTGTGATGACGGACTTAACATAACAAATTGTCACCACCCCATTGAATAGCTTCGTTGGTCTTTAAAATACAGTATTAAATATCAAACCCCAGAATATTAGTTGTGTAATTAGCTTGCCTTATTAAACTTTAACTAAGTAACGTAATTCTATTTGCATAGAATGAAATCTTAGTATTAATAGTGTAATATAGGTGCTGGATATTCAATGTTCCTATTTTAAGGGCTACATATCAAGTTCTTAACAGTGTTTATTAACCTCTGCATTCATTAGGTGGAAATTATTTTTTATTTATTCAGATTAAGTGAATAGTTCTGTGTTTTGTATGTTGACGTTGAAAGTGAAATGTCAGTGCCGTGAAAACCGTGTATTTAATGTTTCTAGAATTAATATTCCTCTTGAATCTTCAGTTTATATAAAATTAAGAAAAAATATCGCTTGATTCAATTTTCTTGTATTTTAATTCAACAATGAATGCCTATGAAGTTATTTGCAATATTTTAAGCAAAAACCTAGAACACAAAAACAAAAATCTATCATAGGGTCATGTGGAGATGGATCAAAAAATGGTCTTAGCAGTGGATGTGTGCGACTGCTTGATCACGAGGTCTCGGGTTCTAATCTGGTTAATCTGGGCTAAAAAGTGTAATTGAGTGTTTCTATTTATCAAAAGGCTTAATAATAGCTCGGAGTTTGGAAGTTGGGGGTCTTAAGCCCCCGTGCCTTGGAGAGCTATTCTCCGTTGGTTGGCTGGTCTCTATTGAGACTGGCCGCCGTGGCCGAAGTAGGCCAGGAGGAACATCATCACCTAACTGTCTCAGTGGCATATAGTGGTAGCGTATGCGACTGCGATGCTTGAAGGGTGTGGGTTCGATTCCCGGGTCGGATCAAGTCTTTTGAATGATCTGCAAATATTTGTTTCGGAGTTTGGATGTTTTCTATATATAATATGTATATATGTATGTATTTAGGAAAAAGTATACGTTTATTTATATAAGTTGTCTCGTACCCATAACACAAGTTCTGCTTAGCTTGGGACCAGATGGCGTTGTGTGTAAGATGTCCGAAGTATTTATTATTATCATCGTCAGAGCCGACTAAGAAAAAAAACTACGTAGGTCAACATTACTGAAAAGATAAAGATAGCTTGAAACAAACCCTATATCAATCCGTATAGTCAGCGTGACACAGCGGATTTATCGTTTTTAATCTCCGTAAATATGATCATGTTTCCCTTTTTCGCACACAACTCAACTGGTTACCTATTCGCTTACGACGAGAACAACGAGCCCTAACTTTCTTGTACTCAATTTTAATAACCCATCCTCACCAAAATATTTAACTTCCTACTTCCAACTTCTATGCAGCAACCACAACAGAAACCTTCGGTCCACTAATAACCTCCTTCTTCGATGTCCCTCATATACGTCAGAGTTTGTTGACTCATCTTTCGTTGTTCAGTCCGTTCTACTCTGGAATAGGCTCCCTCTCGAAATCAGGATGGCCACCAACACTTTTTCTTTTAAGATAAAAGTAAAGCAGTACCTTATAAAACAACTTGCAGAATCAACATCTACATAATTGTCATCTATTAATCCTAGTATATCTCTTCATGTTTGTATGTATACATTTATATAAGTTATATTATTAGTTAGTTTAGTTGAAATAAATAAATAGATAAATAGAATAAATATCTAGTTGTATGTATAGTATGTATTAGTTCTTGTATGTATGTAGATTAGCTTTTATATATTACTTGTTTTTGATATATTGCCAGATCTGTATATTTTGATACATTTTTTCTTACAAAATACACCTACATCTTGTCTTCTCTGCATCACCCGATGGTTGACTGGTAGAGAATGCTTTAGGCATTAAGTCCGCCAATGCACCTAAAGTGCATGATGTATTAAATAAATAAAATAAAAAATACTGCTAAAAAGTAGTTTAAAATAGTAGGCCGAAACCTCCATTCTTAGAAAAGACCTATGTCGAGAAACGGACAGTTAATTTGCTGTTACTGATGATCAGTTTCAAAATAGGTCCTTTTTGTAAACAGGGGTTTAAATTACATGATTCTTTAGAGATATAAATCGAAAACGAGTGAGGAATTCTATATTAACTTTAGTATAAAACGTGCTGGAAGCGTTTCCGTTTTCCGTCGGAACGTGGTGGGACATTCGTGAGCCACCGTGAATTGCACCGAAGGTGCTTTAGCGTAATTGCAGTAAAATTCGATGGCATAGAATTGAAATAAATTGTATAAAAATTCAGCATTGAATAAATAGATGGTAGAAATAGTATGTATTGTGAAATCAAGTTTGACAGTTAATTTATTAATGTCCATCTTGCACAAAAGCAATTAGATGACAATTTAAATAAGCTATAGCTATAGCTACAAAAAAAACAGTTTAAACTTAATGCATGTGAAAAAATATACTTATAAATGGTACTGACATCACAAAAGCCTTTTTTTATTCTGTCTGTTCCGGTGGATTTCTGGAACGGATTTATCGATTTTGATGGAACTTTCATTAGCAGATGGCTGATGATATAAGGAGTAAATTACGCTACGTTTTTGGACTAGCTTTGGTCTGCGGCGTTAGCAGCAACAGTGGGGCGCAGCTGGTTAATTTATAAGTAATGAAGTCCATCATTGTTTATAGGTATCAGAATTGTTAAGATGTAACTAAATTAGAGTTAGATTTGTCGATAGTAACTGATCATGATATTTTATGCTTGTTTTATTATTATATTATTTATTGAAGACTGATGAAATGTAAGTCATTATTGGACATTACCTTTTGCCCGCGGCTCTACCGACGTGTATGTCGACTGCGGTAGGGAGTAGCCTGTGTTTTTTCTTAAAAGTCAAAATATCTCCATGCCAAATTTTATTTAAATGGAAGTAATGATTTAGCCGTGAAAGTATAACAGACAGATAGATATACATAGTTACTTTCGATTTTTTTTAAATATTATTACATTATTGTTGACTGCCTCGTTGGCCTAGGGGTTAGGGAGGGGTCCGGATGGCGTAAGAAAGCGGTTCCCGGATCTCTCCCGTCTCAGGCGCAGAGTGGCACACCGTGGTGGTTTAGTGGGTAGTCTGGCTGGAGTCAGTCAGGAGTCCCACACAAAGCGAAACCCCTGTCCCCGCGGGGGGGAAGCGAAGTGCGTAAAGGCGTTCCACCACGTAAAAAAAAAAAAAAGGAAAGGGGTTAGCACAAGCAACTGCATTTCAAGAGCAATCTTTAAAATTGAGAACACACACAGAAGACTGCATTTTTGATACAAATTCAGAATAAACATACAGAACGATCCCAATTTCCACGCTTTAAGCTTACTTAAAAAAAAGAAAAGTTTCTTGGACGTTAAAGGTTGAAAAGCCCTGTGATATTTTCTTTAATTGGCTTCGTAGAACAGGGTTAATTTTCTTGCCTGCCCGTGCTACAGGTCTAGTGAATAAGAGAAAATTACTGTCATTGAGAGGCAACCGTGTAATTGCAAAAAAAAGACGTCCAATTTGCCCCAGGACAGTACTTGACACTGCAAAATGAGTATAACTCTAAGGCTGCGCTCTGCTGATTACCCAAGAATTTTGGTGTTTTTGAATCTGACATTGTTCATAATTTTATTGCTTTCAAGTTTGTTTTGACAATTTTATTCCTAAATTATTTTTTTTCAAAATATATATCGCTTACGTTACTCCTTACAACGTCAGCTGTCTATTTGCCAGTGAAAATCGGTCCAACTGTTCCAGAGATTATTCGGATTAAATAATGAAATGAATATGAAATATAAATAAATAGCAAACTTATGCTTTAATTTTATTAATTTGTACATATAGTCTGGATATTGGGTATTTCTACTAACTCTAAACTAAGAATAAATGATGTGAAAGTTGGGAAAATTCGGGAGTTAATATATCTCTGTACACTTTTCAAAATCACGGGGGTGATTCTATGTAAAAACATGACCATAATTATAAATCTTGAAGTCTATAAAACGTCGCCAATAACGTGTATGACTCGCTGTTGCCCGAGCCTATACTGTATCATATGTTTTGAATAACCTGCTAGAAACAGAAATAACAACAACGTAAAGTTAGAATTGTTCAGCAGATTAAAGTATTTGTTTCGGATTATTATTTACTTTATTATTTAACACTCGTGTTATTGAAAGAGAAATCATTATTTATATACGATACTGTCGTCTATCTTACTGCTTTAGGTCCCATTCTATAGCTTTAAATTATTCTTTCCACACAAACTCTTCTTTCTTTAATAATTATTATTTATAACTGCTTCAAAATAGTTTGATATAAATGTTACTTATTAAATTATTTTTTATTACATGAAAAAGAAAACTTTCTCTTAATCGAGGACTTTAAAGTATACTGCGGCCATGTTGCGGAGCTAGAGCGCGTGTAACTACGCCGTTTTCATCTGCCAGTAAATTTGGATGAGAAGGAGATGATGGAGCGGTACCGAAAGAGGTTTAGAACTCTTTCATCCCGCCAGGTCCATAAACGGGCCAGGTACCGTAGACGACTCAGGCCCCCGGAGATCGCAAAATGATCTCCGTCTATCACAGGCGCAAGCCTGAGTGTGACAGGTGGGGCTATCTGTCACCTCTAGGGTGATAGCACTAGACGTAGGTATGGGTGGCGGGGCTAAAGCTGTGGAGCGCACGCGCCGCACTTTTGGGGATTGCCTCATAGAAAAAAATATAATGTACAACATTTTTCAAGCTACCACAACATATTGTAAATTTCAGTTCACTATATGAGACCAAAACTGTCGGTAGTGACAACTCCCATTTGCATTCATAGTGTCTATTACATTTCTATTATCTAGGCACACGAAATCTCAAAATATGCCTACACACTTTAGAATTACTTTTTTGATTTGTATTTTTTGTCACCAGGCAATACGGTGTGCGTTCTCTGCGAGACAGCAGCACTCCGACGCGACTTAAAGTGGCGTTGCAGTGGCCATGGAGTCGCCGGCCATGCGACACGCTACTATGCCTTGGTTGCCCCCCACTGTCACGGCAAATGGGTAAAGGCACCACAAAATCCGGACAAGAGAAGCAACTGCTGCACTAATCCTGACTTTATTTTCGTTTAAACTTAATTATATAGTTTAAAAGCTTATAAACGACTGGGGACTTGTTGGAAGTTTGAAGTTTATGTTAGTTCTAAAAAGGCATATTGCAATTAAAAGGTTAAGGTTAAGTATTCAAGAAATCAAAGCTCTTTTAGATCCGTTAAATATTAATTGAAAACAAAATTTCTTCCGTATAATTAACATCTCGATTTATTATGTGGAAGCATTGTTTTCCCCATCAAACGTAAACTGCATCTTCTGCTGGTCGCTGTATTGTTGTTAAAATTAAACACGTAATAAACAACTGATGTCGTTAAGCTAGTAAAACTGTTATTTAATTATTATTTTTAAAGTGATTAATAAACGATGTTCTAAGTAAACAAGGTCGCTATGTTAGTATGACACAAACGGACCGTTCATCTCATCAAATACAATAAACGACATACGGTATCATGAAATCAGATAAGAGTTTACATTTGAGCAAGAAAAACTGTGAATAAAATTCATGAAAACTAAATATTTTGGTAAAAGTAGTAATGCGTGAAAATATCAAACACGGCATTTTCACGTCATTAAAACTCTAACATTTTGACTCGTATATTTGCCATACGTGTCAATTACACCGAAATTCTAAAAAAAGTAAAGATATCTTTGCCACTTATACAAAAAGTTCAATACTTTCGCAAGGTTATTATAATAAGATGTAATTCAAGCAGCACATGTTAAATTTATTACATTACTTTCGAAAGAAAGTAAGAATGTCGTGAAATTGAATAACTTTGGGTTCATTAAATTTAATAGTAGATCTTTAGGTTTTATTTTTATGGCTTCTGTTCATAATAAATTTTCGTTGTACATCGCTATTTTTGTATGAAAACAATAACGTACTTAATTTGTGTGTGTATTTTTATTTGTGAAATAATTTTCATCGATGTACAAGTATATCAAAAATATCTCAAATTCATTACTATTATTATTGATTGATCTTGTAAATACATTTTAATTGTTGTCTCTGAGTTAGATGCAGTTACTCCGACACGTATTATACCATGTTTTTGTCTTGAATGTTGGCATTAATGCTGTTTGAATGTGTTTGATTGACAAAAGACAAACATTTCTTCCTTTTAAAAACATAAATAAGTACCTATTACTGCGAAATGTGAGTTTTATTGATATCAAGCTATGAGTAAAAAGTAACAGTATATTGTTGCCTTTTTAAGACTAAGCTACACACATACAATCCGATTCATATTTGTTATGTAAAAATGTCCTAAGTCTTGAACTTAAATTATATATTGGTATTGCCAACATTCAAGTAAAATTATGACTCTAATCCAGCTTTTGAACAAGCATTTCACCAGGACTTACTTTCTATTCATAATACGTTTTAGAAGCTCAATAATTTTCGTATATATCTAAAATTTAAATTTAGGTATAAGTTTTATAATACTTAAAAATAGTTAGTATGTGGAGACATATCTTAAACGACTTATGTAAATAATGATGTCAAATAAACTCATTACGAAAATGAGGCATTTTATTGGTTAGTCCTTTTACTAAAACTTTTTTCTGAGAATACATTAGAACTATCATTATAATCTGGCAAGTTTTAATACGATAAATAAGCTTTCATCTCTACGAAGCCTAGGTATGGCAGACAGCACTTTTAGCAAAGAGACCAAGGACTTCAGTTAGTGGGTTTCAGTTGTGACAAGGTGTCATCTAGATAACCTTCAAACCTGGCCTGGATATAAAGTATATATGCTTAAAAAAGTTTTTCAAAGAAATGGGGTGAAGTAAGCACATAATTTTGAAGAGTTCTATAATCTCTATATTAATTCTTTTACGTCAACATATTCATTTGTTTTCATACTGTAAAGTTACGATAAACGTAAAAGAATTACTCTTGAAAAGTATTATGTAAAATATATTCATCGTCAAATAATTATAGGAATGATTAAAATTTGAACTTTTTTAAGGGAATCGGTGGCAAAAAAGCAGACGTTCTGCCTGATGGTAAGCGATTACCACCGCCCATGAGCACCTGCAACACCAGAAGCACATGTACGTTGCCGGCCTTTGGGGGATGGGGTTATTTCACAGCGGTTTTCTGTGAGGCCATTATATTACTCCGGCTGCACCGGCTCATTCGTGCCGGAGCGTGACTCTCCCACGTAACTCTGATAAAAAAGACATCGCGATAATTTTAATACCTGTTTTCATATTCGAAATTTCGGCAACATGAGATAACGAATATCAAACGAAAATACCAGTTTAGTTGAAGAAAGAAGCAAAAGCTAAAATAATTTGTAGGACCTCTAGATTTATGTGGGGTCCCGTCATTAGATACTGACATGGTGGTAACCGGACTACTTTACGACCACCTTCGAGTGTGCACAGACGTGATGCTACATTGCGTTCTTGCTGATAAGGTTGATTTGCTGTCTTTTTTTAAAAATTCCGTGGTCTGTTTCAAATAATATATAAGATTTAAGCTCCGATTTAAGATTTTGTTTGTTTGTTTTACCGGGCCATTTTCACACTTAACTTATAATTGGGCCGTTGTACGTGAGTTTGTCATCCTCCTTTTTTTTACGTGTGGAAACCCCCTCGGGTCTTCACCCCACCGGGGTTTGTGGCGGGGCGGTGTGTCGGAATCGAATCGACTAAATCCACACGGTGTGCCACTCTGCGCCTGAGACGGGAGAGATCCGGGAACCGCTTTCTTACGCCATCCGGACCCCTCCCAGCGCCTGCCCGCACTGAAGCGGGCTTCGTTGTCTGATGATAAAACTCTCAATTTGGGCGACGTACGGCACACGCGTAACGTCGCACCCTCGCGGCTGGCCTGTGACGCGGATAGAGGGGAAAGCCCGTCCCGACCATCTGCGGCCACACTCAGGGCGGCATGAGGCGCTGATAGGCACGCCTCCGCCGCCCGGTTCGCCGGCGACGAATCGTCCAAGTGGAGGTTGTCCTCCCGGGCCTTCTCCGCCGCCTCCTTCTGCGAGATGACTTCCTCGCAGAAGGTCGCTACCGCGGTAAAACTGCTCTCGCCGCCGGACATGGAGCGTACGGGCCGGCAGCGAGAGATCTCCTCCGATTACTGCAGTGAGGGCTCGACGCTGCGGCGCCCAAGCAGGGCACACAGAGTATGCTGGGCCGAGTCCTCACTGCAGTCGCAGTGGTGGCAGGCGGGACTCAATTCCCTCCGCGCGACCGAGTGCAGGTACTTCCCGAAGCAACCGTGCCCGGAAAGCACCTGCGTCAGTCGGAAGGAAAGGGTCCCGTGCTGCCGCCCTGCCCACTCGAGGATGACCGGGTGGAGAGCCTTCACGGTGGCGAGGCCAGCTCGTGGAGCCTCCAGCTGCGAAGACCAACGAGCCATTCCACTCGCGTACCTCTTCGGGTGGAGGGCGAACGCCACTCTCCGCCCGGAATTCAGCCACCCGTCGATAAACTTCGGCGAGCACTTCTGCCTCCAAATCCTACGGGGGTGTACCGGCCAAGGCGCACGCCGCCTCGGTCGACACCGTGCGGTATCCGCGTATGGCTCTGACCGCCAATACCCTCTGAGGCCGCCAGAGGCGCGCCTTATTTTGGGAGGTCAGACCCGACACCCACACCGGTGCGCCGTACAGCGCCATCGACCGGACAATCCCGTGAAGAGGCTCTCGTTGCGACACAGACCCCTGCGGAACGCCGCACGACATGGGTCGCCGTCTCAAGGCACCCTCGCGGTCCTCGTACACGACGGTACGCTCCACCAAATAGTCTGCCACCAGCCGCTTCAGGGAGTCTGTCATCCTCCTAATACAACCATCCTAGATCACTCCCCAAAGCTCAGCAGCCTTTTCAGATGACTACATGCTTCTTGGAGTGATGTTGATTGGATGTGTCCGCCCGTTGATCCGCCACAATTCTACATTATATGAGAACGTGTTGAGTTGTTTCTTTTGCCTCTATGCATCCCCTGCACAGAGGGGAATAGGTGCTTGTTTAGGGGACAATGCCCTGTCAGAATGTACATGACCTTCCTGAGATCGTTCAAAATCAGGTTGCGGGCTAGTCTTTTTGATGCTACAACAACTGTACTCTTTCCACTTTAAGAATTAAAACGAAATAGTTTTGCACCAAAAAAAAATTACGGAGTTATATCGTACATACATAAAAAATATATATAAAGATCGGAATTGAATAGTTGAGTGGTTGAATATTCTTAATAAAAAATATTCTTTGGGTCGTATGATAAAATTTGCAATTTCAAGAATTCTCTCTATGTTTTCCTACCTTACTACCCATCCCTTATTAATTATGTATGCATGTACAGTCACGTCCTCAAGTCTAATAGGTTGCACTGAGCCGCATAAATGTAGGTGTGAAATTAAAATATGATTATGATATCGACCTCCGAGAAATTTTCCCTAAATTTACAGTACGGAGCAAACATTGTATGAGGTTAAAACTCTTTTGTCATAAAGACGAAATTTATATCACATCTAGATACATTTCAATAATGAAATGTACATATTAATATAATAACACAAATATGCTTGCAAACTACAACATACAATTTTAAAACAATGATTATAGTGTATGCGTCTATCCAGTCATATCAATGGGTTACTCATTCAGACACTCGTTCGCTTATACATAGACGTGCAGTCTCGTACGCAACACACACAGTACTATATGAGAGCCGCCGGCGAGGGAAGACGTGTATGCAGGTACGTAGTATCTACGTAACGTACATCCTTTACAGGAGGATGCTACAATGATCAACACAAAACTATCATTATACTGTCTAGAAATATTTGCAACACATTTTTTGTCCATTTTTTGTAGTAATCTATCATCATCATAATTATACGAGACATGTCTTTATTACAAAATTCATTTCTCGTACGCTGCGGTGTCCAGCCGCAATGTTCTCAGAGATTGAAGTTCTTACCCTCTTGGGGACTTCAATGTGGAAAATGCTTTGCACAGCTTCTTAACTAACCACTTTTCATAAATAAAGTTTGGTACATAAATATTTGCAATCAAATATTTATTTAAAAAGTGGGAGGACGTTGTTTTGTTACAAAAACTTAAGGAAAATGGCTTATACCATTGGCAAGTTGAACAAGAGTACTGCCACGCGAACAATTTTTAGTTAATCTCTTGTACCTGCTCTTATATTTTCTTTGTTTTTATTTACCAGTATTTTAATTATTTGAATTTAAGTTAAAATTTATATATTTAATAACAAACATAGACTGACACTGATACCTTAACAGTTACACCCTCTTTACAATGAAGGGATTTCGAGACTGCCAACCTAGGCTGTTTGTGCGGTGTAATTCAAACGGTGCATCGTGTCATGCGTGTCTCTACACCTACACAAAGGAAGACCTGATGGCTGCCACCAATATTACAGTCAAAGCTTCGGCGTTCTGGTCTGTTAAAATATAATTACACCAACACGTAGTGTTTGCCGTTGAAACGCTAATAGGGACAGTCTTTTAATAATAATAATAGATCTCTTTGTTGTACACAAAATTGGTTGCCTTATTGCACGGAGGCAATTTCTTAAGGCAACCTTTGGATGGAGGAAAAAAAATGATTAAGAGAAAGTGTAGGGTAGTGTCTAGTGTAAAACTAGATAAACGGTTTTTTATTGAATAGTAAAATTTTAATCAGTTTTAAAATAAAACCCAAAAGGAAAACAAAAAACCTATACATAGCAATACTGTTAAATATTTTACTCTGTTATGTACACTCTTAAATTGATAAAAGACTCCTGCTTAATCTTTTTAGGTGGGTCAATATCAGTAGCAAAGGCGTCAAACTTTGAATAATAAACATGAAACTTTTTAATGACTTTAGGTCCGTCATTCGATCTTATTGATTACTTTTAACCTTTAACCCGTCACCAACAAAAACAAAACAACAACATTACTATATCGAACTGGTATAACCTACAATACATACAACTTACTCCCTTGGAGAACTGTCATAATCTTTGAAAATGAAGTCATAGCTTCCTAGATGAATAAACTTCAAAAGAGGGAAAATTTACGAGAATGGTTCCCACACCGCATTTACATTGACATTACAGATATATAGACTGGTCGAATTACATTTGCAAATATAGTATCGTCCAGCAGCCCTTAGAATTATTCTAAATAATATTATAAGTGCAAAGGGGATGTGTGTTTATTACGCTTACAGGTTTTAGTAATTTTAGAATATAATATGCCTCGGTGGCGCAGTGGTAGCGTACGCGACTGCTGTCCATGAGGTCTCGGGTTCGAATCCTGGGTCGGACCAAATGTTTGTATGATCTGCAAATATTTGTTTCGGAGTTTGGGTGTTTTCTATGTATAATATGTATGTATTTACAAAAAAAAAGAGTATTTATGTAGTAATATCAGTTATCTAGTACCCATAATACAAGCTCTGCTTAGTTTTGGACTAGATGGCGTTGTGTGTTAGAAGTCCGGAATATTTATTATTATTATTTATTAATACGCCACCGCTATTTCACGTGAGTATTTCAATTAATTTAGAAAATATGAAACCCATTTACATCATGGCTGAATTTAATGACTCAGGTTTCGGAAGACCTTATATAACTTTTACTGATCGTGGTTATACCATTTTTTGTAATTCATAAGTATCGAAAGCGGAAAATAATGCGTAAAACATTTTTCTGCGAATGATTTAAATATACTGTACTCTTGAATTACGATTATATTTAAATAATCTAAAGAAAAAAAAATACATGTAATTAACAATGAAACTCAATAATAATTGCAATAATTATAGAAAACCTGCTTACCGTCACTGGCTGTAAATGACGCACAACGGCTTTGGTAGTAAGTAAATAGCATAATCACATAGTAGGACTTTGCATAACGTTTACCATACGGAGAGATATGGCAACAACGTAGCTAAACAGTAATTTCTTTGAGACAAACTTTACATAACTACTTTAGTAATTTTAAGTTCGCTTCAAAGAATTTACACGAGAAAAAAATATGAATTTTTCGATTGCTCATACAATTTCTTTCAATTTCTCATACTCTATCTATATCTATTCAGATTTATTTTTTATTCCAAAAAATATCTTAGAAAGGGTATATTAGCTATTAACTTAGACTACATATACATAACTGAACACAAAAATAGAAGTTTCTAAGAAGAAACCCACTAAAAGAAAATTAATTGAGTTAATTTATTAGTAATTCTCAAATAAGTGTAGTAGAAAGCCAGTCGCACAAAACCCGATGTATTATCAAGGCCGTTCTATTGTAGAAGCCAATCACAGTCTTTTAAAGGAATCACGTGAACCGAAATTAAGTCTATATATAAAGAGCTGAAAGCGATATTATTAAAGATTTCGAAGTAGTTTCCTGATATACCTTAAGACGAAAATTTATTTATACACATTCATCCTCAAAACCTTGGTGTACTATAATTTCTTAACTCATTACAGTAAATGTCAGTGGTGTGATGTAATCTTGGCTATGATACCGCTAAAATAAGTTAGCTATAGGTTCCAGGGAAACGAACTAAATTATACATGATAGCGACCTGAAGATTAAGTTTGAATAAGTCTAGTATAATATTTAACTAAATGTATAGTGTTACTTATGAATAACGAAGAGAAAATAGACCAATGCCCGTTGAGTTGTATATTTTTAATTTTTTTAAAACTTTTTCTTTTTATTGCTTTGTAGTGGTTTTTGCTGAGTTTCGGGAAGTAAAAATAGTAAATAATTTCAGTTAATTTTTAGTTCTCAGTGACTTTAATCGACCCATAAGTATATTCAATACACTTGTAACTGATTTCATGAAGAATTTTAGAGCTTTGAGTATAATTTTTTGAATTAAACCAGCAGTGACCGTGAGGTTATACAAAGCGAAAATTTCAACCTTCCTGGGTAGGTATATAGCATGCATCGTCAGTATAAGAAGAGTGTTTTCAACTCAAAAATGAGTACTTCTTAACCGACTTAAAAAAGGATGAGGTTATCAATTCAACTGTGTTTTTTTGTTTGTTACCACGGAACTTTCGACTGGGTAAACCGATTTCGATGATTCTTTTTTTTTGTTTGAAAGCTGGTGCTTCGTCCCGTTTGGTTTAGTTCTTGAAGTCGGCTATCTTTTCTTAAAATTTTGTGTTATTCATAATACAAGAATATTTTCGCTTATGTATCATCTTGTACAATGATTGTTTTTTCAAATTTCCATGATAAATTAAGTAGGTATAATAATTTTTTGGACATCTAACACACAACGCCATCTAGTCCCAAACCAATTTTATATGATGGATATACAACAACTGATAAAAACATTTTACATATATCCTTTTCTGTTTGTTAATGCATACATATTATACAAGCAAAACATCAAAACTTCGAAACAAATATTTGCAGATCATACAAACATTTGGTCCGATCAGGGAATGGAACCGAGACCTCAAGCATCGCAGTCGCATACGCTATCAGTGCACCACGAAAACAGTGAAAAAAAAATTAAAAAGGGAATTTCTTTAATTCACATCAATTATTTGAATTCCGCAATATACAGACAGACAGACAGACTTCAAACTCTTAAGATTAATGTTTTTTAAAAATATAAAAAACAATTCAATTTACACCTTGAATATTTTTAGTAATAAAATTCAATATTATATTAGCTAAAAAAGACGAAAAACACGTTACACGATTTTCTTTATAATCATACTATGATATTAGGTTCCAAAATGGAGTTAAAATTACAAATTACACCTTACTTTTATCAGGTTGAGATAAATGGAAGCTGTACCAATATACATGCAAATTTTCGTGAGACAAGAACAATTGTGTTTGGGAGAACCGACCGCCAAGCGTGAGACGACTGCCGGAGAATGCGACGACAATCGAATTTTACTACGAATAAGGTTTGGGGAACTTTGTAAAAGTACTACGTGTTTATTTATTTATTTATTTATTAAATAAGAGATGTTTAAAACTACCATTTTCAATTTTAACCTACTTTAAAATTGAATTTAAATACTAGGAAATAAAACCTAAATACTTACGACATTTACAAATAAGTGTCAAAAGACTTCTCCGTATCTTTCTTCTGGTAACGTTCCCAACAGACGAGAAAGTATTGAAGTAAATTCCAATAACTTACATTATGAATTTTGAGACTAGAATAGGTTTATAAACCAAACCAGTAAGCGCTTACGTTCAGATTGCTTATAAACTCATTAGCTGCTGGCCGTACGTACGGCGGTTATCACTTTAAAGAATAGTCATGTCCTTCAAGAATCAAAGTATCAAATTCCATTAAAATCTTTGCTTTGATGGTTACAAAGAGTAACGGGCTGATAGATAGAGTTAACTTGAATTTACAATATTTAGTATGAATTAATCACATTGGATAAGCAAAGAGTTTCAGTATCTGGTTTTAGTTAGAAATCGGTTCACAAACGTTGAAATTATTTGTCGAATTTAGAAACCTCCTTCTTTTTAAGTTATAAAGGGATATACAGGGCAAAACAACGACAAATTTTATTTGTACTTAGTTGCTAGCGATTAAAAAGCACCGTGAGTAGAAGTACTGTTTTCACACTTGTAACTAAGACGGGTTTGTTTAGACCGTGGCAGAGAATACTAAATAAGGCTTTGTTTACATTTAGAAAGTCAGGGACGCAGAGCTATACCACGAAGGTATGCAGCCAAAAGCGTTATTATGCTAAAGTTTACCCAGTTTTACGTGGGTGTTCCTAAGTGCACGGTTTGGGTAAATATCCTAGATCAACGTTACCTCCTCTTGCTGTTACTGCTCCTTATAATATTAAAGTGAATTCTGATTATAGTTAAGCTGGTTTAACTGTAAAAATATCTTCTAAATATTCACACTTATAATCCTTTTATATATTCTTATATATATTACTAAGAGCCCATGCAGAGATTGGTTGGTTTCTTAATCAGTATGAAGATGTATAGGAGTGCGCACATTATAACTATTCGGTATCGGCCGATAATAAGACAAAATTCGAACCGATCAAACTATCGGCCGATTAAAAAGTTTGCTGTCTGACTTTTTCGTGAATGTTTCCACGAGCTTCTTTTATGTCTTCATCCTGTCGGATAGTAGTGCTTTATGGTTCCTACCACGTGTTTATTTTTCCTTTGTTTTACCTACTAGGAGCACATTTAACAGATTATGAAATGAAATTATTTATTTTGAAATTAAGGTATAAAAACACTTTTGCACCTAAACACCTAACAATTCTCTGGTAGTATGTCGTCGTAATAGCATAAAAATATACGGATGAAAATAATAAGACCTTCTGATTATATAAAAGTGAAAATGTAAAGAAATAACTTCATTGGGAAAATGATTAAAACGGGAATTTTGTCTTACGTCTTACGAATTTACAAAAAATTCGATGAGTTCTTTGATAAAATTTTTAGCTAGCTTTTGTTCTTTGATAGCCATAAGAAGTCGCCCTTCGGGCCGGAGATTTCTTTCCATTTTATTCTAGGTGTTCTGTGTAATAAAATCATTGTATTTCTGAAATAATATTAATTAAAGAGGTAATTTTAAAATCTACATTACCTCACACAAATTAAATTTATAAAATGAACCTTAAGAACCTCAACTATAGTGTCTTACCATAGACTATGGTTATCACATCAAAAATTCAGTTTAATATTTAATAGCAGCACATGGAGATGGCGTGTTGATGTATTATTACAAATCAGGTAATTTAAATACATTACCGCTAATTTAACATAACATGCCGCAAACAATTGTGTTACTGTTCTAATGCAAATTACATTTAAATCTATTAATATGAAGCGCCCTGGTTTATAATTGATAAACTTCATAGAACGTATTTCCTGGAAAACAGCGAGAATAACATATACGTATTGACTGAATGGCAATCAAATGAGGAATTGTATCTGGTTTTAACGATTTCCCTCGATTTTATCAGCTTTTAGCCCTGTTTGGAATTTTCACAATTAAAAACATTTTGAAAAGTTTATCTACATTATTTTTTATAATTGTTGGTTTACTCTTGACGTTGAATCTCTTAGGAATATATTTAACTGTTTTTGGACGAAATAAAGGAAAATGTTCTTCTTCTTCTTTTGATGATATGGCAATCAGCCGGATAGCTATTTCTGCCTATGTCAAGTATTTCAAGTCTTCAATTCTAAGTCTTCGAGTCTTCAAGTCTTCGTCGTGATGGAATTAATGATAAAAAATATAAAAAACGTGGATGACATGAAATGGGGACCGTCTTTCGCAAAAACAAAAAACGATCTCCAAGGAAAATGTTATAATCGGGTAGTGAATGTGAAGTGGATGTCAAGTGTTTCTTGATACCAATCGTGATTGTGCGATTGGGTGTAATACTGTGGTGGCTTAGATGCTTGGAGAGGTTTGATTTAAGTATATAAATGATCTTCTCGTCTGTCCGACTGGTAATAAGAGATATTAAGTGGTCTAACTGCACATATACTTTTATTATTGTATATTGATTTAATGACAGGTATAGGATAATATATGGAAACGCAATTAGCCTTGGAATTATCCATATCTTCAGGCTGTAGTAATGCACTGGTTGATATTGGCCTCCTTAGGAAACAAATTTTGGCCTATTATACTAAGCTAGCTAGACGGGTTGGTATAGGGTTCATTCAAACGTTTATTTCTCTTTGCAAGACTATTGTCAGTTTGGCTGATACACTGCATTGTTAATCTACCACCACACGGATAAGATCGATTTTAAAGACCAGAGTAAAATCTCAGAAATTACAAATAATTTCTTAATCGTAACAATAAATAATGGTTTTCATTATATTCTTAGCTCACTTACCTAACATGAGATGACCGGTGCCCAAAGAAGTACAAAATCAAATATTATTTGTGTCATGGTTATACACCCGGAAATAACACCGAGAGAAGTTATTTGATCTGATGTGGGCACACCGACAGAATAATTGGCGTGTTTATAAGTGTGGACCATACAAGCGCAATAATTTGATTTCGAGATATTTCACGATTTTATTTTTTTGTTCAGCCCAATGTCTGTGATATGGGAAAATAATAGTGTTTCTGACGTGCTATTTGAGTGTACATAAACTGAATTGTTTTGTTTTTTAATTGCATCGGTGAACAAACAAACTCTGCTTATTTGTTCGCTTATATGCTCACCTAATAATACATGATTTCCGTCCTCCATAGACTCTTGCAACTCAAATTAACAAGAAACAGACTTAAAACTATTACCCGATTTCGTAAAAACTTTCGATAAAATTTATATAGCTTATGTCATCCGAAAAATTATAAAAAAGTTCTACACGAAATTTACAAATCAAAGCACTAACCTTAAGAAAAAATAAATAAATAGGTACAAAATAAAATATAGTCCGTTTGAAAACAACACTCACATATTATTGCTTCGCTGCAAAACCACATCGCATTTCATGTACTATGTTTCTCTGTTTCCATTTGTAAGCATATTTACCGCAAATAACTTATAGTGCATCCCGTTCATGTTTATTGAAAAATACAGCCAAGGTTTTAACAAAGGATATTAAATTGTCAAAGTATCTAATGAAGACAAAACAATGTGCTACATTTTGTGGCTGTGATTGTTAAAAATCACAACAGCCCCAAAATTATATCACATGACTGTTTCCCTGATGTTTCCTGTAAATGCTTACCATTAGAACCCGTTCATTGTATTAGGTACCAATTCAAATTCAAAATCATTTATTCAATTAAGTGATTTATTCAAGTAAGTAACACCTAGTGATATTTATAAAAATTAAATTGAAGCTACAGATAAAAATCATAGACCGACATAAACAGACGCCAGATGTACTCTATTGTCAAGGTGAATTAGGTGAAAACACCAAAATTGACTGCCTGCCTGTGTCGATCCATAACTTCCAATTTCCAAAATGCGTAAGGCCTTATGAGAAGAATACTGGCAAAGAAACTCATGGCCACTCTTTTTTAAAATCAGATTTTAAGGTATTAGTATTAGTATTACATGAATGGTTACAAGCTTGTGCATGTGCTTGGCTGTGTGCAAGCTGTTACCACCTGAATTTCGTTACATCGATGTCAGTGTATATCTACAGTGACAACTAAGTACCTGACTCAATTTTAGGGAACATATTACGCTGCCATGTGCTAGAGTGCGTAAACTCATTTACCTTATACTCAGTTAACTTATACCGTGGGAGAGCCACGCTTCGACGTGAATGGGCCGGCTCGACCGGAGTGACACCACGGCCTCACAGAAAACCGGTGTGAAACAGCGCTTACGCTGTGTTTCATCGAGTGAGTGAGGATACCGGAGGTCCATACCCCAATCCAACGCCCCCTATCCCCCTCACCATCCCCTTTCCCCCCAGGCCGCCATAGTGTGGGTCACCATACTGCATTGTTCGTTTTCGCATTGAGGATGGTGACCACCACTCTTGGATTCTGCTCATGCTTTCCATCAGGCAAGGCAGAGTCATTTTGGCAGCTTAAATATATATATATATATAAAACAAAAAAAATGTTTTCAAATCCTTATGGTGGTTGATATACTATGCGCTTCGTCAGTCTATACTTACTTATTGTATATCTTCTTGGACAGGTGCTTGAAAAACGACTATGAAGCCCATTGGGGTCGCACAGCGAGTTATCCTAACGCTTTTCTATATGTGCGAGCTTTTGACGGTCAGGCAATTATTCATACGGAGCATCGTCCTCAAGCAATGGCAACGCAATACTTCTATAATACACGATCCGGAATTAACTGAGAAACGTTGAAAATATGCAGTATGTACGATAGAGACCAGTTGGAAAACCAAATTTATCGGCCGGGTTAATAGGTTTCTTAGCTCATATTTATACTTGCAGTAACTCGACTATAAAAAAACAGAAATGTTATTAGTTAACACAGTAATGAAAATGATAGGTTTTAATAATTTCTACAAAGTCATACGCAATACATCGCATACACCTACACAGTAATTAATCTAATTAAATTCTTGGTAGTTTAAATTGTTTGACGAACACCCTCGTATACAGCACTACGTTAGCCTCAAAACATTTACATAGGTACATTTCATCAATAAAACTCAAAAAAAAAACACTCAAAAATATGATTTTTACACTAACACAGAAAAACTAAAAAATGTAAAACTTTAACTAACTTTTATTTCTAGTAGCAAATAGAAAATTATAAGAAATTAATAAAATAATGAGAGATATTTGGTGCTGTCAATCGAAATACAGGCGTTGCCTAGTTTGATAGCAGATGCTAAAGTCAATTGATCTATAGAATTTGTATTTTTTTTTAAATTTAGTACTAAGTTCTTCGTTTGGAAATAAAATTATTATTATAAAAATAATGTCGTATGAATCTTTCATCATTATCACCATCAGCCTTTTGCATTCCACTGTAGGACGTAGGCAAGCCACTCTGATTTATGGTGTCTTAAAAATTCTTGCTAAGAAAAAAAAACTTATAATTGTTTTTTTGATTGCATGTCAGATATTCCTCTATTCAAACTTGGCATACTTTTTCATGAAAAGTAAGAAGAATGAGAAAAATAATTATTCATTCGCCATGTTACAGTCAGCACAGTTTCAAAACAAGTCATTAAGAGATCGTTTTATGAGTTGTCAATGGACCAAATTCTGGTAAATCGTCATTTGAAGTAATCTGTATTATTAAGAAAATAAGGAAAACACAATTACCGTCACTCTCAGGTTTCTTCAAGGCAGCGCTTAAATTTGGATGTATTGTCATTGCGTACTAATTTTTTACCAGTATTGGGTTACAATTTGTTTAAAGCCAATAAATGACTACTTGATTTGATTTCCGTGTGACAAATTCGTTTTCCAATGTTCTGAGTTACAAGCATCTAATATCATAAATCCTTTAAGAATCGTCAGTCTAGTCATGTTTCATGTACATGTTTATGGGTAATATTGTCACCACAGTTAAAAGACTAATATTTTAAATCATATACTCATTTCAGCTAATAAATAAATAATAAATAAATATTCCGGACATCTAACACACAACGCCATCTAGTCCCAAACTAAGCATAGCTTGTATTATGGGTACTAAACAACTGATATAAATACATATATACTTTTTTTTTGTAAATACATACATATCATACATAGAAAACACCCAAACTCCGAAACAAATATTGGCAGATCATACAAACATTTGATTCGACCTGGGAATCGAACCCGAGACCTCGAGAACAGCAGTCGCATACGCTACCGCTGCGCCACCGAGGCAGTCAAGCTGGCCTATTAGTTTGGTGGTCAGTGATGATAGTGACATAGCTCAATTTTCAAACAAATAAAACATAATATAATTTGTGGATTTGAGTATATTTATAATTTTATGAACCTATTAATTGTTATGTATCTGGGTGAGATTTACAGATTAATAAAGAATTACAACATACAAATGTGACAATTGGTGGTCTTATCGCTCATGGCGATCTCTTACAGACAGCCTTTATACGGATAATTTGGTGACATTAATAAGGGTACCAGTAGCAGGGTGCACAAATCTCAGATCTGTTCAAATGTGAAATATTGAACATTCATATATAAATACACATCTACTCATACTACTCCTATATACATACATATACATAAATACATACACAGACTTAATATATATACTATAAACAAGGTATTATAATCAAAGATAATCCTTCACTAACTTTTTATACGGGCAAGGTTTTAGCGTGACGGATCGTTTCAGGTAAATCGTTCTAGAGTCTTACTGCTTGCACAGTAAAGAATTTATCTGTAAACCGGATGGAATGTTTTGGCATTGCTAGTTTCAAATTCTCTGATGATCTCAGGTCCCTACAGTGAGTGTTGTGTAAGAACTGAAAGCGTTCTTTAAGATAAGATAAAACAGAAGTGGAGATGATTTTTAAAAAGAATAGTAAGGTACCCACAATAGTAGTAGTAGTCAGTAAACTTTAATTTTATAATGAAACCTAATTACAATCAATGCTATCGCCCATGAAATAATATGACCGTCCTATCCGAGAACCGCCGAGAGAGTGTGTCCGCTCTGCTAGCTGCGCTGGAGGCAAACGGCGCTCCCTCTACTTCTCACGCTATGTGACGTCACGATGACGCGTCGCTTGGCCACGCCCCTTGGTTGGGTATTTGTAATAATATTGTAACGGTTAATAAAATAATGAACTTAGGACTGTATTTAAGTACTAATGGTCACCTAGTGGTCGAAATTCTGCGTATTAAAAAAAAATTTTTTTTTTGGTTTTTCTTTGCTCTCTTCCATAAAAATTTCAATTGTGCCTCATTTTATACTTTTCCGTTCGCATAATTTTCGTAAAAAGGGGTACTACATTTTTGCTTCACATATTAACATATAAATAGAAGGTTTTCTTTAGCTAATAAATTAAGAGTATTCAATAAAACAGTTCATAATTTATGCAATGCACTAATGATATCCCAGCATAAACCCTACAAGCAAATACCAGGAAATAATGTATCATTCCAAAATCTTCTTCATTAATCTCTTCCCAAAATACTGAACTTTACTTATTTTATATTAATTACTTCGATAAATTAGAGGATCGTCAACAACCTTGTAGCACATAGAACAACAACAGATGTGATAGTTCCAAAACTTCACTGAATCTCAAACCACGAATGAAACATGGAATGAAATCACCCAACGACTAATATGGGCTCAATTTTAATTATGTAGGAACGTGGGTCTGCAGTAATTCCAGTTGCGTCCCAGGACAAGCCGGTCAAAGGCGGTCGGTGAGGAATTTAGTGTTCCAAATAACTGAGGTTATGGTTGTTATATTACTTTTGTTTTACTGTTTAAGTATGTTAGAACTAAATTTCGTCAAAGAGAGATTTTTCTCAGCTTTGATTGTTTTTAAATCTTTTATTAAACTTAAAATATACGTATGTATACGATTTCGGCAAGAATCCTGCGCTTGATTGGACTCAAATTTGATGTACCTGTATAATCACGTATCTAGTAGTGATAATATAATGAGATAGTACTAAGGAGCTTCTGATGATGGAGCCGGAAGACAACCATAGGAATTCCTTAAATAAATGAGGTAAGTCATAAGTTTAGGGTCTTTCGTTTTGTCTTTGTAAGTCATTTGGTGTTACATGACATAAAGTGTCTATAAGGGCTTGTATTGATTTCTATTTTAATAATATTTTTATGACTACATAAGTAAAACTACGGATTTAGAATCTATGTATTTTTGTGTAAAGTTGGTAACGATAATGTATTGCCATTGAAATATTGCTGATTCTAAAAATAATACTGGAAAACAGAAGCCTAATTGTATGGTTAGGTAACAAATCATACAAGTTTAAGTTCCAAGACAAACTTGAGTGTGACTCGTGTCATTATAACTGTAATTTACGATACGGTATTGAGAGAACAGGGATATCCGAAATTCTGATAAGAAAATGAGCAATGCACAATTCATAAAAAAAGTCTTTGTATTTAGTGATTGATTAAGGATATACTGTGACATACTTTTATCATCACATCAAGGGGATGTATATGTCCAGTAGTAGATTAATAACGGCTGTTGATGATGTTGACATATTTTTAAGGTATAGGGGACATAATAGCAGGCGGATCACTTGATAGGCACCTGAAGCTTAGGAGTGAGTTCCCACTCTTTGAGTGCTCTCTACCCCTTGAGTTTTAATCTGGGCTCCAGTATTCTCAATCACACAGTGAATTGCTTATCCAGGTGACTTATCGAATTAAAACTATTAGCAATGACATTAATCATTTATTTGCCAGTAGGGACGTATGACCTTAGCCGTCTCCTGAGAGAAGACCCGAGCCCAGCAGTGGGACAATGTCGGTTGGTGATGATGATGATTGATGATTTACCAGAATGTAGGTGTACACAGTACGATCTTAAATTTAAACATGGGCGTATCCATTCTACCAGTATATGCATGGTATGCAAATATGGTATAAATATGGTACATTTTGTAATGACATTTATTAAATTAAAAATATATTAATAAACTAAACTCACACGCAATGTCAAAAAATATGAATGTCTTTCAAAAATTAAAGGTACAGTCAAATAAAATACAGTGAAATAAATAAAAAAATTAAACATGTTTAGCTAACAATAATCATAGAATGTCTACAGACATGTTCAATGAAAAGAATAGGTTATAACCTACTGCCTATGTATTCCTCAAGCATCCAAGTATCTTTATGCAAAAGTTCATTGAATCGGTAATTAAGTTACTTTCGAGTTTATAATATTACTTAGTATGGATAATCTACATTACTTGAGACTTGACAATCACAATAGATTCGTGTATTTGTCACACGTACGGGCTGTCAAACAATATTGATTTATACCACACAGTTGATACGCCCCGTTATTTGTTATCCACGAGCTGTGGTCCTTTTTGAGACCCAATATACCTAATATTTCATATTACAGGGTGTTCTAGAATCCCTTACTTTACGGGATTCTGTAACACAGGTAAATCAATTTAAGTTTCAGTAACAAGTGTGTGTCATATTACGTATTTGTTTAAAATGTTTGAAGATTCGGTAGTGTTATTAAGTATTACGTGGTAAAGTAGGGCTAAGCTCCCTCCTTACTGAAGGGAGACCTATTTATAAGTAGACTGTTTAAGGTTGTTGAATGATTATGTTTTGTATGGCTTTAAATATTATCACTGTGTGTATAAATTTATACATAATATTTTAAAATACTTATAATTAATAAATCCATTTACCTATTAAAATAAAGCTCACGGTGTTCAAACAGCTGAAAGGATTTTCTTAACTTAGCTAAAACGAGAGGATATCATCCGTTTGGCAACTGATGCTACAGGCAGACCCACATAGACTTTAAGCACCTCTCCTAGGGCTAGTAACGATTCCAACCTCGTATAAAATATAATATAACCTTAATAATCTAGTAAATGGTTGATTCATATTAAATAAATATTAATATATTGGCAACTTTCGCTTTTAGCTTCCGGCGCTACTTACAAATATTCTCTTTTAATACAATGGTATTTCCGGCGTAATAAATCTTTTTTTTTCATGTCCGGATGGCGTAAGAAAGCGGTTCTCGGATCTCTCCCATCTCAGGCGCAGAGTGGCACACTGTGTGGTTTTAGTCGGTTCGATTCCGACACCCCGCCCCGCCGCAAACCCCGGTGGGGTGAAGGCCCGAGGGGGTTTCCACATGTAAAAAAAAGGGTTTTTTTTCATGTTCCCATGTCGGAGGCCCGGATGTTCCATAGACCCGTCGTGGGCCGCCCCCTGGCGCCTCCATAGTGGTCAACTCGGTCTTCGTACCGGATCGGGTCCAGATGAAGTATCTGGGCCTGATCCTCGACGGTAGTTGGCTCTTCGACGAGCACTTCCGGGAGCTTGCTCCGAAGCTGGTCGACACTGCCTCCGCCCTAGGGCAACTTTCGCCCAATCTGGGTGGAGCCAGTATCGCAACAAGAAGCCTCTTCACGAGGGTTGTCCGGTCTATGGCGCTGTACGGCGCACCGGTGTGGGTGTCGGCTCTGACCGCCCAGAATAAGGCACGCCAAGTAAATATAAACTGAATTGACTTCAGAAGTGGCATACTACACTTGTAGTATACATATACCTTTATGACCGACCCAGTTCTCGAGAATCGCCATGCTACGTTATATTGGGATCGATCTATTATCACAGACAGGACTATTGTTGCCAATAAGCCTGATATTATGGTAATAGATCGATTAGAGCGCCGCGCAATGATTATCGACATCGCTGTTCCTCATGATGAGAATCTCGTGAAAGTGGAAAAAGAAAAACAATTGAAATATTTTATTTATCTCACGAGATTGTCGATATGTGGAGTGTAGATTCGGTGATCATTGTCCCGATAGTCATATATGTTCACGGATTGATTGCGAAAAGCCTCGACAAACACCTCAAGAGGCTCACGTTACACGGTTGTATCAAGGGTCTGATGCAGAAGGCAGTCCTTCTTGACATGGCTCGTATTATGAGGAGGTTCCTGTCTTTGGAATCCTAACCACTGGTTTTTTGGTCCCTGTATCCGAAGTCGGTGATCTATAATTTTTATATTTTTAAATGTATTTGTTTTTATATGTATATTNACGGATTGATTGCGAAAAGCCTCGACAAACACCTCAAGAGGCTCACGTTACACGGTTGTATCAAGGGTCTGATGCAGAAGGCAGTCCTTCTTGACATGGCTCGTATTATGAGGAGGTTCCTGTCTTTGGAATCCTAACCACTGGTTTTTTGGTCCCTGTATCCGAAGTCGGTGATCTATAATTTTTATATTTTTAAATGTATTTGTTTTTATATGTATATTAAAAATGTAAATGATATGTAAATATGATTTTGATAAAGAGATTAATAATAAGTTCCCGGATCCCTTCTCAGACGTAGAATAGCACACCTTGTAGTTTAGTTGGTCTAATTCCGACACACCATCCCACCGCAAACCCTAGTAGGGTCCCGCACGTAAAAAAATGGGTTAGTTTCAAGTTTCACTTCTCTATGCAGTTAGTTTGCTCCCTTAGTCGCCCGTTATTGTGAATACTATATTCAGTAGTTATTCTTAACTAATTCGTCACGTACGTTACGTTATAAAGTATTTTAGTTACTGTAAAATATACCAATTTGTTTTTGGAGCAATATTGAAATTAGTATAGTTCTTATTATTGTTTTTTTTCTTGGCTTAACAATATTGCTAGAAGCAAACTTGAACGACAGTTAAAAATTTTACCACTACTGAACTATATTAAAACTATAACGGAATAAATTTAGAATATATCTACACAAGAAAATTATAACATTCACTAAATTCAAATTCAAAATCAAAACCAAAATCAAAATCAAAATCATTTATTCAATTAAGACACTAAGTCATTAATTCAAAAATCATTGCACCGACAACTACCACTGTCTCTCCTATACATTTTGATCCATCCTAAGGTTGCCTGGAAGAGATTGCTTTTGGCAATAAGGCCGCCCTTTGTACACTCCGTCTCACATTTTATGTTCTCTCTTCTAACTGTAATATTATAGTGTGCAAATAAAGAGATTTTTATCTATCTATCTATCTAAGTGACATTTATGAACGTTAAATTGAAGCTACAGATAAAAATCATAGATCGACACAAACTGACGCGAAGTGTACTCTCTATTGTCAAGGTGAATTAGGTGAAAACACCAAAATTCACTGCCAGCCTGTGTCGATCCATAACTTAACTTTCGAAAGATCTACTCCAAAAGCTCGTCTAATTTGTTCCCAATTCGCTATCATTTTGATGTTTCTTAAAACAGAACCAATTTTTTATTTTCAGGGAACATCTAGGCAATGTATACATTACTTCAAATAATGAAATTTATTAGGTAAATGTGACATTTAGATTGTTGAAAGAACAAAGCGTAACGGAATTTTCTATTTTCCTTCAAGGACGTTGATATTTCAATCTATTTTTGCAATTATGGAACTTTTAGAGTAAATATTTTTCTTCGAATTTGTACCCTACAGATTCAAAGTTTTTAATAATTAATAGCTATTGAGGAACAAAGGGTAAATTAAGTAGTCTTGTAAGCGTTAGCAAAAAAGCTTTTATTTTTCAAGTGTTTTTAGTTTTGAAGGCTATTAACTGGCAGTAATGATAGCAAAAAAATAGCGTAATATTTTATATATTTCAATTCAAAATACCTTATAAGCATTAACACAAGAAAAACAAAGTAAAACTTTTATTTTAACATGTCTGTGTTTAATGTTATGGTTGGTTCTAAATTATTTTCTAAATGGATACAATTATTATTAAAATATTTTCCTTCCCATCAATGTAATAATGTCTTGGTTACTTTTTCCTATTAATTAAGCGTTTAGGGCAAAACCCATAGCCGCTGGATATACCAACACTTCGGCAACAAGGTCAAGCTTTCACCTTAATTTTCTTCGCAAAACAGAACAGTAATTAATTACCAGTTTAAATTAAACAGATACCCGATAAATTGCCAGGTAAATAAATTGGATAAACACTGTCTGTGTTTATTTTAGGGCATACCTTTTTAGTATGCGTTTACAATGTTAACGAAATGTCATGGTATTCTTTTTCGAAAAATTTGAAATGAAATTTAAAAACTTTTTCATAAACGTTATTTAAATTTAAGCAACGATTCTGTGTTATTTTCAACTTTATTATTGGTTAACTTTATGATAATATCTATACAGCAACTCTTACTCATCACCGTGATAATAGACTTCTACGCCAATGTATACAAAAATATTACAACAGTAAATTGTATTATGACGTACAAATTTAGAAATCTCTTCTAATCAGTTCTATAATCCAACTGACTGTAACTCGACTTATGATAAGCTGTAATAATTAACTTACCATCATCATAAATTTAATATCAAAATTCAAACAATTTTCATTTGACGTGCTATTTTAGGGAATAGGAGGCAAACGAGCAGACGTATGGCCTGATGGTAAGCGATTACTGCCGCCCATGGTCATCCCGCATCACAAGAGGCGTCAAATGCTCGTTGCCGGCCTTTTAAAAAGGAGTACGTTCTTTTCTTGAAGTTATGAAGGTAGTATTGATCCGGGAATATAGCAGGTGACATTGTCATCTACAGTTTTGTTGTGCAAGGCAGAAAGTTTCTAGGAAAGCATATTTGTGGACTGCTTACTATTTAAATGATGGGATGGAACTGTTGTCACGCAGGACGATGGCGGAAAGAGACAGCAGTTATCAGTTCGAACAATTCCTCAAGTTCTCAACTTAGAAGATGCATAGCGAGGCCACATATCTATTTTTCTTGATGATTGTAATTTAAAACTAAATGACTCGAAATTTAATAAAACCAAAGGACTCCTGGATACCGGTTTCGGTCCTCAGAACTGATACTCTTTATATATACCTATATTTATATATAGGTTCTTTAATAGTCAGTGAGTTCAACGTATTTATTTTCAATAGTTCCTACAGTTTCTATTGTCATAAAATAAGTGCCAATCAAAGATTTCGCCACAACATTTTCGCCGACAACCTATACAGTTGATTTTGTACTATTATTGTAATATATTTATTTAATAAATAAATAAATTATTGTATCATAATTTTATCATACCTGTTATCACACATACAGAAATGAAAAAAGAAAAAATAGTGCCAGTTGTAGAAGTTACTTTCTAAGAGTAGTGTAAAGTGAACCGGTTCCATAATTTATAATGTTTAATGAAACGCCATGAATATAGAAAGCTTAAAAATGATTGGATAATATAATAATGTACAATTAATGAAAGTAAAGGTGACAAGTCCACCCGTTCGTTTAATGATAAATGATTTCCATTCAGAGAACGTCGGTATGACAGATTAAAATCAACCAAATTGAAGCTTTGAAAACAGCGGGTAATTAGTTCCTAGTTAATTAATGCTAATAAAAAGGCAGAATTATTTGAGAATATCACTTTAGTGTCAGAGGCCACTTAAATAAATCACAGCCATAAGCAGGCGTACCCTTTTGTCAAAGTATAAGCTCAAATGGGCCTACGTATTACACTTTTATGACACAGAATTTATTAATGTGTGCGTGATATTCTGAAGTTTTTGTTCTAATTTTTATGTAAGAGTAAAAAAAACGCTGTAGCCATTCGCCTGTCCTTATCACATCAACAAACCACTAAAAGCCTTAGATCAGATGTCAAAAAAACGAATCTGACGGTGCTTTTTGTAAGTGTAGTATGTTTTTCCTTTCGATTTTAATTGGTTTCGGACTAAATTACTGGTATTAGGAAAAGTATAATTAAATATTTATTATATATAATTCTCGTGACGTATTTTGCTCATGCTGAATTCCGAAACTATCTAACCGATTATCATGTCTTTTTAAATTTAAGAAAGCAAAACTCACATTTTTATGTGGAACTTTGCTTTCCTATTTATTAAAAAAAAAATAAACTGACTTTTTTTATATTTGAGCTGCCAAAATGACTGTACCCTGCCTGATGGAAGGCATGAGCAGAATTCAAGAGTGGTGGTAACCATCCTCAATGCGAATAAAGACAATGCAGCATGGTGACCTACACTATGACGGCCTGGTGAGATGCTTTTTCATACCACGGGTCCTTTAACCCGGGATCATAGTGGGAAGGAAACACGTGGTAGTGAGTTCCAGGTTTTGACCGCTCGATACAGGAAGGAAGAACCGAAGCGAAGTTTAAGAGAAGGTATATCTGCTACTTTAAACCAGTGACTTCTAAGGCCGGCTCGTGTTGTTCTGTAGAGGAAGGGAAAGGAAGGGACAAGTAGGAAGAGCTCTTCAGAACACTCTTTATGGTAAAGGCGATAGAAGACAGCCAAGGAGGCGATATTTCTATGCAACTGCAGAGGCACAAGAGACTCCATGGCTTCGAAACTGTCGACAATGCAGATTGCTCGCCGTTGCAATCGGCCGAGAGCGTCAAAGATGAAAACAGTAGTCCGCGCACGAGCGAACCTGTGTCTTGTAAAGAAGACACAGATGTCCAGGCAAGAAGAATCGTCTCACCTTGTTTAAAACACCTAGCTTTCGCGACGCCGCCTTAGTGACGCTCTCAACGTATACGCGTGGGTTGAGATATCGGCAGATTTTCATGCCCGGGATAGCGAGCCTACTTGTATTGGCATTTCAGTGCTCTGAAAACTGAGAAGGGGAAAGAATGGAGACTTTATGGTAGAGAACGCGCACACATGTGTTTTATTAGCGTTAAACTCGACCGGATTCTCACAGCCCCATTGAGAAATGCGATCCAGAACATGGTTGAGTTGAGCGACAAGTTCTAGTTGTTTTTTTTCAATATCTGCTGGCTTGATAGTAGGGTTCAAAATATCGCCCATGAACTGTGCTGTCTTCTGCATAGCAATGAATGTTGCCAAGGGCTAACATGTCATTGATATGCAGAAGGGACAGTGTAGGCGACAGGACAGAGCCTTGAGTTACTCCGGCGTTAATCGGCTGAAAATCGGAGGCCGCACCGTCGCAAAAGACTCTGATGCGGCGCTGGTAAAGAAACGCGGCAGTCTAATTGCAGAGTTTGGGGGGCAAACCGAAAGCCGGTAGCTTCAGGAGAAGCGGACGGTGTCAAACCCTATCAAAAGCCTTCGCCATGTCGAGGCTCATGGCCAAGGATTCCCCATGCCTGTCAATAGCCTCACCTCAAAAGTATGTGAAGTACGCTAGAAGGTCACCCGTGGATCGATTCAGTCTAAAACCATATTGACGATCGTTTAATAGGGAGTGATTTTCAAGGTAGTAGACCAGTTGTTGTTTATTACACGCTCAAACTCTTTACAGATGATGGAGGTGGCGGCTATCGGATGGTAGTTGGCGGTAGTAGTAGATGGGGTCGGAGTGGGTGCCATTTTTCGAGATGGGTTGAACATTTGTCTCTCTCCAAGCCTCCGAAACAGTTCCCGAGGAATACGACTGGCGATACAGGCGCGTCGATACCGGGGACTACTCTGGTGCACTCAAGATTACTAACTGAACTTCCAACATAAACTACACAACTTCAAATGTTCTAAAAAATATCTATATCTCCCAAAAGAAAATCATAGATAATCAGTTTTCTAGCAGCGTACCTTCCTCATAAATGGGCTATCCAACACATTTTTTTTAATTTAATAGTTTCTGAGATTAACGCATTCCACTAAATAAACTCTTTAGCTTAACAGTATTAAGTTCTTCTTTATTAAGTAAAATTAGAAAATAACTTTCATTTTTGAGGCATTTTCAACATCCAGCGATTCGCTTATTTCATGGCTTAGTTAGCTTAATGTCCGCTTCAAATCCTGATTTCATTCCGATATCGGGCTTTGATCGGGGCTAGTAGATTATGCTGTTTTACCCTTTCATATCATATTCTGGTTATAAAGTTAGTACACTGTATTTAAGTTTCACTGTTTGTGTTGTGACGAATTATAAATACAAAGTTTTACCACCGTAGTAAGGTGCTATCAAAGGAGCACTTAGAACAACAGCACTTCAAAACGAAGGAAAACCGGAAAAAAACCCATCTGGCCAGCGCCCCCTCAGCACACCTCCTAGTAGCATGTCGGACTCGAATTGACTAAAACCGCACGCCGTCTCGGGTACTGGAAGCCGGGGTATCAAGTGTACTCTAGAAAGGAAAACTCTGGAACCACGAAGTACCTCAGGCCACCAACGTTAGTGGATGGCCTTCTCCTGTGTGGGAACCCCGATGTTCCCGCTCCTGTCCCCCAGGGCGCGCAACGTAGTTTGCTCCCCTAGTCGGCTCTAATGATATCCATAAATGAATAGCATTGGTGTCACTCCATATTAATCCGTATTAATACGTCACCGCATGGAGTGTCCATGTGTTTCTATTTTGTTATAGTGTTGTACGCACGCTGTAGGGATTCCAATCCTATCGCCAAACAGGAGCTCGATTGGATTCCTCAAGTAAAACGAAAACGTCCCAAACACACCTGGCGATGTGCAGTTGCAGACGAGGCGAAGAAGGTCGGAAAGACTTGGAGCGAGTTAAAATGCGTAGCCCACGACCAAACGCGATAGCGGAATGTTGTGGACGACCTCTTCCCAATCTAGGGAACATAGGAATATAAGTCAAGCTGTACAGTGTCTATGTAAGTTTTCGTATGGTATAACAATAAAATAAGCAGATATCATTAAAATAAATATATTTAACATCCCCATGTTCCACTCTTATTGAACAACTTCAAAAAATAAATTATAATTTACAAACGATTGATTAAAAACCAAACTACAAACAAGAACCCTTGTTTCAAATATTCCCCGCCTTAATCGCGTAAGTAACTTATGTAATAACTTAAGCTTATTTCCCGAATACTCAACCCTAATAGTTAAACTTAATGATTATTTGTTTGGTACTGGTGTCTCTTTGACAAATCTTAAGCTTACTTAAAATTATCGGACTAAGTGAACTATCTTAAAATACGGCCATTTGTTATTTTATACAAAATAATATAAAACACTACAAGATCCCTTATAAACCCTATCAAACTTTCATACACAATAAATAAACGAATTCCAATAAACTAACACAAAACACAAAAGAAATATGAATTTTTTAATTAAACTTTAGCATCTAATAGACTTTCAACCATGTTAGTCACGACATTTTCGCCAATTTTAGCTTTCTGTTCTTCCCCTTCGACTAGAATCCTGTTAATGATATTGGCACAATCCTTATTTTCAATGATACTTATATGGTTACCTTCAAGGTAATGTATAGTTAGCTTATTTTCTGTGAACTTGTCAAGACCATAGTTCTCTTCAACAACAATGAATGACGGATTGTCTTTTGGTCGGAGCAAAATGATTGGAGATTGTAGCTTCTTGAAATTCTTAGAGTTAAAGTTTAAGACTACTTTAAGACGATCGAAGCTTGCCCAGGCTATACCCTCAATAAATTTATCGGAGTACTTAGTTTGAATTGGTAAAGTTTTAATAGCAAGTTGCACTCTTTCTTCGTATGATTCAATTTCGTTGAGTTTCTCTAACAGATCCTTACCGACTTCATTGTTAGGAGCAATGATATCCATGGTGTGACATAATAAGTTGTTTTGTAGCTGGAAGTCGTTCTTGAAACTGATCGTCATGGTTAAAAGGGAGTAAAGGAAATCTGGAGCACCATCTAAGCAGAATACTGTACCCTTGAAACCTGTAAAGAATAATTTATATATGAATTGGGATGTATAAATTTTGTGGAATGGACAAACAATTTTTATAAAATTTGGGGCAAGTGACGTATCTATTAAGTTTTAAACTTAACATAAATAAACTTATGCCCTGATTCTACTAAGATAAGGTAACAGCTATACCGATAATTCTTTATCTAGTTAAAACAAATTGAAATAATGGTATGAGTAAAGTTTTTTTTTTTGAGAAAAGTACAGGACAGAGACCTTCATTCTATGTAAATATTTGAGAAACTCACCTTCGCGTTCAAGTCTCGATGCTAACTCTAGAATGAGCAGTGAACCGAAACTGTACCCCAATAGCCAAAATGGTGCGCCAGGAGCCAACCTTGAGATCACCGACTAAAAGAAATAATGACCGTTGAAATAAAATTTCACGCCTTAAATTTTAGCTTTTCTTTTTTCAATAATTGATTGTAATAATTTTTTTATTAGCAGTAAACCAATCCTATTCTTACCTGATGCAGTCTGTCTACCATCTGCTCCATAGTTTCGTTCTTATGCTCCGTACCCAGTTGCAGTACACAGACTTTGATTTTGAGCCTACGACAGAGGGGTTCTAATGCTGCTGCACATCCTTCTATACCAGGTAGCATAAACATCACACGTTCCATAACGTGTATTGCTTCTTCACCCTGAGATGATAAAAATGTAAGAAATTATTTTGCAGAAGAATATTTTTTGAATTATTTGTCCACGTAAATACAATTCACATCTTTTTTGATACAACATTTACTGCTGTCATAATTCTTAGCGGTAGGTAAATCAGTTTACAATTTTTTACCCGACAAAATGTTTTTTCAATAAAATAGTACTTTATGAAATGAACGACGAAGACTTGATGACTCGAAGACTAGAACACTTAAAAAGTGATAACTTTAAATACTTGACATTGGCAGAAATAACTGATTAGCTGGTTGCCATCTTATAAAAAAAAGAAGAAGTGAAACTTACCTCCACACCGTCGCTGACCATAGAAGGCATGTATACGAGTGATTCTGAGACCTGTTTCTCATCACCAAAATTCCTCATGAGAACCTTAAGACCAGCAGCTGCTTCAACGTAAGCAGGACGAGATGCTGCCGTAGATGCTGCTGCTTCCCGTTGTGCAGTCAGCTCTACCAGCCTGATAAGACGAAATAAAGGTTTCTAATAATTTATTTATTAGTATGAATATAATATTAATATCAAATGTAACTTTAATTTTCTTTTGATATATTTCAATGGAGACTGGAAACACTGATTTTTTAATTGGAAATAAACGTGTTTTTAGGCGAAAAGAGTTTTTGTACCATACTTTTGAGCACGAAAGCGTAGCACATTTGTAATAATGTCATGTTTAAATGTAAAACAGATCAATCAGAGCGGCATGCAATAAGCGAGGCCTATGTCTAGCAGAGGCTGATGATGATGAAATCTGGATTAGCATGAAACTAAAATTTTGAAATTTCTTCGGTACTTAGTATTGTAATATTTAAAAATGTGTAAAATAGGCTACAAAAGTCGTCGAACCTAATAAAGCATGTCTGAATTCTATTTATTTATTACTATGAAATATTTATAGCAAAAATCCAAAGACATTCAAAGAAAAATACTGATTTATTTATTTATTACAAAAGAAAGAAATTAAAGAGCGCTAACAAGAAAATATAGGATAGTAGCAAGAATAAATTATATATCTACTATTATTGTATATTACGGGCATAGATATATTTGCTTCTGATATACATTATTATTGCAAAATGTATAAATAACTAAGATTTAAATAAGATTTAAAAAAATAGAGCATTATTTGGGCTTCTCCCTATAACCCGTAAATAATTTAGGCCACTCCTTGCTACAGACATTCTTAAATAAATAAAAATCAGATTATTTGTACTGGTTGGTACAAGCTATCTAGACATTTTACTTGTACAGATTACAAAAGATTTTTTCCAAATCGAATATTGATTTTACCTTGCGAAGGTAAGTGTCCTAATGTCTTGAGCTGTGAGGAAAATCTCAAACTCTCGTTCCAAGGTTTGTTTATTATTGCAAAATGTATAAATAACTAAGATTTAAATAAGATTTAAAAAAATAGAGCATTATTTGGGCTTCTCCCTATAACCCGTAAATAATTTAGGCCACTCCTTGCTACAGACATTCTTAAATAAATAAAAATCAGATTATTTGTACTGGTTGGTACAAGCTATCTAGACATCTTACTTGTACAGATTACAAAAGATTTTTTCCAAATCGAATATTGATTTTACCTTGCGAAGGTAAGTGTCCTAATGTCTTGAGCTGTGAGGAAAATCTCAAACTCTCGTTCCAAGGTTTGTTTGATCTCCACCGCCATCATACTGTCCATTCCCAACTCGGCTAAGGAAACTTGCTGTGATACCGTTTTCAAGTCCTTAATAGCTGTTGAAAAACAAATACAATTGTTAGGTATGGTTACACTTACATAAATATCGTATAGAAATGCTTACTTGCATTAAGAAATAGTGCAAAATGAAGACTTAATGATATCCTAAGCAATCCATACGTAACATAATGTTGGTGCTTATAAAAATCTTAGTAATATTTTCAATGAGCTGGATCATGATGCCTTTTAGGTCCTTGTAAATTATCTTAAACGTGACGCCGTAATTATGAACAAATCTAGCACTATTACAAAATAGTGATACAAATTAATTAAAAATTGAGTCGAAATGATCCACATATTTAAATTGATTTGAATTAAAATATCCCATCATTAATATCATATAAGAAATAAGGGTTAACGTAGATTAATTATATGTAGGTGCTGAGAGGGGTCCGGATGTGTTAATAACAGCAGTTCCGGGATTCCTCACTTCTCAGACGCAGAGTGGCAAGCCATGAGGTTTTATTCGGTCCGGTTCTGACACACCGCCCCGTCGCAAACCACAGTGGGGTGACGGCACGTGGGGGTTTCCACACGTAAAAAAAGTTAACTATACGTGGTTAGTGCATTAACAGATTTGAATTTGATGCTTTGGCTATAATTATTTATTTAAATGGTATACCAACAGAACACTTACGAAACTCTCTTAAAATATTACACAGAAATATTACCGAGTATGCGTAACCATTACAGGTACACACAACATTCATCTTAAGATATAAAACCTAACAATATAGTATTAGGAGATTCATATATGGTAATGGATATCAGAAGACCCGAGGGACAAAGATCATAACTGATGTACACATTGTGGTATAACACGAATCTTTGATAATGTTTAGCATTATACATTTATTGGAATATCCGGTTTTTAACAAGAGTTGTGTACTGTTGCAATAAGTTAATATCTTAGAACTAGTATTAAAATAAATGTAATTAAAATAGTAATTTCTAATCCTAACTAGGTTACTATATAATATAAATCTCGGAAACGGCTCGAACGATTTTCATGAAATTTTGTATGCAATGGGTTTCAGGGGCGATAAATCAACATAGCTTAAATTTTAGAAAATTCACCCAAAAAAAATACCGAGAGAAGCTCGGTCATCCAGTAACTATTTTCTAAAAGGAGACAGAGATAGGGATTCTTTAACAACTTATTAGGAATACAAATGTGCGCAAGAAATCATAACTAACAGTACATGCAAAAAAAAAAGTTAAAGTTGTGCCAAATCATCTTACCCATGATCTGCGCTACAGCATCCACAATGTTGCCACAGCCAGATCCACCAGCCTTCTTCTCAGCTACTACGATGGAAGACACGATAGGATCATCTTGTTTCAAGAGCTTGTCTAGAGCGGACAGACAAGAGGAGATCCTCTGTTGGAGGGTGCCACCAATTTCAAGTTGCACGTCATCATCTTGCATGTCAGCTACCAGACCGACCTAAATAAAGAATATCATAGTTATAAAATCAAGTTCTAGACTATAATTATGCAGGCGTGTATGTGTGCAATATGATAAAATATATTTATGCACGCATAAATATTTTTGACTTATAGAATATTAATAATTCGTGAAATAGTTTGGAATATTTTTTCAGAGAAAAACCTGTTAGTTTAATACTAGCGAGGTTTCCACTCTGTTTTTAGAAATAGTGACTTCATCCAGATAGTAAAATAATAGAATAATATTCTTCAGCCACTCCATTTCAAATAATAAATACTATAAAAATATGTAATAACTTACATCACCGATGGCTCCCCACTGAATAGCAAGGGCTGGTAGTCCCAGCTGATGTCTCCATTCACAGATCCTCTCCATCACAGAGTTTGATAAACCATAGTTCGTTTGGCCTGCGTTTCCACGACCGCATGATACTGACGAAAATATTACAAAGTCCCTAAAAAGAACATTTTTTTAATTATTTGTAAGATAAAACAAATTGCTTTTAAAAAACAAAATATCTTAAGACAATATTTTACGTACTTCAAAGATGGACACATTTTCCTGGATAGTTTATCCAAATGCATTGTTGCCAAAGCTTTAGGTCCATACGAGATTTTGAAAGTCTCGGCTGTCTGATTTTGGAATATAGAGTCCTTTAAGATAACAGCAAGGTTAAAGATTGCATCAACTGGACCCATATCTAAAGCCATCTTTAGCATTTGCTCGCAGCCAGACTCAGTTGTAATGTCGTGGGTTGAGATTTTGATGTCAGCGCCGTAAGAAGTCCAAGCCCTAAAAGGAAAATGTCACTTACAAAATATGAGATAATTGAAGTAATAACTTCTTATGGGAGGGTAAACCGCTTCATTACGTAAAGAGTTACGTCGCCAGTCTACTTGCCTTCCCTTCCTTTCATGCACATGGCAGCCCACATCGCTAGCCGTAAAAAGTTCAATACTTAGATTAGTTTAAGTTATATCTTTTCTGTCCGGTGTCCGTCACATATTTTCTTATGAGAAAAAAAGAAATAGAACATATTTCCAGAAATGCATACAACATTTATGCCCTTAAAAGTAATTTTCTATCATAAAATTTTTAATTACTTCGAATCGCGTAAGTGAACAATTAGGGCTAGGAGCTTTTACAATGATTACGTGATATAGATCTGTATAAGTAATTTTTGAGAATAATTTTAATAAGGCCAGACATGTCTCCTCTAAAAATATTATATATATTTTATTATTATATATATAAATTTGGGGTTGTTTGACGCCAACATGCTACAAAAAATTGGGAAGAAAAAAATATCTGCTACATACTTAAGTCGGGATGCCTGGTAGCCATTTGTGATTCCTCTGCGAGAAGTGAGTACGATCTTACGCCCTCCTCTCATGATGAGCCAGTCGGCCAATTCAAGACCGAATCCTCCAAGACCACCAACAACGATGTATACGTGATCCTCATGACAGTTGTACCTGTTGATAATTTAGATGAGGTATATTAGAGATTAGAAAAAAGATATTAGTTTAGATGGTAATGCGATAAGCTAATAAGACAGTAGCTTACCTAGGCTGAGCATCAATCGGTAAGTTGACTGGTAATACTCGATTGGAATTGCGTTCCTCATCACGGATCTTGATGATCACCTAGACGGAAACAGAATGCTTTTTTGAATTGCCAATATTTATTGACACTCTTAAACTCTTTTTGTAACATTTTAGAAGAACAACAGTGACATAATAAATGACTCTCTTTTTCTTTCTATGTCTCCTATATTAAAGTAAAAAATTCAATTTGTTTAACGACTATTTGACAATACATTGATTGGAGTTAATATTTCAGCTGTAAAATGCTTGGGCCTTCTCCTTTTAATCATTTTATTCAAGCTTAAAAATACACGTAGAATTGTGTATATAAAATTAGGTCATGTAAAAATAATAAAGATATAGATAGTGGGTCGGTAACTAGACTTCTAACTCAATTATAAAATGAAGTTTGCATAATACTTTCATAATCTAACTTTTTTATACGTACGTAACGTTTTTTTGTACGTTAATTAATAGCAGCTATTATCATAATGTCAGGATCTTACCTTTCCAATATGTTTACCAGCCGCCATGTACCGGAAGGCAGATTCAACTTCTGACTTCTCAAATGTACAGTAAGTGAGAGGCCTTACAGCTCCAGACTCGACGCCGGCTATTAGAAGATTTTGCAGACGCTGCAAAATATATCAGTGTTAGTCGATTAACAATTCAATATTGAAACCGTATTGAATTTATAAGAATATTTTCTTGTCAAATTAATCAAACTAATTTTAAGAATACAAACCTTTCTGAAGGCGAAGCTTTGGTCAAAGACGTAATCCAACATAATGCCATGGAAAGAGGTTTCCTTCAAGAAGAAGTACATGCCAATGGGTGTATTGTTACTGATGTCGAACTTTCCGATCTCAAGGAAACGACCACGGTACGCCAGGCAACGTACTGAAGCTTGTAGTTTTTCATCTGATAAAGAGTTGATTACCAAGTCCACACCTTTACCGTTGGTCTCTCTTCTGATCATGTCTTCGAAGGAGGTGTCACGAGAGTTACCGATATGACTATCTGTAATAGAGGTATTTTAGTTAATAAATATGCTGATGAAGACTGCAAAAGTATTTTAATTCATAAAACTAATTGGGTTTTAAAGTTATACATTAGAGTAATAAATTTCAAATGCACAAAATAAGCTACACTCACAATGTGTCACGGTTAATTAGAAGATTTTTATTAACATACATTTTAGCTATTAAAATTACTCTCGTAATATGATTGAACCAATAAATCTAAAATATGTACTATTTTTTAATACACCTCGTGATAATACCTTTCTAAAAAAATGGCAAGAATAAAGTAAATTAGAATAGGATTGGTAAAAAGAAATATGTCATTTTCTAACCTTTAAGTTGTGGGAAGAGTTTCTTGATGAATGCCCTCTTTTCTGCGGTACCAACAGTTGTGAATATTTCACAATTGTAATACAAAGCCACATTGATAGCAGCTTGACCTACACCACCTGATCCGGCGTGAATAAGAATGGATTCTCCACGTTGGACTTTGCCCACCATTACCTGTTAAAAATATTGATTAAGAAAATAAATTCAAACAAATGACTTAATTTTATAAAAAAGATGTTATACAGTTGTAAACAATCCAATATATTTCTATTATGGCATCATAAGAAAATTTACTTATTCCAACTTATGAAATTTATATATAATTTGCAGTTACATTTGTTAACTTACCATAGCATAGTAAACTGTTCCGTAAGCCACAGGAATAGTAGCAGCTTCTTCGAAACTCCATTCTTCAGGAATGGCCCACAGTAAAGCTCTGTCACCTTTTACTACATTAGCCAGACCAGCGTTGCGAACCATACCCATGACTCGTGAACCACTGTAGAGATTAAACATTAAAACGTTAACAAACTAAATTTTATTTACATCTTAAGTAAATAAATATTAAGGTACTCAGAAAAAGTAGCATGACATTAAGGGCACGGAAACGATAATGAAACTTGTTCATATTGTTGTTTTTTTTTAAATAGATGTTATTGTTTGTGATCGTGTCACATTAACTTCGACCCTTTATCGAATAAAGCTATTACAGTCTTTAACTAAAACAGCCAGATTTTTTATACATTTGCATCCGTTATTTGAAAACAATAGTTAAATACAAAAATATTATATATTTGCAATGTGTAAATATTGAGAAATATAAAGAGTAAGTTACTAACTTGGGTGTCTTGCCGACTATCTCAAAACCTTGCACACACTCCTGCGCAATACGGCCACGAGCAACAGCATCAACGGTCACACGACCTGTTGCTGTCATTACATCACGGAAGTTGAGCGCAGAGCAGTACACCTGTTTTAAAATAATTTATCATCCTTTATATAACTAGCCTTTCCCAATGCTGTTATCGGGTCTAAAATTGAGCTAACTTAAAGCGTTCTGAAAAAAGTTGCTTCAATATAAGTAGTGAAAAGAACCCTCGTGAGATAATATTATACAGTCAAAATCTCAAATATTTATTCAACTAATTTGAAAAAGTTTGACAATGCCTTAAAAATGTGGACTTGAAGTCTCGGAATCGTTTATTTTCGATGGAGTTCGAATAATAAGATAAGATAATTTAGATCTTAACAATATAAACAAATTTACTGGAATTATATTTTAGTTATCAAAAATAAAACAAATCTATACAAATCTTGTGGACTTATTAGTGAATTCACTTACCTGTATAAGTACACTTGCGTGATCCTTGAAGGTATGGTCTGGTCTGATTGGACCTTCAAGCCATGATAAAGTAGAGAGGTCTCCAATGGTTGTAGTATTAACAAACGCATGGTTTACTCGGATAGTATCTAAGTCACCAAGAAGAAGATGACGATAAGTTCCCCATTGGCCCTGTAGGTAATTAAATTCGAATAAAAAAAAATATAATAATGTAACAAAATAATTAGACTAAAATAAGAAGTAAATCCAAAATGGTAGTTGTAATTATCACCGCAGTTTTAATTAATTTTTTTGCCTTAAAATAACTTTTAAATGAATTACATATTAAAATAGCAATTTGTTAAATGAAGCTTCCCAATGAATGTATGTGTTTGAAACAGTTATATTGGAATATCAATAAATAAAGTCTACAAATAAAATTAATCTGCTGGAATTGAGAGATCACCTTTACGAAGGCATTTTTTAACATGTTCCTTTTTTTTTTGTCTTTATAAAATATCTAAATATTATCGCATTATAAATTAATTGTACGGATACTTTTCAATTACTGAAATACAATTATAAATGTGGTTGCCTTCGCAATAAATATTGTAACCACCGTTTTTCGATTATGTTTAAGGTTTCTATCAGGCAGGGCAGAGTCACTTTGGAAGAAAAATATTATGAACTGTCAAGGACTACACTGCCATGTGTCAGTATACGTTAAATAAATTTGTTTATTCAGAGTAACTTCTTCTGTTCCGGAAAAGTTATTTGTCACTACTCAAATTACTTTTAATACCATTGTTATACTACGTTAAATAAAGTACCTAAGAAGTCTAAATGTTTGAAACAATATCTAAAAGTACTTACATTCTGATAAACGTTTAAAGCTAAATCTTTATCTAGTAGATCCTCATAGAACTCCAAGTCAGGATTGAATTTAGGAGCAGATGGGTCAGAAATCAGCAAACCACTGACGACTTCACCTCCAGGTTCCCGCCTCAAGCAGTTCACTAAGCCTAGTAGACCGTTGATGTGCTCATCTTGAGTGTATAAAACAAGTTTTTGGCCTTCTTTAAGCTCCTCCTTGACTTTGTCGATCCATGAAAAACTCATGTCTGAAGCGAGAATCCTGACAAACTTAGCTGGTCTTGCCCCTACACGTTTCCTAAAGAGAACCAAGTACTCAATGCCAGTATCCTGAATAGATACAATATCGTATTTTCCAGAATATTCCTTGGGGTCAGGACGGTCTTTCTCGCGACTGATGATAAAGCATTTGTCTCGAAGGGTCGATATGGCTTGTTGAAGTACCTATAATGTTATTTCTGAATTATTTTGATGCCTTGATTTTATCATAAACATATATATATATATATATATATATATATATATATATATATATATATATATATATATATATATATATATATATATTTCGTAGAAATGAAATAAAAATATTGATATCTTCTAACTTGTCATAACATTTTATTATACTTACTTCAGGTCTTTTCAAAAGATTGGCACCAATACACACTACAGTGTTACTCTCGCCCTGTAGCTTTTTATTCTCCACCGTTATATGAGAAGGCATTTCAATTGGTTCATCAGATATTAACAGTAGCTCTGCTTGTACCAGTGGCATATCTCCTAGAACATCACCAACTTTTTCCAGCAACGGATTCAACTCGTTCTTTTTGTATTCTTCATCAGCTAATTCAATACACTTGACTTTGTAGGTTTGAATATTTTCTAAAACTAGCTGAAGGTTTGAGCGTAAAATATCTTCAACCTGTAAAAAAATCAAGACAGTTTTACTTAATTCTGAAATTTTAAAAACTATGAATCTCTATAATTACATAAAACCTTTATATTGCAAGCCACATTATAGGTTTGCTTATTTTTTTTTTCATTTTTATCATTCCTTCTCGCAATGAATTAAAATTTAATACCATAGACTTGAAACCATGAAATAGTTACGCCTACAACTTAAAACTCACTAGTGCATAGCTGTCTTTTGGGTGTACAAGTTTAAGGAGTCCTTTAGTTGAGTCATCCTTTATCTGCCTGACTCGATAAAAATCTATGAAATGTTGCGTAATAGTTTTTTTCTATGGGGTTTTGCTTTTCCGGTCAAGCCCGTACAAATTTTGGACAAAATGATAAAGAATTACATTGGGTAGCTCATATTCTTACCGCCATCTTAGATTTGCCAAAGTGAGGCACAAATACGTTCTTCTCGAGCACAGGAACTCCCAGTGGCAGCCTTTTTGTGATAGGAGTGGCATGAAGACCACGAATTTCTACACCACCAGCCCTGAGCAAAGTTATATTTTCAGTCTTAAATATTAATTCAACTTATTCATTATGATTGAATCATTTTTTGCATTATTTTGTTTACTTAAATTTTCTTTATATTGAAAAGTTAAAATGTATCGCGAAGAGGTGTGGTCATATTTTAAGTTTACATAGTAGTATTAGTTAATTAACCGTAAATAAATGGCGGTTATAAATTAAAGAAATTACGTTCTTTATTATTAAGAAATCTTAGTTTCACAAAATAAACTGGAAAAATATATATCTTCATTACAAAGGCTGACATAACTAAAGATTTGCTCTGTCAAGGGTGCTGATGGAAAGCCTAAATAAATTTTATTCAAATTGAACCACACTTTTCTGCAATATTTGGTGTTTTTAAATTACATAGGCACTAAAAGTATAGTTAAAGACAAACATTGCAGGATAACGAAACCAACTACATCTATACTAAAAATGTAGATCATTACTTTAGATAATCTTGGCAGCCCAGAGCTCCAGATAAAACAGTAATTTAGAATATTATCTTCATAAAACATTCTAGATAGACTATTTCTCAACCTCAGTAAACTTCAAATTTGCCACGTAACTGTAATAAATCGTCCAGTATCGTTGCGATCCTAATATAAACTTGAACCGATATAAATACTAACGTAAGCGTAATGTTATACCTGTAATATTATGAGGATGTATTGTTGTTTATCAGGTAATTATGCTGGATTGGCTAAACTGACGTGGATGACTAATGACACTTTCTTTTACTACGAGCTACGGGTCAATGTAATTGAAAAATGAATAGCAGATAGTGGTTTAATTTTATAACAGAGAACAGAATTATATATGAATACTCGATTTTATTCCGATTTTATTCCTTGGCACAAATATATGTATGAGTCTTTACCCTTAAGACATATAAATGTATTTTTAATGCAGCACAAAAAATCCAAAACTATTAAAAACCGGAGAAGCTATTAAAGTGATTCCGGTCAAGCATTTGCTATACTCAGGATTCGATTTTATATGAAATTTTAATCAGTGGCCTTTAAGGTATAGAGTACAAACTGTTAGTTATTTATTTTTATAACCCCAAAAGCGGAATTTTATGCAACTAACAGCTGTTAAAATATATGTAATAATATAAATTAGACGCTCATAGCCCAGTTGCACTCGTGATTAGAAATAATCACCGAGGGTAAGCAACGACGGCGCGGTAAGAACCTGGATAAGTGACAGTTAGTGGCATGTTACGAGCGTCTCCGTGATTCGGAGGTCACGTTAAGCAATCGATCTCGGTCGTTTTCATAGGATAACAATCGTGAAGCTTAGTTGGAGGCCTTTGGGCGGCTTGAAAACATCCAACGGTAAGATTACGTAGTTACAACGTGGTCTTGCCAGTCCCCAACCCACACTAGGCCAGCGTGGGGACGTATGGCCTTAACTTTCTCCTGAGAGGAGACCCGAGCAGCAGTGGGACATTATGGGCTGTTGATTGATTGTTTGAATAATATAAAAGGTTTTAATGACACCATATGTTTAAACTAAAATCGTTAGAAAATATAATAATTGTAATAAAACTTAACCGAACCAACTTAATCTGAACTCATGATTATATGAGATGAACCTCAAGAAAACCTCTGAACCTGATCTTTTACGCAGACACTTCAATTACTAAAATCTCTATAAACAAGAAAAGTTTTATTATCTAAATTATCCAGAACATCCTTAATCATGAGATAAACACGACTGTTTATATAAGCAGAATGAACCGGGTATGCAGTAGGTTTGCTACCTTAATTGAGGTTATAAATTTTGTTGCCACTCAAAGCAGGGTTTATTTACTGGGGTAATTTATATTAAAGGCGTCAAGGGTGACCCGACCTAAGGTCATTGCTTCTCCGTTAGAATTAATATTGATGCCTATTGTTGGTTGTACTCACATTCATTTGAAAGTACCGTTACGATCAATCATTTTATTTGATTTGATTTTATTTTTTAAAACACTAAGGTATGGGTTTTTTTAAAATAATATCTATCTTATTTCCACTGATATCATGCTGAATTGTAGTCGACTAAATTCTTCATTCTTCAAGTTCCGCTTTCAGAAAAAAAAAATGCTGGAGAATTTTTATTATAAATTAAATGGGAAAATAACAATAAAAAAAACTCGTAAATCGGTTCGTATTAATAACAAGTTCCGAGGTGCTTTATAAAAATAAATTCAAGTTTAGAATCTTCTACTTTATTTGAAGCATGTCAAAAATTGTCATGACTCCAACACTTGTTAATTCAAAGGGTACACGTCTGTGTCTTTCGGCGATACGGGATAAAGGCCCCTATAGAGTCAGGAGGTCCTTGAATCCAGTGACAGTAACGGAGAAAGACAGATTTTATAATACTATAGTTTTCTTTAATACCTAATCCAACTTGGTATTGATCGATCTTTTAAAAAGGATATTAACCAGAAATTTACCTGATAACGTCAACATAAGGATACACGCGGACCTCAAACGAGTTCTTAGTCGAGTCAGGGTTCATCTTGGAAATGGCGTTATAATGCATGTTAGCGTCGATGGAAAGTTTTTCGATTCTCGTAGGAACGAATAAACCTCTGGTGTCTTGTCCAATAATCTTTATCTGCAGCATGCAGTCCATGAAAGTGACCCAGTTGTTGACCCAGGAGAGACGTCCACGTGTGCCATCAATGTTGCAGCCAAGGACACCGCGGAAGAGACCACTAAAGGAAAACCCCTAATTACACAGATACACTCGCCCGTTTTAAAACAAAGATCTTTTCAAAATTTCATTCAATTGATGCTACTGCTATTATTCAACGTACAAATTTTTTTCATTTAAAAAAAGAATAATGCACATAAAACGGCACTCTTAGAATTAGACTTTTTTTTTTAAACTTCTGCTTTTAACACAAAAGTGAACGTTAAAAAATTATTTTAAATCCATTGAGTTAAACCGAAAAATGGACTAACTCTGTCTGTAAGTCGTTCGCTTTCTAACAAATTGCATTTTGAAAAAAGCCACTCTAATTTTTAGAGTTCCATTTTTACCATTTAATTTTGTAGTTTAGAGATTGCTTAATTTGACTATAATAAAAATAATAAAATTTTCTTTTCATGACATATTTACCTGTATTGATACCCTCTGAGACGAAGTTCTTTGTAAAAGTCTTTCGTAAGCATGTGTTTGACGTTGGGACCACTAGTCTCTGGTACACTTGGGAGGACTCGATAGTCTTGGCCAACATTTTTCTTAGCATAGATACGGCCAGTTACAATAGAGGCACCACTTTCTACAATCTGCAGAAACGTATGGTTAGTACTCCATGTTCTGTCTCACAAAGAAGGAAAGGGAAGACCAATTTTTGGTTTCGTTATCCAGTATCTCAAGATTTTACTATTTTCTTGCAAAGTCTTTAAAGCTTCATACTTCGAAGAGAAGAAGTGGGGTAATTTGGGCTGAACGGCACATTAATTACATTACTGGAGTTGGAACATAAGTCAAAATATATGTGAATAAATGTACCTTAGACCCATAGTTGTGTTAAAAGATAATATTTTAAGAAGATTATCAGCATTTCAAAATTGTTACCTCGAAATTGCCGCTGCCTTTCTGGATCATAATAATGAATTCTAGATTTCCTTCCTTAGGTATATTTGTGGCTCGTTGGAATCGTACATTTTCAAATACCACAGACACTTCAGTGTACAGTTCTCCCATCATCATACCAAGAGTCTCCCAAACCAAGACAAGGTAACCAGTAGCTGGGTACAAGTTACGACCTAAGAAGCGAAAACAATAGAACCATTTATTATCTTAGATTAAACAGTTAATTAGTATGCAGATCAAGTTGTTATTATAATTACATAAAATTGGTGATACATTAAAAAGTATCGTATGTTGAAATATAATACTTACTGTCAACAACGTGTCCGACCAAGTATTCGCAGTCTTCGTCAATAATAGACATTCTGACCGTTCTCTCACCAGATTTCATTTTTTCTTGGGCTTTGTATGACGTGACGTACCTAAAATACAAATTGTATCTATAATTTGAACATCATCTCTCTTGCACTTTCAGGACGGTTTAAACCAGTTATTTTAGCAAGACGATTGTTTGTAATTGGTCTCCATCGAGTGATTGAGGGTTCAGGAGGACCAATCTTTCTCGATGCACGGATAGCGTAATTGTTTAGAGCTCACCACGTCGTTTACTACTGTGGGTTCAAAAATTGCTATTTTAAGTCTGGGTATTATTTGTGTCAGCTGCATGTATGTTTGTGAAGTTCCCCGCGATACGAGATTTATTCCTAGTACGAGACTTGTAAAAGGAAAAAAAGACAGACGGACACACTTTGAAATCACAAGTAGACACTTCAATTTAATTTTTGTATAGATTTATTTTCAATTTGGTAGCCTTAATTCAAAATTTTATTTATAGTGCCTTCTTCTACGAAACACAATTCAAAACAGTTTCCTTCCCTTAAAAGAGTGACCTGTGTTGTGTAAATACTGTAGGGCTTTAGAATTCTATTTTAGCATTCTTCATGTGTGTAAGCAACACTAACGTTTTATTGTACTCTAAAACTGCCTATCTGAACTGCCTTTTTGTACCAGGAAAGCAATCAAAAACGAGAAAATGGGATGCTTAAAAACATCTGTTGGTAACTCACTAGAGATTTAAAAAGATACATGACACGATATTACTTTGTTCATTTTTTATTTATGTCTAACATTTATTTAAGATCAAGCAATCTACATCGAAAGAACTATTTTCTAATTTTATCAACAAAGGGTTCCGAATACTCGAAGCTGTTTGACTAATTGAGCAGTCCCATCTATTAGATCCCGCTATAAACAAACACCCTGTTCACCGTGGGAGAGCCACTTTTCAGCACGGATGGGCCGGTTCGTCCAGAGTGATACCACGGCCTCATGGTTAACCGGTGTGGTACAGTGCTTGCGCTGTGTTTCACCGAGTGAGGGAAAATACTGGAGGCCCATACCCAAATCCGTCCCCCTCTCGACTCCCCATGGCCCAAAGGCCGGCCACGCACTTGCAGAATTGCGGGTGTCCATCAGGCTATACGTCTGCTTGTTTGCCCCCAATTGTATAAAAAACAGTATCTGCATTGTATTAATGTGTTATGTTTACAATGATAGTAGCCCCATAACTTATTGATTGAGGTAACCTACGATATAATCGTTGTGGCTAGTATGAATACCATTATATGAGTATGATATCTCATTAGTCTGCCCGCTTTTTCAAAATCCGTATTCAGTTATACAAAATAATAGCTGCCGTATTTTATCCTAAACTTTATATTAGCACTTTATTTATTTGTTTATCCTTCGAAAAAAATTGTTGACTCGGTTAGCCAAATTTCTTTACCATAGCTGTTTCTAATACAAATAACAACATAAAATATGATAAAACTGTTTTTATTTCAAATGTCCATATTCCATTCCCGCACTCTACCATTCAAAACCCATAAATCAAAGAAAAATTGAAACACTCCCCCTGTGAAAAATGTTTCCGCTAACGTTCCTATATTGAAGTCAATGTACAAAGTGGCTACGATAGATCACACTCAAGCGATTTGTTTGTGGTGGCTTGAATGATGACCAGCAATTAATACACGACTCAGTATATTACAGTCTAACTTTAGAAGGCGTAGTGCCCAGGTTAGAATCCCAAAATTTCGCGCACGAACCGTTTCAGTGAGTCAATTTGTTAAGGAGATTTAGTTTTACAATATAATTAAACCATATACATTCTGTGGCAAGACCTCTTGTAAAATGTGGTAATTTATTACGATTATATTGTGCCCCTAAGAAGACAGCAACTCTAAGAGACTTCAAAAACTTAAAACTACATCTTAAAGTACATTTACAAAAATCTAAGCTTGATTTTCAAGTCTACGTGAACCAGATGGTGGAATTTTTGAAATAAATTTTGCAGTTTGGTTAATTTTAATCAGTCTGATGGGCTTTAGGGAAAATAAATTGTATTAAGTAAGAAATATACATATATTTAGTTTATATATTTTAGTATTTATCAGACTGTAGAAAAAATACTTTATAGTATGTATCTAGCCGCAAATGAGCGAATATATTGTAATTTACACATTTAGTAGGTAGTTATGGGTCTTAGGTCAAAACCTCCTTTCTACGAAGAAATCTTTGCCAAGCTATTGACTATTAATTTATTACACTATTAATGATAAATGATGATGTTATTTTATTTTCAATGTACTCGCAATGAGTATGTTGACCACTCTTGGATTCTGCTCATACTTTCTATCAAGCATAGTAGAGTTACTTGGGTATGGTTAAACATAAAAAAAATATTTTCTAATATATATTAAATTCTTTTTTCTAGTTCGAGCTATTAATCAATCAAACGTGACACTTACCAATCTTCACTGTGCTCCCACTCAACTAAATGAGAGAGCATCGGAGTACCCTGTGAAACAGGGAATGGAATGTGCGGGTAAATGTTCGCCAAGTGGGGGTTGAGGCCAGCTTCATACAATCTGTAAGAATATATAAGCATTAAAATTGTTACTAGAATATTGGAAACGTATGCTTCTGGATTTATGTTTGAATCCTAATTTAAAACAGGCTTTTACCGTTTACAAAGTTATGAATATAGCACTTATTACATATTTTTGTGTGTTAAATAGCAGTTAAGCCAAACATTCCGATTAACGACAATAGGCTCACCACATGTTTGAATATGGCAAAAAGTGCTTTTGCCCGTGTCAGTTGATAGAGTCGTGGTTTCTAACCAACAACATGTAGTTGTTGACAGCAACATTGTCAACAGCTACAACAACTTTGGTTAAAGATTTGATACAATTATAGAAAAAAACATGTTTAATATTTTCAATGAAATTTTGGATTAATTAATCTTAAATTCTTTGATTGGACGGCACTAGGGAAGAAAAATTTGTGTTAAAAATTATTTTATGTTCTTAAAAACTTTACATAGCTGTTACTGCTTAGAACTTCTAACTTGAACACCTGTAGTATTCAAGTAAGAAGTTCTGAGCAGTAACTGCTAAAAATTATCCCAAATTTATCTAACCAGGGATATTTTATTTTTTAAATTCAGTGTAGGAACCAGTACTCACTTTCCCAATGCTGTAAAAAGCACTTCAACGTTGTCTTTGTGATTTCTTTGTGTGAGAGGAATGTTAATGACATCTTTCTTAAGAGAACGACGAAGGATGGCTTGTAGAAGGCCATGAGGTGCAATTTCGATTGTTATGGCGTTCTGGTGGATGAGCCGGGATGTTTCTTCGAATAGTACTGGGCTCTGTGTAAAAATGATGTTCATAAAATATTGGTCTTTTTTAATTAGTCCAATGGTCATATTAATTTGTAATATTTATATAATCTTAGCTATAGTTGTGTATTTATTAGTATATATGAACAGAAGTACTTCTTACCAAGAGATTATTTGTGTGATACTCAGCGGAAGACAGTTGGGCCTTTTCGTCCTTCCATTGAGTTTGTGGTACAGAAGATGATACCCAACGGTCTGAACGAGGCTTCGGTGATTTGATCACTTCTTTTAGATACTTCAGCAGAGTTGGACCTAATAAATGTCCGATGGTATTTGATTTTAGTTTTATTCATTTTTCAAGTTGGTGAAAAAAAATGTTTTTTAAATTGGTTTTTGTATTCAGTGTCAGTTAGTAAAATGAAAAAGAAATCACTTTAGCTATCAATTATTTTATTATACACATTGCCCTTAAAAGATAAAAAAACAAATTGATTAAAGAGTAGAACGAAAGTAGTACTCGTTAAAGAAGTAAAATAAGCAAAAATTTAATGTCATGACCAACTTACCAGCTTCGGCAATATAACGTGAGTGGTATGCTATGTTGGAGCATGGGACCTCTTTGGCGAAAACGCCATCGGTGGTCAACTTGGCAACGAAGCTCTTCATGACGTCAGCAGGGCCTGAGATGGTGCTGGACTCAGGGCCATTGTGACAGGCCACTTCTATTTCCGGTGGGCACAATGTTTTGACCTAGTGTGGAATAAACCAAAATAAATAATGAAAGTAATTTACGATATTGATAAGGAATATGATAGTTGTTTGAGAAAAATGCTTAATTAATACGGGAAGAGAACTTTTATAAAGGAGGATAGAAGAGAATAGAGATAAAGGCAGTATTATTACATTATAGTAAGAAAAAAACCTGATAGATGATCATCGCCTAACAAAAGGGGCTATACAAATTTTCGGTATTTTAAATTGGAATTTAATTTTTTTTAGAAAAACTATATTACCCTATAAATAATCTAGAACATTTACCTGGTTGTAACCTAGACCAACAGCAGCCATAGATCCTTTAATGAAAGGAGTTTCAAGAGAAGCCAAGCCCCTGCTATAAGCGGATAAGATCATCTCTTCAGCGGTAAAGCAGCCGTCAGCGTATGCGCAGCCAAGTTCACCAACACTATGACCTAACAAAAAAACGACAAATTTTAGTTCATATACAGGTGGATTAGATAGACAAAATATAAGAATGTAATGAAATACATTCTTTTGTTTGGTATGTGTCTTTATGGAGTATCACCACTTTTATTAAATAGAGTAAAATACATAGGACACAATCATTGGAAAAGAGCAGGAAATCTCAATATAAACCAAACTATATCAAACATACCCGTCCATCCACGGTAGTATATGATAAAGAGAAGCCTAAGCTGGCAATTAAAAAGAACTATACTAGTTTGGATAATTTAGAAATCACACTTTTAATTTTTAGAATGCGAGCTACGACTATTCGCTTTTAAAATTACATAAGGGCAAGCAATATCAATTTTTAGTCGAGTCAATTGTAACCGAGTTGAATCACGGAGGTGATTTTGTTTTGTGGCTACGATAACAAGTTCTCATTGATATTGTACAATGTATTGTGTAAACTGCTATTAGTTGAAGACAATTCTAGATCGATCTTGTGTATGTACACAAGAAAAACTTAAGTTTGTAAGTATCGTAAGTCTGTATCCGATATAATATCCTGAAAAAAATATGTCCGTGGTCATAGATGATTAAAATATATAGGTCTAGAAGGTTCTGTGTTAAATAACTTACCAATGATATAATCTGGTTCGATGCCAATGGTCTTAAGGATATCGGTGAGACCAATCTGCACAGCCGCAATACCGATAAAAGAGTTTAGGATGTTGTCGTAAATTGTGGGATCAGGGTCCGTGATGATCTTGGTCAAGTTGATGCCTTTAGGTTCAAGTGCTTTATGGCATCTGTAAAACGAAATATATTAAGTTATATTCTATGTCTGCATGTAAAATAACTTTAAATAGATTTTGCTAATTTAATATATCTTAAATAATTTTATTGAGTTCCAAATATACAAAAATGTTTAAATAATTGACCTAAATAGGCGATGGACTCGAAAAATATTTAGGATTTTCGAAATAAATCTACCGAAGAAATAGTGGACATAAATTTTCTTTAAAATTAAATAGCAAATTTCTCAAGTTCCTTAGAGGTATTAAAATTGAGAACTTATTTTAGGACGACTCATTCGACTCGACGGGAGTGATAAACCGGTGTGAAACAGCGTCTACGTTGTGTTTCACTGAGTGAGTGAGGATACATAAACACCTCCCCCTCCCCAACAACCTGCCATCCCCCAAAGGCCGTCAACGCACTTGTGACGCTTACCTTCGGGCGATGCGTCTGCTCGTTTGCATAAAAAAAGTATACCATATAAACATTCATAAAAAATACATTTTTTTACGTTTTACCTTTCTTTTATTAGCTTTTATCCAAACGAGGTCTTTATCCAAACAGTAGACTATTTGAGGTTTGATGATTATTGAATGACTTACTTTTCGATGGCTGCAGCGAAGACTGGGATTTTCATGAGTTCCTTGCCCATGCCGGGCCATTGAGAACCCATGCCAGAGTACACGAACCACACTGGTCTACGAACTCCGGAGAAGTATTCAATTTCACGAGCTTTGGATACCGCTATGGTGGGTGTGGATTCTGTAAAATCAAACTTTGTTAATATTAAAAGTACTCATTAATGAAAATATTTAGTTTTTATTCACTGTAAATGTAGATTGATACACCATTTTTGACAGTGGCTTTATTATTATAGAAGAACTATTTTTCCGAAAGATGATCAAAGAGAATGAAAAAAAAACTCAACACTTTTTTTCAGTTCTTGACAAACTGATAATGAGCTTTAGGATGCTACAATAGATTCAACCAAGGGTAAAACTCGAAGAATTGCCTTTGTCAAGAAAAACGAATTGGTCTCTCTCAACAAAGATCAACTTATTTGTTTGAGTTTGTTCCTGTTTCTTAAATTTGGAAAGGCTGTAGTGTTATTTTTGCACTTTTATTTCATTAACTTTTTTAAGGCCTTGGTAAGCATTTTAATTCGAGGCGTACTTGGACGAGCTTGGCACTGCATCTGCACCTTCCTATCTCTCTTAGCAACGAGATAGGAGATTCACTTGTTGAGTAGGCGGCGGGTCTGAAGCTTTGTATTGTGAACTAGAGTTCAGTAAGCACCTACGTGCTATGACAGGGGGGGATAAATCGTTGGGCACGCGGCGGTAAGAACCGTTCTGGAGGATTGGCTCGAGAGGCGTCACGGGACCCTCTCATACTGGCTGATGCAGGTGATCACTGGAAAAGGATGCTTCGGAGATCACCTGTGTCTGATCCGCAAGGAGCCAAAACCTGAGTGCCACCACTGCGTCACCAGTACGTCGTTTTTTTCTGCGAGCAAATTATGCGTGCTAAGGAGTCTGCGCACCGTGACCGTGAGAGGTTTAGAACTCGCCCTATCCAATAGGCCCGGGAACGGGTCAAGTATCGCAGACGCCTCAGGCGCTGTAGATCACATGATCTCCATCCTCCAAAAGCGCAAGGCTGAGGGTGCCAGATGAGGCCATCTGTCACCCTAGCAGAAGCGGACTAGGGTGGGGCGAGCGCGTGCTCCACAGCGCTCGGTCCCCAAATTTGAGGTTGGTGTCCCCAAAAAACTCGGGAGGGGGCCATCTGGCGGGCCTGAGGTACGCCGACGTTCCAAGGTTTTCCTTTTTAGGGGCGCTTGAGACCGGCTGTCGGGGTGGTTTTTAGTGGAATCAGAATCTGACTACTCAGGTCCGGATAAGCTGGATATACGAAAGGATTTTTCACCCCATCAACAAAAAAACCAAAAAAGGTACATTTCAAGGAAAGAGATTGTCGATATTTCTGTCAAACTTTCTTTTCGAAAGGAAGTTTTATTAAAACTGATTACATGCTGAGTGCTTCAGTTCTAATGATTAAAATATATTTTTAATCGAAATGCTACAAGCGAAATTGCTATTAAACATTCATTCGTAGTTAAGAAGTACTAATCTCTAGTCTGAAAATATTTTGTTACATGCCATTATAATATAATTATAATATTCAATATCAGGAACTAATAAGCATGGTTATCTTACTATATTTATTCATTTAGAAGCATCGCAATTGTATTGCATACTAAACATAGGATTCAAGCAGAATGTTTAAATAAACTCTAACATTACAACAAAATATAACCACAGGGATTATAACAAGCAGAAGGCTAGATTGAATTATATACAGCACAAAGTTAATTCTAAAAATGAAACCGGCAATTTGAAAATCTTTATAAGGAGCTATTTCCAGGATATCAGTCTTAGAATTTTTTACTTCCTTTTTCGTAATGAACTTAAAATTAGTTTTGGTTTTTATTATTTTATGAATATGTTATCGTTCAACTTTACCCAAAAGTGTGTATCCCCTGACTACATGTCCTTGGATGTCATCATCGTGAATAGCGTGAAGTAATCTGATCAGCTCAGCATCAACAGTCCTGGATTCTAAATCATTCAAGATTTTGGCTACAGCAGACTCAGTGCGACCAGAAACACAGACCAGACGAGGTAAATCGTCAGATGGCATGCCTTTGTTGACCTAAAATTAAGGGTGAATTTGTAAGAAAAAAGATCAATAGCTTTATAATTCTATAAGAATATACCAAGAATTAACAAATATTACAACTGTCACTAATATTCATTTGTAGAATATGTATTTGTAGAAATATGTTATTAAAAGTGTTTGGCGTAAACTTTGATAAAATACGAACAACAAACTTGCGTGAATTAGGTAAGTTACTTTACACGCTGAAGATCTAACCACCTTAGGAATTATTTATTCAGAGTATAAGCTTTGATTTGAAAGAACTGCTTTAAAAAATGCAAGATTCTCGTTGAAATTGAATACAACAAAGCTTAAGTTAGAGTATCATAACTACAACAAAAATATTGAGTAAAGTAATTAATGAAGTAGAAACCAATCTGTTGTACCTTTGGAAAAGTTTATCAAACTCAAAAGATGAAACGAGAATTTTATAATTGATAAACTTTATTGTTGTGGCCTCAAAGAATAACAAATTTTGAATATAAGTATATTTACAAGTTTAAAATGTTTCAAAACTTTGAATCTCAATTTTTCAACCTAAACATGTAACAATCAATGAACCACTCATGTTACGTTTTTGATTAGTATTCGAAAAGCCGTTTAGAGAATAATTACATCCGCATTTGATATTATCATACTTTATTAGTTAGTAAACTAAGTTTTTGCAACTAAAACAATATTAAAATAAAATATTTTATAAAACTAAAAGTTGGATTATTATAATTATAGTTCTTTTTCAAAGGACAAATCTATACAGAATACATTACTTTTTAAATTTAGCCTATCCAAGTCGAAAATATGTGATCGTCAAAGACAAGATGCCATATGTTTTTATTTGGTACAGTAAATTGCTTGAAATTTCCCTTAAACATCAGAATTCATACGTAGTGCACATACACTCTTATGTCTTCGAGATTAAGGCAAGACGAAGTAATTAATATAGCTATGCTAATAATTAATCCATTTTGAAATAAAATTTATTAGTGAAACATTTTTTTGTTAACTTTTTACAAAACTATCAGCATACAACTTGAAGACAAAAATGTTCTTACCTTGTCCCTAGCGACATTCTTTAACAAGACGTGAGCATTGGCTCCTCCGAAACCAAAACTATTAATTCCAGACATGCCTCTCTGCCAAGGTTGTTTTTCTGTGACAACCTGTAACCTATTTTCGGCTAATGCTGGTACGCCTTCACGGGGTACATTGTAATGAAGATTTGGTGGTATATAACCGGTGCTGTAGGCAATACATAGCTGGAAGAGTAGAAACATAATGAAGAAAATTCTTACATGGTTTTTAAGATAGTTGCATGGAAAAAATTGTACGCAACTGTGGGCGCTAAACAGTAATATATTACGAAGACTTAGAAGACTTAAATTTCCGATAGTAAACCATTGTACGAGCAGGATAGAGTAGTTAACTCACCTTGGCCACAGAGCAGAGACCAGACGCAGGTTCGCTGTGACCTAAGTTGGACTTGATGGAACCTATGAGGAGCGGTTCAGAGCGGCCGGTACAGAAGATCTCCTCTATAGCCTTTAACTCTTCAGGATCTCCTACCTTAGTACCTGTCGATGAAACATTTTTTAGGCACATATTTTAAATAATAATCCGGATTTCACAGTCATACATGAAACGAACACAGAGAATACTCAGATTCAGAATATTAGTTTGTTTATTTATCACACAAACTGTTGTCCACTGTTACACCTTTGGAAGTGGCGAGATGACGGGTTAAACCACTACGCCACTTCTGTAGTCAATTATAGTAATCTCTTACCAAATTACTACAATAATATATTGTCTCGAGCTAACTAAACTATAAAATCCTATATTACGAAAGAAAAAGGGAAATAAACTATATTTATAGCATTTTGTCATAATACTTTTATTTCATTTTTAAATCTATTACTTCTGCACAAACAAAATAGCTTGGAACGTGGAATGAACTCGTAACATAATCAAATGCCGATGTTTATTTAAACGTAAAATTGTGAACATCAATGAAATTCCGGCCACCAATCAGTACAAAATCAATCCTCAACTGGTTCTAGCTCATTCTAGGCTAACGGATTTTTTACAATCATAAAAATAATAATGATATTTTAGTAAAATGACCCAGAAGAACAATTATAACTAAATTGTATTATATATTAAATTATGATTGACTTATAGCAATGCTTTTGTAACCAAGGTAATTATTTTATCGAATTAATTTGACAAATTAGGAAGCTACGCCGAATGCAAAAAGCCATCAACGAAAAATCGATTTCCTTTTGAAGAGCTCATAAAATCCTTAATTTTCTTTTCAGACATTAAAAGACGATAATGGGCAATCTGAAAGCTTTTAAGTTATATGAACTACATTTATTGAAAAATTTTGAACATTCGTAGGTGAGAATTTAGGTAGATATATATGAAGAATAGAATACAAAAGTCTGTCCAATACAATCATTGTCTGTGAGTGTGTGTGTGTGTGTGTTTATCAAATGTCATATTACAGTCAATGATTGATCAACATTCAGAATTTCCGAAATATTTACTGATGCCATTTTACATATTTTTAATAAAAACAATGTGTATATGTCTGTGTAAGTGGATGTGTGTGTTCATTACTAGATGAATGAAAGATTTTATTCCGCTTACTCGTAGGTTTTATCCTCTAGGAGAGCATTTAACATCTTTTTGAAATTGTGACATGATAAATTGTTAATTAAACAGAGAGTAAAAAAAGAGGTCAGGGTCATCGACGAGCTTACAAATCCCGTGGGCTACATAGGATTAGCAAGCTGAAGTGGCAGTGGGCTGGCCACAGTTGCCGAAGAACCGATAACCGTTGGGGTAAACGAGTTGTTGAGTGGAGACCGCGTCTCGGCAAACGTAGTGTAGGATGTCCACAGGCCAGGTGGAGCGATGATTTGCGCGGGACGGCTGGCAGGAGCTGGATGCGAAAAGCCATAGATTGAACTAAGTGGTGTGAAGTTGGAGAGGCCTATGTCCAGCAGTGGACTGCGATAGGCTGATGATGATGATGAAAAAAAGAGGTTTCAAAAATAACAAAAAAGTTATTGTTTTCAATATTTCAATTAATTTACGCCCTCTTCTAGTAAGGGAATTGATGTGAGCTCTGAAATTGTGATTTTTTTTTAGGTTTATACCAAGGTATTTAATGTGATTCACACGATGTAAATTGAGACAATGACATTGAGTGTTTCCTGGTGGAAAGCAATTTTTGTCTTTAGGTGGTCGGGTTTGGTGATACTTTGCGTAAGAGTATGTGAAATAATAGAAACCTCTTTTAGACGTGTACTTACAGATAAATTTGTTCTTTTATTTCATAGTATTGTTGGTTTAACCTATTTTTTTAGATTTGTGTTAGTAATTTAAGAACGAATTATTTGAGAGTTTTGATACTTTTAGCACAATATACTTACTTGTATATATTTCTATCATTAATATCTAATGCTGCAACACAGATGTTGTTTTAAATTATCAAGAAATAGTACAATATGTTTAGGTAGCAATGAAAATTGTCTAAAAGCTTTTAAAACTTATCTTTTATATTTTACAGCTATACCCGAGCTCGTAAAAGTGTTTTATTTTTGCAAACAGATGTTTTATTTTAGAATCCGTAGTATTACTTAGATCGTAATAACTATAGGTCCATACTTTGTTCTAAGCGACTTGAAAATAATTCAAAATTTAATAATTATGTTGCTATAAATAAAAATTAATAAGTGAATTAGTGTTTATTTTAATTTAATTATAGGGCGTATGTCTTGCAGTGAAATATTAAAAACTATTAATGATGAAAAGAGAGCTATAATTGTCAATTTGAAGTTTCATTTCATTTTTTATGGGGCAAACGAGCAAACGTATCGCTTGATGGACGCAAGACCAAAGGCGTCACAAGTGCATTGCCAGGCTTTAGGGATGGGGGAAGGATTGCGGTATGGGCCTCCGGTATCCTTATTCACTTGGTGAAACAAGTGATATCTATTTTCAATAGATGTCCATTACTTTTGAATATCAATATTGATCGTGTTTATAGATTTTGTTTTTACTAAATGTGGCGTGAAATTGGAGAGGCCTATGTATGATGATGATGATGATATGTAGAGTAGTTTTATCTGTAGCAAAATGGTTTTTATTTGAATGTTGGACTTTAACTGCGCACGGAAACTTTTCTTATCCATTTTTTATTTCCCGCTCATAACTTTTCACTTTGCAGTAACTAAGTTAATACGCTATTCCTTTATTTCTTTATAAAAGCATAAAAGAAACTGTGAACGAGAAAAGTGACGAAGATAGGCACTAGTGAATATTTGTTATTTATATTTAATTAGTCTTCTTTCTTTAAAGAGGGGCTTATTCCAGTAGTAATGACTTAAAGGTTGTTGTTGATGTAAATTCGTCAGTCAACAAAGATAAATTGAAAAAAAAATGTTCAATACAATAAAAGAGTTAAATAATAGTAAGAGTTAGAAGCATCTCTAGTTGGTAAAGAGCCCGCGTGCAATCAATACTCTGGCGCTCTTTAGCAAATATAGTGAGCTCCAGTATTTATCCAGCTTCAGATTCATTAAAAGTGTGGTGGCACATACACCCCTGATACTGTTGCGCTCGTGTGCATCATACACCCTGAATTCTAAGTAAACACGTCCCTAGTAAGACTCAAAGAAAGCCGTTTTGAGCTGTTACCAACTTTTTTCAGTTGAAATTTTTAATAGACCGTTATTAAAAATTTATTTACCTGTGCCGTGAGCTTCTACAAACTCCAAAGTAGATGGCGGAATAGAGCACTCTTCATAGAACTCACTGAGGAGAAGTTTCTGGATGTGACCAGCTGGGTAAGTGATACCCTGTTCTTTATAACCATCGCAGTTCGTCTTGGCATGAAGAAGTTGAGCGTACACCCTAGGGAATATTCATAGGAAATTATTTAGAACCTACAATTCTTTTAATCCTTCATATTTGTATAACTTATTTATGAATCTTAATATTGGTTTATTGATAGTACCTTCTGGAATCCTTGGCTTTTTGCAAGAAGATCACAACAATAGCTTCAGATCTTGCATATCCGTTGGCACTGTTATCAAAACTCTTACATCTGCCATCTGGTGATAATACTCCTAACCTGTAAATATAGTTTTTGTTAACCAACCATCTAAGTCTTTAGCAACAAATAACATAAAGCAACTGCAAGAACCTTAAAAGCAAAAAAAAGATATTGATGTTTGGAAAGAAATAGTACCTGGAGAATTGTAGTGATACGTAAGGATGAAGACAAAGATTAGATCCTCCGACGATGGCGGAATCACAGTGACCATCACGGATGGCCCTGAAAGCGTGTTCTAAGGCGTAAAGAGAACTTGAGCAAGCAGAGTCCACTGTATAGGACGGCCCAGTCACTCCCAACCAATAAGAGATTCGGTTGGCCAACATAGCACGGGAGCATCTGAAAGGAAAAAAATCTTAATATTACCTATTTAATATTGATTTACAGTGTGTAACTTCTCGTAACTTTAGACATAGCAGGGTTGGCAATATTTTAGTGTCCATTTAAAATTTTATATAGAAATGAAACTACAACAAGAGAAATTGCTACACAATGAATAATAACTACGGCAAGTGTTAAACGCTCCGCTAACTCCGGTTCACAATTGTAATATAATGAAAGGTGAATGCAGAGAAAGCGCAAACTCGCTTTTAATAGCTTTAGCTGCCTTTGTATTTAAATGAATTTAATAATCTAGGCTACTGTGTTTCAATTATGAATAAAATTTTAACGGAATATAAAATGGCACATACTTAAAAAGTTACAACAAGTCTCCGGGATATATATCAGTTCTGTTGAATTACGTTTTGTCATTCTACACCAGAACTTCTATGGTTTTGATTTTGAATAAGAACTTAATCACAGATATTTCATTTATAAGAATAACTGAATAAATAAATATGTTCAGACATTTTAACACACGACGCCATCTAGTCCCAAACTAAGCAGAGCTTGTACTATGGGTACTAGACAACTGATATTAATACTTATATACCTTTTTTTTGTAAATACATACATATTATGGAATACTTGTATAGTTGTGTCTAAAATACTTTATTGCCTTTCATTTAATGTAAAAAATAAAGAAATTATACCCGGTGATACCGAAGCCGTTGACCTGCATCTTTTCGTAGAACCAAGTTTTTTCAGATTCCGAAAAACAAGCTCCAACAAACACACCAGTCTTTGTGTCGCGAAGTTCCTTAGGGTTTACACCTGTTAACAAAATGAATTCTTAATTATTATTTGGCACTTGATATGGCTCCGTATATCATTTATTAAGAAATCGATTTAACTTGCTTAACAAAAGTTTATGTGTTCCGTTTTCTTTTTATCTCAAAAAGATACATCTTGTTTTTATCCATTTCAATCTAGTAAATGAATGCAATAGAGATTAAATATGTATACTTTGTGATGTACCCATATTTAACTATATTGTTACCCTCTATTTGAAACACGAATTAGCCATTTAGTCATCCTTATAGTAAAATATTCAATTTGTATTCCGTTCGTTCATGATTGGTAAACATTTATTATTAAAGTATATTAAAATTGTATTGGTAAAATGGCATAATATCAATCCTAAAAAAATATCTGCGCTTGAAAATGGAACAATATCGTTCAAAGAACTTCAGCATAAAAAAATTAAATTGAAATCTAACTTTTATATTTGACGGTTCATCAAATCGGGTATTTTATATTATGTCAAGGGTATAAAATCGAATACATTATTATGCTATCAGGCTGTTGAATTATTCAACAAGACTGTCACGTCATAATCTTTTATTAATCGGTATCGAAGGAAAAGAAGGTTTCCGAATTCTGGATTTTATATTATATATCGGCACCTCATACGGTATGACGTAAAGCCGTATTTGAATATTGTGTGATTTTGATTAAAAACGGTTTGCGTTCAAAAGGCTTATGTTTCGGGGATGACATGGGTTCTAATATGATAAAGTAAAAATTATCTTATGTTACCTAGAGAAAAATCTTAGAAATTGTTACAAGATCTCTCTTTCTCGTAAGTTATTGCACCAAAAACAAATAATACATCGATAAGATCAATGCTAAGTTAGACATTTTATATAGGTGGTGAAATGATCTATTCCACAAGAGTACTCTACTAAAAACAATGTTAAAACTTTTCAAACAACAAGCCCTAAAATCATTAAAGACTAAAACATCTATCTCAAAAGTTTTAAGCCTGTCTCCTCAATTTATTACGCCGAATGCCACTTTACTACCAAAGAAATCTACGTGATCTAGTCCACTTCTCAACTTTTATTAGCAAATGAACAATTTTGAATTCTGTGGCTTGTCTCAAAGGCAATATTGAGTTATAATTACTCTGTGGCTCGGAACTTTTAATGGATCCAAAGATAACAGGACGTTCTTTTGCATCCGATTCGCAATTGTTCGTAAAATCTTTTCATTGTAGTTAAGAGATTTAGTCGAATGTTAGATTGTTTTGAATACATTTTGAAAGAAAAAAATATTTTGAAATATGCTACTGCAAAATAAGCCTATACTGTTATGTTGTTCTCAATATTACCTACCTATTTATTTATTCTGGTTGGGTATTGTGGACTGAAAGAGACATAATTACTAGAAAGAAGCATTATTTCTAATTGACCTACATTTCGTTTTTAAGCCACGTTTTATTTTTTGATAATAATATTAAAATTAATTTAGATTTTCAAGTTGATAAAAATGGTTTTTCTGAAAGCCTTTTATTTTGTGGAGAACCCTTATCGCCCACAAACAATTCTGAATAAAGGAATGAAAAGATGTGGATAACAATCTTGTTATTATGAAAAGTGAGATATTGGGGCATGAATTAGATCAGGTAGGTAAAAAATCTTTTCAACATTACTGAGGCTTCCTTGGTTATTGATATAATAAATTACGGTCGGAAAGGCGCTGGTTAACCATAGGCGGTCATTGTTAAAAGGGACAAGACTATTAAATTTTTAATGAGGCATAAGAATGTATGTGATGTAGTCAGCGCTTATATAATCTATTTTCCGCCTTGATTGTAAATCTAAATATTGTTCCTAATTATTTGATACTATCTTAAGCAGCAACATCAATTAAATCTAAGACCAGATAACTTCTCTTCTAAGATCTCTTATTTCAGAATTATTTATTTCTATAACTTAATGCATTTTTGTACACGTGTGGATTTAATGCCCAGGGCATTAGCTACCAGTTAGCCTTACAATTATTCTTAAATCATCACATGACATAAAGGTGCTACTATAATTATAAATACAAATATACTACATATACTACAAAATACTTCTTCGTACTTAAAAATATAATAGTATTAATTGATAAATTATTTCGTTCAACTTTTATTTGTCATGCACTTTAGGTGCATTAGCGGACTTAATGCCGAGACCATTCTCTATCAGTCAACCATCGGGTGAAGCAGAGAAGACAAGAAGTAGGCGCATATTGTAAGAAAAAAAAGTATTTATATGAACAGATCTGGCAGTATATTAAATGCAAATAATATATAAAAGCTAACCTATAATTTTACAGCTACAGCTTTAAACGGCTAAATGGAGAGTTATGTGCAAGCCAGTCAAGTCGCTACTAATGGTAACATTTTTCATTTATAAACTATAGGGCTATTTTCTGCATAACTTGAAGTAGCGATATAGTTTTGTTCTGCACTTGATTTAAATTTTAATACTCACAACGGCAATAGAAGAAAACTCTACCAAGAATAATCCTTGAAAGTTATTCAAGAGACAAAGAACACCTAGAATTTGAATAGCTTTTGTAAAACAGACATTTTTATTAAAACTGAAAATCAAAGCCACTATTAGGAGTGCGCTCATAGCCCAGTTGCACTCGGTGATTAGAAACAACCACCGAAGGTAAGCAACGACGGCGCGAGTACCTGGATGGGTGACCGTTGGTGGCATGTTACCATGAGCGTCTCTGTGATTCGGAGGTCACGTTAAGCAGTCGGTCCCAGTTGCTATCCTATTATAACAGTCGTAAAGCTAAGTTGAAGGCCTTTGGGCCTGAGAGGAGACCCCAGCCCAGCAGTTGGACATTATAGGTTATTGATGATGATTAATGATTAAGAGTACAGGTAGTAGCGTGGTAATTACATAATTAATCTCATCATGTGTGCAGACACATTAAATTCTATCCTACACATTCTTTCTATCTAGCTTGAAATGATCAAAAGGAACCTTTACATGAGTAATCGTATTGTCCTTTTTCTCTTTCTGATCTCACCGCAGACGAAGTCGCAAACACCAGCTAGCTATAAAGATAGTTGTAATGGAATGGAGTTCAGCAGCTAATTGAAACTAACTTGAGAGAAGTTGAGACGAGTTGCAATCGTGGTTCGAAATGAAGAAAACAAAGTTGGATGAAAGTACCAATATAATATTAGATCAAATTCGCATCATCGATCAATTTCTAACATCGTATATCCAACAATTAAATAACGTTATTTAGCACACGTCACGTTTTTTACGATCATCATAGAATGTATTTATATTTTAATGAAAATGATAGCAAAACGAGCGCATGGAATTCTTTCTCTAGAATGCAGGGAAGAGGTTAGTTGGACTTTCGCTAACCTCTCTAACATTGTGTAATAGAATGACAAATTACTGAACCCCGGTTTTCTTGTCTTGTTCTCATCAATTCTTTTTAAGCCGGCCAATATGTGCCGAAACAAGGTTTTTCAACGCTGATATCTATAGCAGTGATAATAAAACTATACTGAAGTTCGTTATACTAAATACTGAAGTCTTAAGTCATCAAAGAGCTAAAAATAAGTTGAAAAAAAGTGTTCAAAATACAAAGCAATTTGTCAAGGACGCTGAACGATCAAATACTGAAAATTGCTCCCGCTTGGGATTTAATTCGTCCGAGTGCTTCCGACTCATGATATAGACAAATTGGCACCATTACCCACAAAGAAAGGCACCTTCATTGATTGAACAGGTAGAGTAAGTACTAAATATGGGAAATAATATATCAGAAACGTTTAAATGAACGATAATTGAAGCCGAAAGTCATAGTATTATATATATAACCTATTGAGTTTCTGTTTTGATAATATTGAAGTTCAATAGCTAATAATTCAAAATGATTAATGAACGAAAAAGTTCTGTACATTTTTGTTGTAACTTTTTTATACAGTAATAGAAATCAATGAGATCGTCGGATGGGCGAAATTCGAATGTAATATATATTTTTTTTCGTTATCGTTCTTGTTATTAATGTTCGTTGATTCTAACACGCTAGCATATGAGGATCATATGTGGATCTGCGAATAGACATTTTTTTTCCAATCAATCAATCAATCAATCAATCAACAACCCATAATGTCCCGCTGCTGGGCTCGGGTCTCCTCTCAGGAGAGGGTTAAGGCCATACGTCCCCACGCTGGCCATGTGCGGGTTGGGGACTGTGTGTTGTGTTTTTTTGTCCATTTTTATTCTATTATTATACCAAAACGCGTATGTACGATAACTAAATTTCAAACAAAATATGAATAAGCTTCAATTATAAGTCATTTTAATTCATTGATAAATATGTATTGAAAAATGTGTGTGTATGTTCTCATTTAAGTAAGTTAAGAAATAACTTTTATTTAGAAATGATTTTTTATTGATGATTTAAATTAACATGTTATGTTTTTTCTGTACTCTTTTTCCACCTAATTTATATTTCCTTTCATTTATATTTCTTTCTAATTGACATTTAGACCAAATAAAAATTATAAAGTTTTAAAGACTTCAAAACTCCATAATTTTTATATGATCTTATTTATTAAAGTTACACTTAAGTTATTTTTAAGTAATATACTAAACAAATTATCAAGTAAACACTGGTATCTAAAATATTAATTTAAGTTTGTAATTGTCTTAATAATATAAGTGTTTTAAATGAAAATAAAGTCCTAGAAATAAATAATCAAATGGGTGTTTTAGTTAGTAAAAGTAGGATAAAAAAGTAACATTTCATAATATATAATGAACTCGCATCCCGCTCTTGCACCCTTATATAGTTCAAGCTACACAACTGATTTTAACGCAGTTATCATCAATAATGAAAATGAATTCAATAGGAAGGTTCATATGTATAACACATTGCATTCATGGGAAGCTGGACCGAGTCGCTATTTTAATATAATTGAAGGTTTAATATAATTACGTAACGGTGTGAAAGGATGACTTTCAAAAGTAACCAAAATCAACGTTGCTGATTACGATCGAAGAAGAAGGGGACCAGAATGAACCGTGTTTCGTCCGGATTATTACCCTAACTCCACGTCTTTAATCCTAAATTACTGTATATTACATTCCAAAATACACCCTACCAAAGGTTCTTTACTAGCTAACAAGTTGTTTATTATTTCCTAGTCCCCATTAATGTGTAAAATATTTTTGTAACGTAAGAAATGCAAACTTAAGGCAAATTTCTGTCATTTTTATATTTCCAGTAAGTCTTTTAACTTAAAGGTTATTTTTTAGAACATTTTAAAATATTTAACATCATCAACCCATTTTGTCAGACTGGTGGGCTCGAGTCTGTTCTCAGGAGAGGGTTAAGACCATACATCCCCACACTGGCCAAGTGCGGGTTGGGGACTGGCAAATAATAATAATAATGTCTACATAGTTTAACTAAAACTGTAGATAAAGATAACTATATAACTACTGAACATAAGACATTTTTCTTGCCTGACTTCATCATATTAACATCATAAAAGCGTAAACTTGTGAGTTATTAAGTTTGTTCCTTTTTCATGCTCAAACCGAATTCAGTAACATTTGTTTTGGAGACAGCTGATATCTTGAATTAACAGATAATAAGACTAAAGACAAGACAGAAATAACAGATAATAAACTTTTTTACTGCAAAGTGCCGCAGTGTTCCCGGTGGATGACAAGTAATTGAAATATGGTTCCTATTAAATATTGTGAGTTTCAATGCATTTGAAAAACGACGCAGTTAGTATACAATATCTTCCTGCACGTTAACTTACCAGCATCAATAACAGCCTCGTAGGCCTTCTCGAGTATGATTCTGCACATGGGATCCATAGTGTGGGCTTGTTTGTAATGCACGCCGAAGAACGAAGCATCAAACTTATTGACATGGTTGATCTTTCCTGTCCGCTGAGGGATTTCGGGGTGAGCGAGTTTCCAACGACGAGCATCTCCGGAAATTAAATCCACCTAGACAGACAAAATACACCTTTAACATTTATAATTTGCTACTGAATTGATTTTCGTGTTGTAAGCGTTACAAAAACACAATGATCTTAAGATGTGAGTGATACCTCAAGAATCTCAATATTCTCTTGTTAGAAAAGAATCTAAACTTTTTTATTTATGGGCCTACCAAGTGAGTCTACTGTGATTGATGGTAAGCCTGCTATCCGGCTAAAGTGCGAATTCGCGAACAGCTCAAGCTATTACTTGTATTACTTATGGTAAAATGTTGTTGTTATTATTATTATTCGAGTAAGAAATATCCTTTCATTACCTTTTTCGAGTGGCATTATATTGCTGATGATTAAAATAAATGTAATATAGTTATTGTTACAGAGTGGTACTTTTTATTGTGAATTAACTTCACAGCAAAAACTAAGTGTAAAAATCTTAGGGTATAATATGATTTTGTTTATTACCCGAATTCAGTGAATCTAAAACAGTAAGATAATTTTGACTGTCTATGTAAAATATGTTAACATGTTTACAATGAATGAGGTGTCAATAAATTGATAAAAATAGACCGCGTGACTTCATATCATTTGTATTTTCATTCCTTACGTGCCAGTTTTATAACAAATGAAGGCAATATAATATAAATATAATCAAATAGATCAGTTTTTCTTAAGACTCACTCTGGGAAGAAATGCAGTAACAAGCAATAGAGGTGTTTTTTTTATAGTCCGTGAACATTGAATGAATAAAAATAATAAAAATCTATGCGAGTACAGTATAGCATCTGGGTTGGGCTTTTGAAGAAAGGACCATAGTATTGAGTCAGCCTGTCCATACAGACGGCATACGAGCCCCAACTATCGTGTTACCTAACCGGTATAAGTCGAGATTAACGACCCGAAGCGCGTCACTACCGCCAGCAAGACATTTAGGTAGGCCGGAAAAACACTCAAAACCACCAGAAAGATGCTACATATAAACTTATATTACAAGCCTAGACTATATTCATATTTACATACACAAAAAGAATTCTGTTGGTATTAGTAAACTGAAAAACAACATACAATGAAAAAATATAAATAAAAATGACAGCAATATAGGCTATATTTTCCGTATAGAACCTGTGCGAAGCCGGGGTGGGTTGCTAGTATTAATAATAAAATAATAAATATTTCGGAATCTTACACAACACCATCTAGTCCCAAGCTAAGCAGAGCCTGTGTTATGGGTACTAAACAACTGATATAAATACATTTATATATTTATACATAGAAGAACAAGGTAGAAAAGCCATGCTGATTTCAGCACGAACGGGCCGGCTCAACCGGGGGGTACTATCCTCGCATAGAAGATCAACGTGAAATAACAGCATTCGTACTGTCGTGTTTCGTTGATGAGTGCGAGACCGAATCCCAAATGATTCAGAAGCATCACAAGGTCACCATTGTGTGGGTCACCACGCTGCATTCGTAATGAGTATGACCATCACTCTAGTATTAAGCTTTTGCTTTCCATCAGTCAAAGTAGAGTCATACTGGACGATTCATAAATTAAAAAAAATCGAAACAAATATTTGCGGATGATATAAATATTTGGCCCATTTTTGTTAATTTAGTACCATATTTCTTCTGACACACCTTATTGAAAAGATTTTCTTGCAAATGTATAACGGAGTCTGAGTCGGGAAAATAGCCAGATACTCCAGAGATGAGGATCTCATCTCCAGGCGGTGGGTGAGACAGGCGGTGTCCAGAAGTCAACCTATCTTCTGATATTGTTGTCGGTGCCATCTGTGAAGAAGAAAATCCAAAATTATTTTCTTGGAACGTTCATAGACTAGTTATTTTAAACTTTTTTGATTTAACTCGCTTATTGGTTGGTCGCTTGGTTATCTAATTTCAAGTATGGAATATGATTTTAACATTATTAACAGATTTCAAGATAAATATTGCATCATACGAAATAAAATAAATGACCTTAAAGGAATAAAATATTCCCACTATGTACTACAGAATTTTCTATTTTATTACCGAAAAAAAAACGCTCAATGTCCAATCGTTGATGTAAAAATAAATCAAGTCTCCATTAAGATATCCGATTAGTCTAGATGTAGATTTACGCGCAATACTTGTTATGTGTTCATGAAATAATAGCGAAATGCTTAATGAACTATTTGAATAATTTACATCTAAAGTTATCAACCAGATAGTACACAATTACGTAAATCAACCTCATTACTTAGATACCTATGTTACTATCTTTTACCTATTCCTTAATGATTTTTAACATCCCTTAATTATTTGATTTGATTACAAAAAAAGCCCAGCGAGATTCCAATATCTCTTTGATATACATTTTCATTTAAAAAATTAAAACCACCACTAAATAGTTAACTCACTATACTAAGAGTGTAAACATAAGATCAGAAGTAATTATCTACGGAGAAAAAATATAAGAAAACTTATGAGCCCTACTTAATACGGAGTAAAATCTAACGGGGTTATGTCGTAGTGTAGGTTTAATTTATTCCTTTTCAATTAAAGAAAATGTCTTAAAAAACAATCGTGAAATTTCAATTTCAAAATTTCGTTTTTCTTGCCAGGCGATTGATTAAATTTTATAGGTGGCGTCTTCGTGTATAGGTTTGACTAATAACTCTTTTAATATTTTATACCACAACTTCTTTCCAGATTTGCTGTGTAAACTAAGATACTTCAAATTAAAGAACAAAGAGCTAATAGTTATTCAAACCAACTGTACGAATAATACGCTTTTCGGTTGCTTTGTAGACTTCTTCGTTACTAAAATATTATACAGACTTAATTGACTATGCTGATTGTGCCTACATACTCAAGCTTTCTAACGTCTACATCTAAAGTCTAAACTTTAAGGTACACAAAATGAAATAATATTTTAATAAAGATCTTCTATGTATTGGTCTATTTGTGTCGATTTTCTAATGAAAACAAGTATAATTATTTAATATGTATATTCATGTACTAAAATATATATCTAACATTGAAGAAACCATATATTATGTTCTCGATTAAGTCTTTTATTACGTTAGAGGAGAAGTTTAACTAATTTGCTTAATTTTAAACGAAAATGTGACGACGCCGTGTACGTATTATTGACTACAAAAGCGGTAATGAAATGACCACCAAATGATTTTATATTAATGAATAAACATTTTAGTGACGTTTAAACTTAATTTAACTGTTGAATATCCGATCAATTTTTAAAGTTATGCAAATGTAAGCATAATGACCTTTAGGTCATCGGTATTTAACTAAATATTCGAGTTTCACGCATTCGATTGAAAGTATCGATGCACAATATTTATTACAAGGGTAACAATTAAAAATATACTGTGAAAGTCTATCGTAAAAGATATTACACTGCGCTATCTAAATACAAAGTAGTATTTGTGTCTCCATACTTTTAAATCATATGAATGCCACGTTTTATTAATAATATGCAACACTAACTCACAGAAACATATTCTTATTGTTTCTGCATGCATAGTTTTGTATTTGTCATGAATCTAACCCTTCCCTTTCTCCCACGTGTTGAAGACGACTCAGTTCGTTGACGTCTTCGCCACGTGGGAGAAAGAGAAATGAAATATCAACTCGATACGCAAATAAATCGTAGCCTATGCACGCCTGCCATACCAGGGAAGTGCACATTAGCACAACATACTTTAACATTATAAACGTGATTGTAATTTTGTTTGTTACGCTTTCACGCGAAAACTACTTAACCGATCATCATGAAACACACACATTTTCTTAGTACTTGGTACACGTTTTCTTAGAGGTATTAGAAGTAACATAGAATACTTTTAATTAAATGCGAGCAAAACTGCTGGCGAAAGTTAGTATCTTATATATCAATCTATGTATCTGTACTATTTTTATCATTTTCTATTGTTTGTCATTTTCACGATAATACTTAGTATGTGCACTGTTTAATCTTATCTAATTATTTATCTATCACTATTTCTCTTTTTGTCCATTTTATTACTTATATCGAAATATCGCTTTAAATCCATGTTAGTTATTTATAAATTGTGTATATTTAAAATAAGTTAGTGCGTATGTAAGTGACAATTGTATTCTAATTTATTTTATTTCTTTGTTAAATTACGTAATACCTTCTGATTGAATAGATGTCATAAGTACGTTGTCGGCCTTTGTGGGATGGGGGAGGGGTTGGTGAATATGGAACTCCGATATCCTTACTCACTCGGTGGAACAACACTGGTTTTTTGTGGGGCCGTGGTATCATTCTGGTTGAGCTGGCCCATTCGTGCCGAAGCATAGCTCTCCCACGGTAAAAACTTCTACACAAAGGAAGGATTCTCTGACCAGGTGAGGAGATCATTCCTAGTGAACCGCTGTCTAAAGATTGTATTGTCATTGGTATGCTTCTTAACTATCACTCTTTTCCCTTCTTTTCTACTTTTCCCTTAATTACACTCTAAATTTTACTATAAAATTCTTCAAATGCCCTTAGCTTTGCCAAACACACTACCATTTGAGCCAATACTAGGCACAGCCTGTACTGTATTATTCAAACTGATTACGAACAAACTTACATATTTTACGCCTAACCATATTAGTGAGAATCACACCTGGATACACAGAACAAACTATCATGCTTATCATTTCATTTTTTTACCTGGTTGGTTTACGTCCAGAGAGTGAGGCCCACTATATGATACTGGCTGACCCACGCAAGCTCGTTGTATCTGCTATTGCCCGTAGTAGACTTTCTTTTGAAATTTTAAAGAATAATAGTTTTTGTAACATTTTTCATTGATACTTTGCACTTTTTGGTGGAAGCGTGTAATAAAGCTTATATAATAGGATCAGTAGTTACTAAGACCAAACAATGAATCTCTTCAGGTTTATAATGTTAGTGTAGATGTAAATATTCACATTCTTTTCATTGTTTTGCTTTTGTAGTATAACATTGGACGTACCGCAAGTTATACATTCCAAATTAACTTTAATTAAAGCTTGCTATTATTTCAACACACAATATGTTTCGAAATTCAGACATGCGCATTTAAATGTTATAAAACCGACATTCAATGCCTTTATTAGATACGGTAAAAGTTATATAATCAAGTTTGAATATTATGTATTTCAAATGTATTAGTATAATTTAACATAAATGAAATCTAAATTAATTTAAAACATTTTAAATTGACGAAAGCTGTCCGTCAACGACATCTCTATTGAAAAAGTAATACAATATTGTCGATAATTTAAAATACTCAGTTGTTTTAATTTTTTCTCTCTTGTAGATACTGTAATTCTTATTCATACACTAATTTTCGAAATATTACTGTAGTGCTATACGGTGTTAGAGTCAAATAAGCTCACGCGAGTCTTGGCTGACTCGGTTGTCCAGCGATTTCTGACCCTGATTGCTAAGACAAGTTAATTGGGTCACGAGTGCGAACATTTCTTCTGTATACGTATTTGGAAAATAATTATAGATAGATAGATAGAAAACTCTTTATTTGTACACCGTTTTTACAATATAAATTGAATACATAAAATGATCAACATATAATATAATGTACAAAGGGCGGCCTTATTGCCAAAAGCAATCTCTTCCAGGCAACCTTAGGATGGATCAAAAAGTATCGGAGAGAGTGTAGCAGTTGACGGTGCAATTAATTTTAAAGAAAAAAAATTAAATTTTTATGAATATAATCGGGCACATATACATATATCTTATAATAATTATATATATAATATAATAATTATAGTTATTAAAAAAACTATAAAGCACGCTTACAAAAGCCTGTTACAAACAATCAAACTTACAGGTAATGTTAATAAAACCGTGTTAGTGTAGTCTAGTTGTCGTAGTGTAGAAACTGCCTACTTTAGAATAGGGGCTTTTTTTATTCATGGAATAGGGGGCAAACGAGCAGACCTCTCGACTAAGTAAGCCATTACCGCTGCGCATGGACACCCACAATACCGGACGCTTGATGAATGGATTACCGGTCTTTGGGCGATGGGGAAGGGGATGGGGGGAGCGGTTGGGGTATGGGTCTCCTGTATCCTCACTCACTCGGTGAAACACAGCGCAGAAGCTGTTTCATGCCGGTTTTTTGTGAAGCCGTGGTATCACTCCTGTCGAGCCGGCCGTGCTTAACTATTATGTCGGAATTTTCGGATTTGGATATGTTTTTACAATGTTAATTGTTGATCTTTTAATTTGCTTTGATAGTTTCTTTAATGTTCAAGTGTCTCGACAATCTTTATGCGTACTTCATATTTTTCATTGTACAGATACCTGTACAATGTAATATATATACATCTATGATCTTATTTGATGGGTTTTAAGGTATGAAATAGAAAAAGAAATATATTAAAATATGAATATGATTAGATCTAGATAAATTTGTTTTTGTTTCTTTTTTGTTATTCACCTTGTACAAATCTTTACATAAATAAATCTTCTGTGCGTATGTGACTAAACTCCTCCTAAACGGCTGAACGGATTTTTATGTTTTTTTTGTGTCTATTCCTGGGGATACCAGAATTAGAAAACCAGATTTAAAAAAATATTATTCGACTCGTGGTAACGCCACGAATAATATTTTTCTAGTGTAATATGAATATAATAGAAACTATGTGTAGTTTATTAAGCGTCTTGGCCCAAAGTATTTTGGATTTTGAAAAATCAATAGGCTATATATCATTTAAATTATCGATTAGAGACACTGGATTGAGAATAGTTAAAACATCTACATTTTTGTTAAAGGATTTGTAAAAGATACTCTATTTCTTTACCGATGTATATATTATTAATTATAATAGTGAGATCATTGGTCAAACATAAACCATCCATTCAATTAATTTGACCTCAACACCTGTATTATTTTAACGAGTGCTATGTTTAAATTGTACCCGTAAACAATACATAATCAAAAGCAAAGGACAACCAGCTAATAAATGCACATAAATATTTTTTTGTGAAATACGTCCATCCTTCTCTATAAGCTAGAAAAGAAGAGAAGAAGAATGTTTGAGTTCAAAAGGGTGGACGGAATATTCGTGTTAGGTCGTCCAATTTAATCAGTTTTGGCATGATATGACCACAGTAGACCAAACCTTCTTTTTAAGAGGGACTTATATCCAGCAGTAGACTATTATTATTAATAATTATTATTTAATTGACCAATACATAAGTAAAAGTGTAGGAGATTTGATTTAAAAATTGTTATTACGCACTTAATCATTAGACTAAGTTACCGTGAGAGAGCCACGCTTCAGCCCAAATGAGCCCGCTCGACTGGAGTGATACCACGGTTTCACACAAAACCGGTGTAACACATACACACCGGTGTGATGGTTTTCTGTGCGTGTGCACGGTCGAAGATAATCGCTTACCATCAGGTGATATGTCTGCTCGTTTGCCCACTATTCTAGAAAAAAGTTTAGTTAGTCTTAAACTAAATTAAGGATATTTAAGGATACATTTTTAATAAGTTAGAATATTGAAATTTAGATTAAATACTTCAATCGCTGCCTACCTGAGCTGGGGTAAGCCTGTATTTCAAGCGATCGCTTGGCTTAGAATGTGTTAATTGGTTACTAATTGATAAGAATTTAATATAAAATCACAGATTAAATACCTCTTAAATACAACAAACGTGAGAAAGCAGATCCCAAAAAATAATAATTGAAAAAAAACAATTTTTTGTGTTTGTAATTCAAAAGTTGATGTGGATGATGATAATGATGACAGTAGGTAAGATAGCAATAATATATGTCAAGCTGGACTTGCAAAATTTCCAATGGAACATTCCAGTTCTATTTCATTCAACTTCTGTTGTTGAAATAGATTTGACATACACACACGCATACACACACATAGAATATTTTTAAATTTATTATTGTATCATTTTATTTTGAAGTATGTCATGTATTAATAAATAAATTTAGTTGCATTAATAATACATTAGTTACTAGAACAAACTTTTTATTATCATATAATACCTAATGAAAATAATCTGAAATATTTGTTCATATTTATTTAAGTTTCTGAAAACGTACCCTACGTTTGGTTTATCAAAATACATACTAAAAAAAATCACGTTCATTGTAAGGTAACCCTTAAAAATATTTTATTCTGTTTTTTAGTATTTGTTGTTACAGCGGTTACGGAAAGATATTATCCGTGAAAATTTCAACTGTCTGGTTATCACGGTTCATGAGATACAGCTTGGTGACAGACGAACGGATAGTGGAGTTGTAGTAATAGGGATTTACCTTTACTTTGCCGTTTTACCTTTTAGGTACGGATCTCTAAAATTATAGAGATACTTTTGTCTCTTAAACAATACCATAAAACTATGTAACTATTTTATATCATATTTAAGGCTTTTCGTATATAGCGTACATAGGTAATATCATATCGAAATCCCGAAAAACAGTTATAATTTTCCATTACGCAAGAAAAAAAAACTAAATTTATGTACGTGAACATCAATACTTTGTTCTGACATTTATATTGTTGTAACACTAAGTTAATCCCCAAAATGCAGCTACTGAAATAACCTATATTATGTTGTAATTATACCTTTTTGATTTAACTTCCAATTTTCTTAAAAACGATTAAAAAATAATTTCACTCTAAATACGAATAAAACTCACTTACCTTTCTAATTTCCTTTTCAAATGTGTTAAAATATATTCTACGGAAATACACAGTCGAGCTGATGAACTGATCCTGGAACGTGGACACCGGCAGCCGACAACCACTCGTCTGAACTATAGGTCGATACCAACGTTGTATATAAAACGAATATTTAAAAAATATATTATTCACAGGTTGGTTCACTATTGTTAAATAAATTCATGCGCATATACATTGTTTAAAATTTACTCGATTCCCGTCATTTCTTGTAATAGAAAAGTTGTAATAAATTGATCAACATTAATTTTTCAGTAATGTTTTCAAAAAGGTAAATAACACTTTTATTATAGTACCTACTTACTTGAGGTATATTTTTTTTAAATAATAGTGATAATAAACCTATCTAGAAATATAAAAGTTTAAAAGATTATAGTTTAACAAGCATTTGCTCGCGGCTTTGTCCACTCGCTTTTGTGTATGTTATTCAGATGTAAAAGCTGTATTACATTACTGTTTTATGTAAATCCGTTTACTAAAGAAAAGTAGAACAGTAACAAACATCCATACATTCTAAGAAAACTTCGCGTTTTATAATATTGCAAGCTTTTGCCCACGGCTTCGCTTATGTTGTATGTCGGTTATCGCGGAAAAGAGTGAACTATGTCCTTCCTCAAGAATTTAAGTATTTGCATGCTAATAGAAATTTACAAATTACGTTCTGTAATTTGTATATCTCCATTGTTAATCATCAAAATTATTAATAGTTAATTTAAACGCATATTTTTGAAGTCATACTATGGTAATTTATAGAACTAGGCTGCATGATTTTAGTTTAAAAGATTATTGTTTCGTATTTTTGTTACGCTAATGGTGGACTAAAGGTATAATAGCCACACAGAGTTACTTTCAAATTTATTGTATTAATATGGAAGTATTTATTGTCAGAAATATAATTCTATTTTCTAGTCGAAATTAATATTTCTTCAAATAATGAGAAGGATTAAGCAAGTCTTTCAGGTATAGGAGCAAACGACCAGAGAGAGCACCTAATTGAAATTGATTACCGCCGTCCACGTACACCGGAAACTCAAAAGTCACATGTGTATTATCGCCTTTCAAGTTCAACCCAGAAGGGGGAAGTGGAAATTTAGGGTCAGGGAACTCACACACTTTACCGAGTGTGAAACGCAATGAAACAAGCGTGTATTATAAATTTTCTGTAAGGCCGTAGTTTATCGTCAAACTTGACGCATGAAATCCAAGCATGGTTCTTCTATGATAAGTAAGATAAGTATCACTGAAAATTCATCAACAACCCATAATGTCCCACTGCTGGGCTCGCGTCTCCTCTCAGGAGAGGGTTAAGGCCATACGTCCTCACGCTAGCCCAGTGCGGGTTGGGGACTGGCAAGACAACATTGTGGCTACATATCTTGCAGTTGGATGTTTTTAAGCCGCCTGGAGGCCTCCAACTAAGCTTCACTAGTGTTATCGTATGATAACAACCTGGACCGACTGCTTAGCGTGACCTCCAAATCACGGAGACGCTCATGGTAACATGCCACCAGCGTTCACCCATCCAGGTACTGACCGCGCCGTCGTTGCTTACCCTCGGTGATTGTTTCTAATCACGTAGTGCAACTGGGCAATGAGCGCCTCATATTATTCATGGGTAAAGGGTTGCGGATCAGGATCCCCCAAAGATCACAATTCTACTGAATGATGGGTATCTTAAAGTTGGACATAAAAATTGTCTTATTTGGATATCAATATCTTGTGATATAGTTTTGATAGATTCAAATAAATCTTAAAAAGAAAAACTTTAGTTGTAAATAAACTTTATCTTTTTAAGTTTTATAAAATATTAATTTTATTTTCTTCCATATATAAATAAAATTAAAAGACATAGAGATAAAAAATTTGATATCAACGTAATTGATTCAAACACGCAAAAGTAAGTTATACAATTTGAATGTCTCCCAAAATATCACTGTTCTATTACTTTGGGATAAACTCAAATAAATCTTAAGAGTTATTGAAGTACGGATCTATATTTGGAATGAGAAACGTGACTTTTGAAATATTCACAAGGATTTAGGAAACTTTCAATATTCTTATAAGGTTATTGAAGTTTCTTACCATAAATCTTTTGTCGTCACGATCGGTATTAAGTTGTGCCAAATTAATATTAATATTAAGCTGATAGTATCAGTTATCACTGATACTAGAATAATGAGAAATTTTAGGAATTTGAAACCTATTAATATTCAGTTTATAAATAGTTCATTAGCATATAATTTTATAAGATTAAAACTCAACTATTGTGTCTAGATGTTGTGTTTTTAAAAATGTTTTATTTACTAATTTTTTTTCTCTTAGCCTTTTTCTCAAAGTAGGTCGGGGTCAGATATAGTAAGTCTACTGCGATAGTTTGAACTCCTAGTTTTAGATGGTGCAAATGTGATCTGACCTCCACAAACCAAATACCAAGCAATATCGAAGTTCTGTAAAAAGGCTGTTGTCGGACTACTGTTTGCCACATATGCTCAAGACTTTTGTGTATCTCGTCAGTCTAGAGGTTAGTGTAGAAGAAAGGTCAGGCTGTTTATGGCTGTAAATTCTTTATAGCAGCCCGGAGTTTGAAATTGGCGATGTTTCACATCCGTGAGCATCTCTGAGAGTACGTTAAGCCGTTGGTCTCGGTTGTCATGAACACCAATAGCAATCGTAATTGGGAAGCTAGTGCACTCAAATATAACATAAATATAACTAAAGGAATTATAAATAACAACTAGTTCTACCTACGAATTCAATTAACTCTCAGATTTGCGAAGGTCGGTTGCCAGTCGCTTCGCGGAAAAACTAGTCAACCCGAATCAGGCTAGAAGGAAGAAGACGTAACGTAACTTGACATGACATCCGAAGCACGGAGGGGTCTAATCTGTTAGGAAATGTATTAAGAGCAATTAAGCATTATTGAGGTATTAAAAAAAACAATGACTTTTAAAGCAAATGAGAATAAAGCGTTGATCATACAATGGAGAATTTTGAAAACCATAAATAAGCTATTTCTGACAGTTGAGATATTAAAGTAATTGTGAATAGATGATTAGTATAGACCTCTTGTAATTCAGAAATAATTTAATCACTTTGTATTTTCGGTAATTTTGTTTCAAACCAGACTTAAGCCACTAAAAGCATTATCACATTTAATAACTGCACTTGGTTATTTTAGATAAAATCTATTTAAAAATTTATGAAAATTTTCGCTCCCACATATGTTTACTTAAAGTAGTAGTTAGTACCTGTTATTTACTTAAAGTTTTATAATATCTTATCACAGATTTTATCATCAATAACAACAACAGCCTTTAGCAGTAAACTGCTGGGCATACATTTTTTCTTACAGAGAAGGTTTTGATCTGCTATACAACGGTGGCCAGATGAGTTGATACAAGGTTTCCTTATTGCTGGAGTGCTGAGTTAGATAACCTCCACGTGGTGCACACCCTGGAACATTGGCAATGGCACTATGTCTTTATTGCTGTTTAAAGGAGGGCATTTCCGTCGATGACTAATACTCTAGTAGGAAAATGATTTCATTTTTTTTGACTATCCGGTCGAGGCTTAATTTTCTAAATTTAAGACTCGACCGACGACCTCGACTTGATACCGCAACAGAGCGGGCGTATCTGCAGTTTGTTTTTTCGGTTTTTGGAGCAATGAAGAGGAAAACTGAGGCACCTGCGGGCGCCTCGGTTGGGCACAAATTTACATTTGCCTGAGTTGACTGGAATCAGGAGATTGCGACGTTTAAATCTCCCCCACTCGCGGGTTCAAACATGGAATTTGTAATTAGTAATAATAAAGAAAGCTAGAAAGTAAAACAGACGAAGATTAGCATGAAGGTAAAGAAATCTACATAGCAAGTTACTAATATAAAAACTTAAAGAAATGCGGATGTCTGGCTGAAAACCGATATAACCGATGCCGTATTGTATTTTGCATGTAAATAACTATATAAGAATTTGAAGTTAAACTAGAAAATAAAACTTACGTACGTACTTATGTACCTTTGCATCAATATGATATTATCTGCGTTATATTAAAATCAACAAGAAATAGTTTAAAAACTATAACCAGACTACGTGAACATCTTGATGATGATGTCGTCCAGGCCATTATCACCTTTATCATTAAAATCGGTTCATCGGTATCTAATTTAGACGCTACAGTAGAATATACTTACAAACATAGACTGTCAAAAATATTACCTTTCGTTTTGTTCTCACTATAGTTATGTAAAAATAACGTGTAAATATTTATTTTTAACAAGCTTTTATTAGTTTTGCCGGTATTATTTGTTTGCAAGAGACTTTGTTGAGTGTATTTTGTAGTTTTTTTAAAATCTATATTCAATATGTTGTTTGTTTCAAAAATGTGAACCATCTGTGTATTATTAATATTGATTTACAAACGTCATGTTGTTGTTCAATCAAATCACGCCTTATAATAAAATAAGTAAATAACAGATACCCTTAATGGGCAATTTTTGAAGTGAAACTTCTTTAGGCGCATGAGGGTAAAATTTTTACAAATGTAACGTCACGCAAGTATGCAACGGAAGTGTCGAAAAGAGAGAGAGAGAGCGATCGAGACCGATTGAGAGAGAGTAACACAGGGCGAACGTAGCATGAAGCAACTAGCGATGCAGTGAGAGTAGGGAGCTAGTAAGTGAGAAAGATCGAGAGAAAAAGTGAGATAGAGCGATTGTCGTATCACGCACAGTGCCGTGGAGCGAGAGGTGGGAGAGAGCTAAGAAGTTTCACTTCTGACATGTGTACTTTGTACGCACGCACTTTTTTTTCACCTGCAGTACTTTTAAAAAAACTAATTCATCGAAATCGTGCTATAAAATTTCGATGATTGTTGTTGTCAATCAGGGATAGATTAGATACATAGATTAGAATTTTGTTTTTCTTTTATGGATTTATAAAAATAATATAGGTACACACATTGTGACTTCTTGACAAAGTCCTTTAGAAAATATAATTATCAGAAAAAAAGTTTTCCTAAGCATATATCAACAGTCAAAGTATATAGGTCTTCACAAATTAAGTATTATATACTAGATTTTGCCCGCGGCTCCGCCACCGTTTATGTCGGTAATAGCGGTAAAAACTACCTATTCTACGTCCTTCCTCAAAAATCGAAGTGTGTCCACGCTGAAGCTCATTGAAATCGATGTCGCTGTTTAGCTGTCAAAGCGTGACATATAGAAGGACAGAGTTACTTTCGAACTTATAGTATTAGTAAGGAGTGTGGATTTCATCACCAAATGGATTTCATCACCAAAGTTTATACCGTGGGAGAGCCACGCTTCGGCATGAATGGGCCGGCTCGACCGGAGTGATACCACGGCCTCACAGAAAACCGGTGTGAAACAGCGCTTACGCTGTGTTTCATCGAGTGAGTGAGGATACCGGAGGCCCATACCCCAATTCAACGCCCCCTATCCCCCTCACCATCCCCTTTCCCCCCAGGCCGCCATAGTGTGGGTCACCATACTGCATTGTTCTTTTTCGCATTGAGGATGGTGACCACCACTCTTGGATTCTGCTCATGCTTTCCATCAGGCAGGGCAGAGTCATNACCACTCTTGGATTCTGCTCATGCTTTCCATCAGGCAGGGCAGAGTCATTTTGGCAGCTTAAATATATATAAAAAAAAAAAAGTCCAAATCTCTCTTCAATAATAGTTAGTAATATTTAAAAATACCTGGTTTCACACTTTGTACGTAAACCTACGGCACTCTATTATAGTGTCTTTGTTTGTTAATTAGTTGTTTTCAGTTCGTATGGAAACATCCCCTGACCCACGCCATTTGAATTATCATATGTTATGAGTTTGTTAAGCTAAACGCTAGAATTATAAAGCGAAATTAATTAGTTTGACAATATTATAAAGAGAAAACGGAAATGTGGAAATGAGTTCCTTAAATTGTTTTTCTGAGTCTGTGTGTTTTTTGAATCAAGTTTCATGTGTGTTAGTAAAATTCTCGGCAACACAGGATTTATTCCATAAACGAAAATTATCTTTTTATAAAAGAGAAAAAGTTCTGACTAGTCTATTGAGATAAATCTAAAACAAATTTTATAAGTTATTGCTTTTGAACATACTGAAAATTATTAATTATAGCGAAACTAACGCCTATTGTCCAACTCTGAAAATCTGAATTTACTGTAAATTGTATATCTAATTTTCTTCCTACGACAGTTTCCCTCCCAATGATAACTTCTTAGGCTCAATATCCTTTCTTTGGCACTCTAAACTCAATTAGGTCACCCCCTTACCTGGATCCACGGATAAGTAAAGTATCAAATTTCAAGTTGTTAACTGGTTATGCATTAATCATCAATTTTGAAAACCCATTTGCACAGGACATAGGCCTCTCCTTAAAAAGAAGGTTTTGGCACCTTACATGTATTAGCCAGAAGAGTTGACATAGGGTTTGAAGTCAATGGGGTCCGGATGGCGTAAGAAAGCGGTTCCCGGATCTCTCCCATCTCAGGCGCAGAGTGGCACACCGTCTGGTTTTAGTCGGTTCGATTCCAACACACTGGCCCGCCGCAAACCCCGATGGGGTGAAGGCCCTAGGGGGTTTCCACAAGTAAAGAAAAGGGTTTTAAGTCAAGCGTTCCTTTTATTTGTAGTAAGTGGTTTTACTGCTTCATTTGCTCCCAAGTCGGCTTTAAGACACTCGCATGAGATAAAGGGGATGACCATAGTTTAAAAGTTTAGTTTTAGTGTTTGCCATTTACAAAAAAAAGTATGTAAGTATTAATATCAGTTATCTAGTACCCACAGTACAAGCTCTGCTTAGTTTGGGACTGGATGGCGTTGTGTGTTAAAATGTCTGAACATATTTATTTATTTTATTTATAGTCATACTCACATACAGTTACTTTACGACACTTACGCGAGGTAAAACCATAGTCATATTTACATACGCTCACAACCAAATTCCATATATCCCGTGGGCACTGGCGTATATCCTCCCACTATGATCCCAGCTCTTTTAAAAGGTGCGTGAAAAATCATATCAATAAGCCGCCAAAGTGTGAATTACTATGCTGCATTGTCCACATTCGCACTGAGGATGGTGACTACCACTCTTGGATACTACCCATGGTTTACATCAAGCAGAATTTTGGCTACTATTATTTATAGAAAAATATAAAAACTACAACAGTTTACCAACTGCAATATTGAGACCGTGTTTGTAATCTATACAACACCTCCTTGCACTATCTTCTAAGCTTTCTCATCATCGATTACAATGAAGTTGACTTATATACTTTTGTGCATCTTTTCTATACTCTTACGTTTCACCTCCAAAATTTCAAATGTATTGCTATTTGTTTGCTGTTAATGACATTTGAAGTGTTAGTAAAAATGTATAATTAATCAAATCAATGGATAAGGTATTACGTACTTTACATAATAACTATCAACTAGCTCTAGCTCGCGGCTCCGTCCGCGTGTATGTCGGTTATCTCAAATTATCTCAAGAATTAAACGATCTAGATTGTAAATTTCATTCAAATGGGTCTGTGATTGAGCCGTGAAAGCATAAAACACAAATAGAAAGGGTTTATTTCAAATTTACAATATTAGTATATTATAGGAAACATAAACAGCATTCTTTTAATTACATAAATTATGTAATTACCTGCACAAACAAAATAATAATAAGCTTTATTCTCTTTCACAAATATATCGCTTAATAGTTGGTACAGTTGTAAATTGACTTTCGGATTCCACCTTTGTGAAAGACTGGTGCCAGAAGTAGGTTATAAAAAGGTAACCTGTGTTACTGGTCACTAGGCCCTCTGCACGGTAAGAAAAGAAAGGACGACAATAATGACTGTGTGAGAAAATTAACAATTAAAGAAACTAAAAGTATTAAAATATTTAAAAAAAGACGATAGACAAAACCTCTAACAGACAAACAATCTACTTATGATGATAGTATGGAAGTACGAATTCGAAGACAAGAGTTGAACAGAATCGATTTATGATTAAATATTATTGTAATGGTCTGGACATATTCCTAAATAAGAATGGCATTATACATTTACACTCTTGAGTAGATGCGATTAGTAAATGTAAGCTTAATTTCATTAGAGCTACTGCTACCGCTATTCTCAAAACATACTTTACAATGGGCCACAACTGATGCATGGCTCTATCTTTATATTAGATTTGGTACTGTAGTATATTTTTATGTAATCATTCATCGTCATAGTGATAGATTAAAATGACGGATTGTCACTACCTCTATTCATCCCCTGAATGTCGTAAGAATAGGCTAAGGGAACAAACTGCCCAGCACTGCACAGATAAAGAAAACCTAAAATAAACCACCCATCTGTTCATCGTGATATAAAATGCCAAAATCCCCTTTCTAAAGCCATTGATAATGACGATGATGATGATGACATCACTGCAAAGAGATGTATCTTGTATATCATCATCATCATCATCATCCTATCGCAGTCCACTGCTGGACATAGGCCTCTCCAATTTCACGCCACTTAGTTCGTTCTATGGCTTCTTGCATCCAGCTCCTGCCAGCCGTCTTGCGCAAATCATCGCTCCACCTGGCCTGTGGACGTCCTACACTACGTTTGCCGAGACGCGGTCTGCTACGTTATCTTGTATAGGCACAAGCTGATTCTAACCGCGGCCACTGCAGCCTGCTTCAATCTTCGGGCTAGTCAAAGGTATGTCAAGTACATAATATCTTTCATTCCTATAAACATTAGAATATAATATGAAACACTATAGTACATAAATGTATATGTAGTTGAAGTAAGAAGCTTTAGCTGGAAATTAGTTTATTTAAGAAGTGATGTGCGTGTTTATTGAAGTAATCCATTAGTCATCTGCCTTCTAAGGGAGACAAGATGGATGCTCAATATCTCTGACAAGAAAGTATTTCATTTTGTTTCGAACCTATCGTTTTTTTAAGTGAAAAGACATAAGACAGCCACTTAAATTCATAACACGTACAGAGACTTGTGCTGTTCTCCATACGATGACAGATTAAGCATACAAAGCGTCACCAGCCCTAATCGCCCTTTTGGCGTCATAAGAGGATAAAATATGTAGGCCAACTTCACTGCAAAGAGAAGAGAAACTTAAATCCAGCCCTTTTTTTCATCAACATTATGTACGTTTATTTAAGTTTCAATAATTTTTTCGTGACGTTATACATAGTTATATACTTTAAAATTAGATTAAAAAGTATGAAGACTGAAAATGTATAAAGTTTTTATATTTATTACGTGTAAAGATATAACCCCTTTTTTTTACACGTGTGTAAACCCTCACGGGCCGTCACCCCACCGGGGTTTGCGACGGGGCGTTGTGTCAGAATTGAACCGACTAAAACCACATAGTGTGCCACTCTGCTCCTGAGACGGGAGGGATCCGGGAACTGCTGTTATTAACAAATCCGGCTCCTCCCAGTACTTAATTTAGGGGAAGTACACGCGTACGTTGCATAAAATCTTCATTCTTGGCGTATTCAGTACAACTCTGGGATGCGCTAACACTTGAAATCACAACGACCAAAATCATTTCACATTAAAAAATAATGTACTTAATTACTTCCTTTTCGGGGCGATGGAATTATCTTAATAATATTATAACAAACCTTACAGTCTAGCATCACAGAGTACGAATCTAAAGTATACTTACTTGTGTGTATTTATATGTATGTACATTTATTTATGTACCTATATTAATGTTTATAATTGTTTTTGTAGGGTTACGTTAGTTTTAAATATTGATCAATTTAAACCATTACCAACAACTGTAACCTCATTAAGACTCCCTTATAAGATTTTTACATCACCTAAATGCTGGCTGGTAAAGAATACCCAAAGTTTTAAATTCACCTATGTACTTAAGAGCACAAAGTGGTTTAAACACTAACCTCTATTATATATTCTATTACAAGTATGCTGGACTCAATATTGTCTTACAAATTATAGTTGTTACTAGTTACTGGAATGACTGGGTTAACCCATTCATTTTAGGTTTTATCTGCGGAAAAAATCCTAGTGAGCTGCATTTTTGTATACACCTTTATTACGGCGTTGTAACGAAGATGTGAAAAATCCACATAGATATCGTGCCGGCTAAAAAAATTAATAAAGGTCACGAAGATCATTTTTCCGCAAATTACTCTCAACCTTATTACTCGGAGGTTATAATAAAATTGTTTGCCGTGAAATTATCTACAAAAAGTGCCTGTTGCATTATTATGTGAAACTAACGGCCTTAAATATTATGACGATGCATTCGTTTTCTAACCATCTTCGACTAGAATGCAAACTGTGTTTTTTTTTACATGGTTTCCCCCGTGGGCATAATCCATGATATGTAATAAGAAGTTTTTTTTTATTTAAGAGTGAATATTTTTTTATTTGAATACAAAAGAATACAGAAAATATTAACTTAGTAAATATTTTTTTTGTAATTCATTGCCGATACCTTCAGGTTCTGTATCATTAACAATTGCTGACAAAATGTCTAGTGGACTTATTCCCATATTTAAATCGACATCTTCATAATTTTCATCATGGGTCGACTCTGCGTTTAAGCATGACTGACCACGGCAAAGTCCACAAACTTTTGAACATCTTAATACAATTTTTTGCCCCCACAACCTTTTATACAATTAAAAAAGATTGTATTCAGTAGATCATCGGGTGCTTGTGGTAATAAAGCTGTTATTGACTGTATTATATTATTTTTTAACTCCCAACCCCACTGTTCTGGATCAATTTCTCTTCCTAGCTAGATTTGTGTTTGATAATACACTCGATAAATATACTGTTGAGCTGCTGAAGTAGTAAGTGGTAATAATTGAAATTTAGCAAAGCTACAGTACAGCTCTAATGTACTGATTTTGGAGCACTATACATTGCTAGTGAAGTTCTTAACAAAAAAAAACATTCTTCGTTTAATCGATTTTATCGCCATCCTTGCTGATTTGGTCAAAAACCCTTAGAATATGTATCTAGCTAAACCAGATCAGCGCTACGTAAGTAGTCCGCTGGCAGAAGTAGGAATAAAAATATAAAGGACATGAACAGAGTACCTTGCGTAATGACGATACTAGTTAATAACAAACCAAAAATAAAAAAGTGAGGTATCAGATTATTATGGTTCTGACCCATATTATATGTAAGAAATTGAGATAATTCTTCAAATTTCGAAAAGTCACCTAAAGTACCTATATTTTTCACAAAAGGCCCAGGTATCAGATAAAAGTTTTTAAGACAGAAACTCGAATAAAAGCAATATTGTTTACGCCTTAGTACGTACGTGTACGGTATTAAATAACGTATGGTGCGCTATTTTATACCGAGTGCATTCCAATCGTTTTCTCAGCGCTCTGCTCCAAAAGCGGTTAATTTTAAAGGAAAATACAATAGGCGTTTTTGTAGATAATTTCACGACAAACAATTTTATTATAACCTCTATTCAATCAACAACCTATAATGTCCCTGCTGCTGGGCTGGGCTGGTGGTGCTGGGCTCGGGTCTCCTCTCAGGAGAGGGTTAAGGCCATAACCTCTATTGACATCCGAGAAATAGTTCGAGAGATATTTGCGAAAAACTGATTTTCGTGACCTTTTCACCTTTATAATTTTTTTAGCCGGCACGATATCAATGTCGATTTTTCACATCTTCACTATTACGCCGTAGTAAAGGTGTATACTAAAACTTAGCTCACTAAGAATTTTCCCGCAGATTGGGTCTTAACATGCCTGGACTACTATACTAATATTATAAACGCGAAAGATTATATGGAAGAATGTTTGTTACTCTTTCACGTATAAACTACTTAACGGATTTACATGAAACTTTACAGTAATATAGCTGATACATTAGAAAAACACAAAGGCTACTATTTGCCACGATAATTGACTAAAACGTGGGCGGAGCCGCGGGTATTAACTAGTATGTCATAATGGCAAGCTCTTTAGAGGCATGGCGTACTCGTTTATTGGACAATATAAATTATTCGTTAGGAACTTTGACTTTCCAGCAATAACAAATAGAAGCTATTTCACCTTTGTTTTTTTTTATAGAATGTATCCTGTATCGCGGCTGTACTTTCAAACGTTCATGAAACGGAGACAAAGAATACCCAAACTCAGAACCACAATTCGTGGATCTCACAAACTATTGTCCCATAAGGGAATCGAAACCATAACATACAGAACAGTAACAAGCGAGGTGACTGATTAAACCACAACGCCAACCGTACAGTCTACTTACTCGAGCTCGGATTCTCTTTCTCCATACTTTCTCCACTTACCTACCTTACTTTTCCAATAAGGCGCTATCTGCATCCCTCTAAAAATAACAAATCGATATTTTTCTTACATTAGAAGCTTCCATTAACCTTATCGACACTTGCGAATTGTGTGTGCTATTTGATATTACAATGGGCAGCAGTTCAAAACACATTTAAACAGCTTTAGTACAATACATCGTGTTTGAATTAACAAAGGCCATCCAATATAACATTGCGAGTTCATTATTATTCAAACGTTATGTTTATTTATGTACCTACATGTATTTGGTAGTCTAATAATGAATTAACTTTTGTCAACCCTAAAAAACCTAAATGACGTCATCTATCGCTTCGATTTAGACATTTATACATAATTATTTATCAAAGAGCATACTCTTGTTTCAGAAGCTAGTAATGGTTTAAGAGCCGGTAGAGATCGACATACACCTTTTTTTTATTTCTATAATAAATGAACACATCTGTGACAGTTTGAATATCGCACAGCTCTCATAGCATTGGCGTTGTAAGTAGTAAATGTAATGATATCGGCTTTTCTGGAATAGTAAATAAATAAAAAGTAAATTAAATTATTTTAAATTATGTAATATAGTCATGATAGTTTTGCGATAGGCAAGTCATCACAAGTGTGTTCATTTTTAAAATAAAAAAAATCAGAAACAAATGTTTCATCTGATTGTAAATTATCAGCTGGGTGTACACTGTACATCTTCATCAGCTCTTTTCTTGTAACCCCTTGTCACTCTCGAGTTCATGTTTAGCAGTATATATAATTTACCATGCAAATAATCGGCTCATTTGATCGACATGTATTAAAACTTTATTTCTTTTATTGAGTAAGTTCCTCGTCTTTAACTAAAACATAACTTTATTTATTGCAAACATTTTATATAATTAATTTAAATTAAATATTTAAATTTGTACATACTTTAAATTAAAGCTATTTAAATTACTTAAAATTCAAGTAAATAATTTAAAAGTTAAGCTAATTGTTTAGCCAATTCTTTTCTACCTTCACTACCATGGGGCTCTTTGGTAGGATATACCGGTTCATGGTCATAAGCATGGTATGAAATTAATCCACTAGCTATAAAAGTTGGAATTAATACTATTCCTGTTATTTACGTCCAGATAGATAAAGAAAATTTCAATTGCTGTTCAACATATTATTAGTCGATCTGTTCCAATTGCTTCAAAAACTAGTAATAGTTTAAGAGCCGGTAGAGATCGACTTACACCTTTTTGTTAATTTCTATAATAGATGAACACACCTTCTCCGTCAAGTAACGTAAAGTCTGTAAAGCCACCATTTTAGAATGGTAGACATACGCTCTCGAACTAAACGGTTCGACTCTTCCTTCCTGTATCGAGTAGCCAACCTCCCACTACCGAAGCATGTGTTCTTTAACCGGGTTTTTTGACCGGATTCTTTAAGCGGGGCGTTAAAAAACAACTCATTAGGCTATAGTGTATAGGCTACAGTGTGGGTTACCATGCAGCATTGTCCACGTTAGTAATGAGGATGTTGACCACCACTCTTGGATTCTACTTGCTCCCTATCAGGCAGAAAAGAATCATTCTGGAAATTACTTCATAAAATCTCAGGTCAGTTGATGTCAAACCAAGAAAACCAATCAAATCTACCGCTTTCAAGGAGTTTATTGACAAGTTAATTACGGTCGGTAATTTCTAAGAGATTTGTTATTTATTAACAATATTAACCAAAATTTAATACCGAAATTGAACTTACTTACTTGAGCCGGAAATAGAACTTCATAACCCTTTTCTCAAGAGGTTTTTGGCAATTTACTTGATGAAAGAAAATTCAGGCAGTAATATTTTATACCTCCAATTTATATATACTTTGAATTCTTGGAGACGATTTGTTTTTAAAATCTATTTTTAACTTAGCCCCCTTCACAGTTCTTATTGCCTGAAAATTCTACAAGTTTTGTTATTCAACAATAATTTTCTATTGGAAAAAAAGTATTTACAATACGACGCGTGTATGTTGGATATCGCAGTAATAATTTTTCGGGTTAGTTTAAAAACAACGTTTTGGCTTTCTTCAAACAGTAAAATATTTTTCAAAATCGGTTCAGTAGATCCAAATATTACCCACTCCAACCTCACAAACTTTACCTTTTTATAATATTAGCAGATAAATGTATTTATTATAATTTTCAAACTTTTCGTTTTTCGTACAGCAATGAATGTACTTGTAGTAAAAAACTTTACTTAAGACAAATCATTAATATACAACATGTGATTTTGATACACTTTTTAATCTGACCAATTATAATTCTCCTCCTCTAAGATTCTGTTTCTAGCTGGCGAGTGGGAGCCCAAGATTCCCCAAAAGAATATAAATATATTAAATTTAACACATTTCCTTCATCAATTGAACAAATTTCGATGAACCGGTTGGAACCTTATGTCCATCAATAAACATTTTTTTGACTGAGATGATAATAATCATGATTTTCTATTTGAATTATATATATATATATATATATATATGTATATATAATGTAATATAGCTATACGGTAAAGTTATATTTGTGAAGTAATTTTGTATCTATTCCTGATATTTTTTCTTCCCGGAAATAGTTCAAATTGAGGAAAGAGTCGATTGAGGCAAGATGTGTCGTGTCGAGTGAAGAAAGTGACTTATGATTTTTCTCTGCAATTACTATTATATTATAGGGTGCCAAACGGACAGGAATAACGGAATTCTAGTAAGATATTTAGAAATAATTTGTTGGATATCTAACCTTGTTGAATTTTACAAAAGTAAACGGCAAGAGAAAACTGTCAAATATATTGGAATGAAGTTTATCAACGGTAAGTCACATGATTAAAAAAAAATATTAGCCAATAATACAAGAGAATAGAAACGTTAGCGGTTGCAGAAAGAAAATGAACGAAAAACACTTGCAGCTTGGCTAAAGGGGCTGGTCTATATTTGTGTATAGTGGTAGCTCCTAGATAAAATCCATTTATTCGCTCAACCACATGTGTACGTACAACAAACAATCGCATGCAAGATATCCTATCAACATAGATTTTATTTACATAGAGAACAGTAAACTATATCAATGCATTATATTTTTTCAATACTAACAATTTATTGTGCCTTGGTCACGTAATTATAAGTAAATTATTCAATTAAGAAAATAGTATTTCTGAATTTAATATTTTACGCTCGAAAATTTTGTTGTGAATAAAATAACATGCCATGGCCGAAAAACTGCCATCAGGGCATAGTCTAAACCGTTGATGCTCCAAACTCGAAATTTTGCCAGTTCATGTTTTTCATCTTGTAAATACAAGTGATAAAATAAGTGATGAGTGTTTATTTATGGTTCGTAATTCTCAAAGTTACAAACATGAAATAAGTAACAATCACACAAAGGAAACTGGGAGTAATAGCTAGTATAACATATAAGGATAGATCTGTGGCGCAGTGGTAGCGAACGCGACTGCTGTGCAAGAGGTCTCGGGTTCGATTCCTGAGTCGGACCAAATGTTTGTATGATCTGCAAATATTTGTTTCGGAGTTTGGGTGTTTTCTATGTATAATATGTATGTATTTACAAAAAAGTATATAAGTATTAATATCAGTTATGTAGTACCCATAGTACAAGCTCTGCTTAGTTTAGGACTAGATGGCTTTTTGTGTTAAAATGTCTGAACATATTTATTTATTTATTATTTATAAGACTTTAATAACCCATTTTCCAACTTAACCTCCTCTTGTTTAGTATCAAGTTTACGAAGATACCAAACGCCTGTAAGCTTTTAATTAATGTAAATGAAAGAATTTTGGTGGACAGCATTTTTGTGCATTCGTACTGGATTCAATAAACTCTGAGGCTAGCAGTTATAACGCTGATATCTGAAATATTTATTTCATGTTATATTGCGGACCATCTCCATGTAACAAAATCAATAAAAATCCAATCTCGGGACCAGTATAACTGAACAGGAGTACAAAAAAAGGAATAAGGAAAATATATTTTTTGAGGTGATATTTCGGAGATTTAAATTCTTATTAGATATTACATTTGTAAGGTGTTAATGCTCAATAACTAGTCTCAATATAAATCCTACAAAATAATACTTTTGAAAAAAAAAATTTAAAAAACATATAAAATATATTTTGTATGTAAATAATGTACAGTTATAGTTTTAGTTCCAAGTTTATGAGCAAAATACATTGATGTGGTTTGAAGAAATAGAATAATGCAAATTGTGTTCAAAATTAAATCGCGTTTTCTACTACAATATCTCTAAAACACGAGAGTGTTTTGATTACTTCTTGGTTCTTAATTTATTTTTGTTTAGAATGTTTCTTTAAACGCAGCTATGTTTGAAGTTCATTCGATGAGTTTGTAAAACGCAACGTGTATAACGACCAGTGCGTAACGTCCTTAATCACCAGCGACCTTCGCCTTCGCAATGTGGTGTATTTAGCAGGAATTTATAGCTCTTCATAAACGCTGACGTCTAACGTTTACACCTGAATTCTGAATAATAATATCTTTATATGTACTGAATAAACTTAAAGATATGATTTGAATAACAAATTTGGCTTAATAGCCTTTATAATAACAAGTTGACACTCGTCTGCTCTTGTTCGGGTTTCACGTAAATCTCTAAGATATAAAACATTGACGGTGATAATGTTGTGGATTTCACCTTTGCTGGGAAATTCATTGTATTATTTAGCCTTTGAAGATTAATGACAATACCTAAATACATATTATATTAATAGAAAATAGGTTGAAATAGATTATATTACTCGATTTTAATTTACAAACTTTCAGGGCACTTGGCATGAAGCAATGTGTATCACAAGTGAAGGAAAAACTCAGAATACCGTAAATTTGTAATTGCATGACCAATAATTTCCAACGGTTAAGTCAAGTTTGTCTCTACTTAACTAAAAGTTTATACGGAACACTAAACGCAAGATTCCGACTCGTACTTGGCCAGTTTTTTATTACGTAAATTGTTATATAATGTTCTCAGCTATAATTTAGTAAAACCCTATTAAAGAATGGATTGCGTCGAAGCTTTGGTTAAGAATTAATATTTATCAAAAGTTTTAATAGAATTCTACAAAAAACGCACATAATAGATTTTGTTATCTTAGTGATGGTGTTAAGCTTTATAAATGGAAATCAATGAAAAAAAAATACAAATCTTTCGTATCTTTTTAAAGCTCAAGATGATACTGCAGAACGAAATCAATCGAAGTAAACATTAATTACAAAATAATTAATTAGGTTCTGGCGGACGAATGGTGTAATGGCATTATCGGAAAAAGTCGAAGAGCGTCGTCGCCGAGCAAAACTAACCCTTACTAGCTGGTAATGAGCAGACGAGGAACGGAGCTACGAAGAATGCCAAAACGAAGTTGAGCTTTTAAATTTTATTACTCACTACTAGCTATTTGTAGCAGAGCTTCACTTGAATTATACTTCCATTATGTTTTGCCTCGCACAACAAAACTGTGGAATGAAGTGTCGCCTGCAGTATTCCCGGACCAATACGACCTTCAAACCTTAAAAAAAAAAGCGTACTCCTTCTTAAAAGGCGGCTACGCACTTGTGGCGCCTCTGATGCTGGGGGTGTCCATGGGAGGTAGTAATCGCTTATCAGGCGATGCGTATGATCGTTTGCCGCTATTTCATAAAAAAAACGTAATGGTACCCTTTTTAGGGTAACTGTATGTTTTAACAATTTCTTTTACCCTAAGAATATCACACATAGCACACATACAAATATGGACGAGTTTTTAACTATTTCATAACTGCCTCGCTTGTCCTATACTTTCAGTCATACTTATAGTGATGAGACAAATTATCTGTTACCTTCCCTGAAATAAGGATATAAGTGTTAAGACTTGTAAATCGTGAGCTATATATGTGTCTATTGGTGTCTACTATCTATAAATAAGTATTTATGATAATAATAATAATAAGACTCGGTGCCACATACATGGCTTTTGAAGGTGCTAGAGTTGTATAAAATTAACACAACTCTTTGCACTTTCTTGAGGTCATGTATGAGGCAATGGAGAACAGTACTTCGCTATCCTGGATGTCGCTAGGCTGCGGTAAACGGTGTACCAATAAAGATCGAGCGGGGTATATTTCAAGGTGACAGTCTGAGTCCCTTGTGGTTTTGTCTGGCTTTGAACCCTCTAAGTACTCTATTAGAGGGTTCAGGGTTAGGCTATAGGTTACAGAAAGATGATCAAGTTATATCGCACCTTCTATATATGGATGATTTGAAACTACTTGCCCCCACTAAATTACAATTGACAGCGTTATTAAGGTTACTGAAAACTTTAGTAATTCTATCAAGATGGAATTTGGTGTAGACAAGTGTGCAATCATGTATGTAAAGAAGGGTGTGATTGAGGAATCTGAAGGAGTAGAGCTTTTAGATTCTACAAAACTTCGATCTCTGTCTGTTACCGAAACCTACAAGTATTTACGTTTTTCACAGTCCTTAGGAATACCAGAATCTAACATGAAGCAAACATTGCAGAAACGTTTCTTTGGCCGCTTTGAAAAAACTACTAAAAAGTCTTTTATCAGGGGGTAACAAAGTGCGAGCCTACAATGGTTGGGTCATGCCGATTCTGATGTATTCCTTTGGAATACTTAGATGGACTCCGACCGATTTAGATGCCCTTGATAGGAGAGTCCGCACACTGCTGACTGCATTTCGAATGCACCACCCACGTTCATCGGTTATGAGATTGTATATCCTGCGAAAGTGTGGGGGTCGTGGACTATTGAATATCAAGACCCTGCACAATCGCGAGATATACAATCTTAGAGATTATTTTCTACGTGCTGATGTGGGAGTGCATCGCAGTGTGGTTGCAGTGGATACTGGGTTCACTCCACTCGCTCTGGCTAAAGAGAATTGGCGCAAACCTGTAGTACTTAGTACTAACGATCGCAGGGAGGTATGGAAGGACAAAGAACTCCATGGCCGGTTTTATCGGGCCCTTAATGGGTCCGATATAGACTTCAAAGCGTCGACCTCCTGGCTACAGTATGGTGATCTCGACGAAGTTATCATGACGAATAACTATCGGAAGTATATCCTAAAGGATGGTACGGTTAATATATGTCGGGCATGTCACCGTCCCGGAGAATCTATTAGGCATATTATTTCTGGTTGTTCTCGTACTGCTAACGGTGAATATTTGCACAGACACAACCAAGTAGCCAGGATAGTACATCAACAGCTTGCCCTAAAATACAAACTTGTGAATTCAGAGGTGCCATACTACAGGTATGTGCCCGACCCAGTTCTCAAAAATGGTCGTGCTACGTTGTATTGGGATCAATCTATTATCATGGACAGGACTATTGTTGCCAATAAGCCTGATATTGTGGTAATAGATCGATTACAGCGCCGCGCAATGATTGTTGACATCGCCGTTCCTCATGACGAGAATCTCGTGAAAGTTGAAAAAGAAAAACAAATAAAATATTTGGATTTATCTCATGAGATTGCCGATATGTGGGATGTATGTAGATTCGGTGTTCATTGTTCCGATAGTTGTGTCTGTTCACGGATTGATAGCCAAGAGCTTCGACCAACACCTCAAGAGGCTCACGTTAGATGGTTGGATCAAGGGTCTGATGCAGAAGGCAGTCCTTCTTGACACGGCTCGTAATTTCAGGAGGTTCCTTTCTTTGGAGCTCTAACCACAGGTTTCTTGGTCCCTGTACCCGAAGTCGGTGGTCTACTATTTATTATATTTTTAAATATATATTATTGTTAATTTTTTATGTATTTAAAAATGTAATCAAATATGTATATATNTTATTGTTAATTTCTTTTATGTATTTAAAAATGTAATAAATATGTATATATAAGTAATAAAGAGAATAATAATAATAAATATTTCGGACATCTAACACACAACGCCATCTAGTCCCAAACTAAGCAGAGCTTGTATTATGGGTACTAGATAACTGATAGTAATACATAAATACTTTTTTTTGTAAATACATACATATTATTCATAGAAAACACCCAAACTCCGAAACAAATATTTGCAGATCATACAAACGTTTGGTCCGACCCAGGATTCGAACCCGAGACCTCGTGGAAAGCGGTCGCGTACGCTACCACTGCGCTACCGAGGCAGTTGTCTCTATCTATCTGACAACCTGAGTGCTCTGTCAAAAATAAAAATATTTTTTTAGCTTAAATAAACATTACTTCTTCAACATGATTTAGATGTACTTTTTAGGATTGGCAAACCGAATATGAAAGTCAATATCATCAAAAATCGTTCTAACAAAAAGAATATCCATGTATTTCGTACTCTTAAAGTTTCTCCGGTCTAAGTGGCAGCGTAAAATATTAGCAGCCGTTGACTCGGCTCCTCTATTGAACTAATTTAGTTTCTCACTGCCACCCAGTAAATTTTCTTTGCAGCGACCAACAAACAGTAATTGTCCCTAGTTTTTAATAAATGGTTTGGTAACATAAAATTTTGATCCGATTTCAGAAAATGTAGGAAGTTTTATGATTGTAATATTTATTTATATTAGTCACCATCCTAACTCCGTCATTCCATTGTTTATATTTCTGATTTGAATTTCAGAAAACCATCATGAACAACGAATCAATTTTACAAAAACTGTGCCATTTCATTATAAAGAAACCTTAGAGTTGTCACGCAATAATTATACAACGTCAAATCAAATATCGAAAAAAAAATGGCGTGAAATTGGAGAGGCCTATGTCCAGCAGTGGACTGCGATAGGCTGATGATGATGATGATGAAATAAAAAATCAAATAATTCCGAGTTGAAAACTATGGTGTCTACGCAAAATAACTCTAATATTATGGCCCAAGATAATAAGTAATAAATATTTTTCTATGTATATCTGCGGAACATAGGCCTGGTCTTTTTTTTTATTCACATGTGGAAACCCCCTCGGGCCTTCACCCCACCAGGGTTTGCGGCGGGGCGGTGTGTCGGAATAGAACCGACTAAAACCACACGGTGTGACACTCTGCGGCTGAGACGGAATGGGTCCAGGAACCGATTTGAGGTTACTGCTGGTACTACTTGTATGATTTTGAAAATTCTTTCACTGTTATAAAGGTCAGAAGAAGCATATCACTCATCCACGCACTCAATAGGCCACCATAGTAGGTCACCATGCTGCATTGTTGTACTGTCTGTACAACAATGCAGCATGACGCAGTACGAGTACGAGATGCAGTAAAATGACGATTACTCCTGAATTCTACTTAGGCTTTTCATCAGGTAGAGTAGAGTTACTCGGGCAGGCTCATATACATATGTCGTGGATAGTGACATCTCTTATTATTAAGTTTCTCAATTGATTACCATAGCACTAGGTAAAGGGAAAACACGGCAACACACACGCTATCGCTTCCGCCGTTAAATATATAAAAAAACTTTTGTTTTGATTAATAATCACAGTTAACGTGTTTCTGAATTCAGCAAAAATCCTATATTATGGCTTGCACTGCCTGAACGAAAAAATAAAGACATGAAGCTATGGCAAAAATATTAATTTACATTCAAAAGGTTTAATGTAAAAGATTATATAGACTCATACATAATTTATTTTTATGAAACAAAATAGTATATAATGAATGTGAAATAGTATATTCAATACAAATGTATGAAAATTAAATCAAGAAGTGTGAAAAATAAAACAAATTACTCGATTTCAAACACCTTTTGTTAATGTGTTTTTGAATTCAGCAAAAATCCTATATTATGGCATGCACTGCCTGAATGAAAAAATAAAGAAATGAAGCTATGGCAAAAATATTAATTTAAATTCATAAGGTTTAATATAAAAGATTATATAGACTCATACATAATTTATTTTTATGAAAGCAAAATAGTATATTATGAATGTGAAGTAGTATATTCAATACAAAAGTATGAAAATTAAATCAGGAAGCGTGAAAAATAAAACAAATGACTCGATTTTAAACACCTTTTTAATATATATTAAAATATGCAGTTCAAATCCCTTAAAATTTTAGACTTAAATTTTAACAAAAAAAAACCTGGACAGAAACTGGACCAAATGTAAATGAAATAAAACCACACGAGGAGCAACACCTAACAAATAAAAATAGAACATCAAAATCAATTCACGCGAGTTTCAAATGGAAAGTCCTGAGGTAACAAACATAAAAATACAGTCGAATTGAGAACCGCCTCCTCTTATGAAGTCGGTTTAAAATTACATTTTGAAAATATTAAAAAACTTGAAAAATTGTTAATTTACTAAGGTATGTAGAGTAGTTTACATTTATATTCTATTTAAGGAAATACCACTTCAGTAATCTTGTAACCCCGATTTTGCATTCAGAGGTTACAAAATCATATTTCAAGAAACAATTACACTGTTCCCACTCAATACTGACAATGACGATTATTTCACATGCTAATGTTTCGAAGGGGTTTTCTCATATACTTCATTTTCCTCTAGAATTCTATTTATAATATTTGCACAATCCATATTTTCAATTATATTGATGTGATTTCCCTCGAGATAATAAATTGTGACACTATTTTCAGTAAATATATCAAGACCATAGTTATCATCAACAACGACGAATGGTGGGGTCTCTTTGGGTCGTAGCAACACAATAGGTGATTGTAACTTTTTGAAATTTTGAGGATTAAAATCTAAAGCTACTTTAAGTCGGTCATAGCATACATGTACAACATCAGTTATAAATTGTCTGGAATACTTCGTTTCGATTAGTAAAAACTTAATCGTAAGTTGGACTTTTTCTTCGTAAGTCTGAAGTATGTTGAGTTTTTGTATGAGTTCTTTAGGAAAGTCTTTATAAGGTGCAATAACGCCGTAGATATGGCATAGCCAGTTATTTTGTAGCTGAAAGTCGTTTACGAAACTAAATGTTGTTCTTAAAATAGATTTGAGGAAGCTTGGGCTACCGTCTAGGCAAAATACTGTCCCCCTGAAACCTGTAAAAATAAATGTTTTATGGTTCTGGTAAAATTTAAATCGTAATTCCTTAAAATTTATACAATATTGTTTTATACAAACGTTTTCAACCCTTTAAATAATCTTAAGAATTAAAAAAATCTCAAAACTCACCGTTGCTTTCAAGTCTCGATGCTAACTCTAAGGTAAGTAGTGAACCAAAGCTGTATCCCAATAACCAAAATGATGCACCAGGGGGCAATCTTGAGATGACAGACTAAAACAAACAATACATTTTTATGCATGCACCTACCCCACCAAAGTGTCTCAAAAAAAGCATTCCCAGTGATGCTTTTGCATCATTGTACTCTCACCAAACATGAAGGCACGGGTGTTGTCATTTTAGATTGATCTTATATTCACAACATTACAATCTAAAGAACTATTTAGGTGTACAATGAGCAAATCCGGTTCAATTAAAGTTTCCCTAAATAGAGAGAGTTAAGGGAGACTTAAACATAATGAGATTTATACAGGTAATTGTGTAATCGGTTTACTTAATGGTGGGAGTACTTTTAATCTGTTATTGAGACAAAAGTCCTGAGAGATCTCTATTAATTTCAGTTTATTAGTAGTCTTAGAAAAATTGAAACAATCTCTATACTAGCCCGGCTAGCAAGCGTGGTACTGTAAGCAAAACCTAAGGAGGAAACCTCCTTTGCTAAGGAGAGGCCTATGTATAGCAATTCAATCTTAAAGGTTGTTGACGATGATTGTATGTATGTATATTTCCTTGGCACGCCCTAGATCCTAAATGGCATGTCGTATTTTTAAGTGAGTGGTGTTAATAGATCCGTCTTAGCTGTGAGAGTAACACCGGGTAGAACAAAATTAAAAAAAATATTAAGGATTTTTGGAGCCAAAAAGTAATCTAAAAGAAATATTTTCAAAATATAGCGAATGTGGTATCAAAATAATGATTTTTTAACGGTGATTACGAATATATATATATATATGACTTATATGTTTTATATATAATATTGACGCAGTAAGATTTTATTTTTTTAATAATACATTACTTGTTGGAAGAAATTGCTTTTTAGCGATAAGGCCGCCATTTGTACACGGTAATTCAATTGATTTAAAATGTAAACTATATATTTATGTAAACTGTTAGATATGTTGTACAATAAAGTGTATTCTATTCTATCCTATTCTTGTTCTTATCGTACTTAAATAGTGTATATATAAATTATATTGCTTTTATTTATAAGTTTATGATTGAAACTGTTTTCTTATGCTCTCACCTGATACAGTCTGTTTACCATTTGATCCATATTCTCGTTGTTGTGCTCAAAGCCGAGTTGCAGTACACTGACCTTGACTTTGAGTCTTCTACAAAGAGTTTCTAATACTGCAGCACATCCTTCTAAGCCTGGTAGCATGAACATTACCCGATCCGTTTTGTATAACGCTTCTTGACCCTGAGCAGGACGCGTATAGGATTAAACGATACCAGGTAAATAAATTATTAAGGGATTACTTTCTTTCGTACTATTTTTCTGCATCTACTGTTCCCGTAACGAAATAAGAGTGCATTGGTGATGGTTGGTGTCTTTACTCGACCATTACGGTAATTTAATGAAACTAAACATTACTTGACACAAATTGCGACATGAAGGACTACACAAACAAGACATTTGTCTAAATAGTGTCGCATGATTGGAAAGCGAACATAGTGTAATGGAATAAAGCAATACAATAAGAAGCAGATGATATAGCTACGAACTAGTTTACCGACTTGATGATAACAACCTTACTTAAAGATCCATCAAAGCAATGAGAGAAAGCATTTTGTTATGATGATAATACATAATAAGAATAACATTTTGGACATCTGACACACAACTGCGTCTAGTTTCAAACTAAGTAAAGCTCAGTACAATAAAAGCTAGATTGTTGTAGAATACTTGTATACTTTTTATGTAAATTTATATAAAATATATGCATAGGAAGTGCCCAAACTCCGGCAAAAATAATTGTAGATTATACCAACATTTGGTCTGAACCGGGAACTGAACCTGAGCCTTTAAGCACAACAGCATCTTACGCCATGCATACGCGGGAATAGTATTTTATCAATAGAAGCAAAAATATTTCCAAAAAATATTAATCACGTCCATCAACCTACCTTTTGTCCATAACTGGTTATTGTTACCATGTGTATAATGGGTACTGACACTAAGTTCACATCACCGAAATTTTTCATGCTTACTCTAAAAGCAGCTGTTCCTTCTGGATTTACAGAATTGGATGCAGCAGACAATGGAGCTGCCTCGCATTGTGATGCTAGTTCAATCAATCTGACAAAATAAATGGAAATGTTAATTAAACTTAACAGGGGTTCATTGCATTAAATTTAAATTTTATGTTATAAACCTTAACATGAGTCAACATCACGACTGCTGTTACTCTATCTCACCTAAACAACTGTATTAATTTATATAAGATAAAAAATACAGAAAAATACAAGCCAGCATGAAACAGAAATTTTAGTTTACGTATTCCAGTCTACAGATCTGCCTGAACTGACAGATCCTTTAAAGTTCTTTTATTAAATAAGGCATCAATAATTACTTATTTCTTATTTACCTTCCAAAGGTCAGTGTCCTGATTTCTTTTGCTGTGAGGAAGATCTCAAAATTTCGCTCTAAAGTATGTTTGATTTCTACAGCCATCATGCTATCCATACCCAAACCAGCTAAGGACACTAGATGTGACACTGTCTTTAGGTCCTTGATAGCTGTCAAGAAATAATCACACCATATGAATAGGTATGTTCGACAGATTACATAAAAATAATACTGTTCAGTAGAAATTCACGAAAAGAATAATTAAAATGTTTTGTTCTATTGCAGTCTGTTTGCAATTTATTTAATTCAAAACTTAGACCGATCAATTTAATTGTGCTTTTTAATACATAAACAAAATTGATTGACAATATAAAAAAATATATATGTATTTTATATTAATATTATCTTATTACTGTAAGATCAATAAATGGCTACGTCAGATGAAACATGCAGAACTAATTTAGTATATCAAAAATTTTACCCATGATCTGAGCTACAGCATCCACAACGTTACCATCACGGGACCCATCAGCTTCTTTCTCAGCTACTACGATGGAAGAAACGATAGTAGCATCTTGTCTTAAGAATGTGTCCAAGACGGACAGACAAGATGAGATACTCTGTTGAAGGGTGCCACCAACTTCTACTTGCTGGTCGTTCTCTTGCATATCTGCTAACACCCCAACCTAAGAAAAAATGAGAAGGGTTGAACATATCTCTAACTTCCCTACTCCATTAGCGATATATATATATATATATTATGAATGCCTCGGTGACGTATTGGTAGCGTATGTGACTGCTGTGCTTGAGGTCTTCGGGTCGGGTTTAATTCCCAGGTCGTATCAAATGTTTGTATGATTTGCAATTATTATTTAGGAGTTTGAGTGTTTGCTATTTATAATGTGTATGTATTTACAATAA
>PKRV01000450.1:171169-219690 GCA_003709505.1 Hyphantria cunea | reverse complement strand
ATATATATATATATATATATGTGTTTACATCAGTTGTCTAGTAACCATAGCACCAGCTCTGCTTAGCTCGTAACTAGACAGCGTTGTGTGTTAGATGTATTTATTACTGCTTCTGTCACATTGTAACTATGGTATTTTGTTTAAATTTCTACACAAATATAGAATGTTGGAGCATAAGATACTTCCCATGTTATATTTTTAGTCTATGGTCATAAAAGTTCATTACAAAGATGGTCCTGAACTCTGTAAACGTAAAAACGTTTATTTTTCAGATACAATAAGGGAGAGAAAACGGTAATAACAGTCTTATCGGGCATATTTATACTATGTCAACTAACATTACCTATGGCTCCCCACTGAACCGCAAGAGCAGGCAGTCCTAGTTGACGTCTCCATTCACAGATTTTTTCCATTACGGAGTTTGAAAGACCGTAGTTAGTCTGACCCGCATTTCCACGACCACAACAAACCGACGAAAAGATGACAAAGTCCCTGCAATAAAGACGCATGTATTTTTTTATGAATCTCGCAAAATAATTAACAAAAAACTGCCGTCAGGACCACAGGCGTTTGTAAATCGAAATAATATATCTAACAAAATAGTATATTTGCAACTGTCTTGATACAATAACTCGATTTTAGAAACATGCTTGGTGGCGGTTAACATGAAATCTTGGGACTGCTCTGTATTTGTAGACAGTCAATTCCTGTGTAGGAACCCTGATGCTCATTTTCTATTTAGAAAAGGGCGCGAGGACTTAATAGTGCTCACACCACCATCCGGCCTACCTCAGCTAGGGAGACTGGAGGCTTCACCGGCTTGTGCTTTTGGAGGACGGAGATCGTTTTGCGATCTCCGGTGCCCGAAGCGTCTTCTGTACATAGCCGATTCCCGGACCTGGCGGAGAGGGAGAGTTATAAGCCTCACCTGGCAGTGGCTGGCAGGACTTAGTGGCACTCAGGCGTTGGCTCCTTGCAGATCAGATGCAGGTGCTCTCCGAAGCATCCTTTCCCAGTGATCACCTGTGTCAACCGGTATGAAAAGCTCCCGTAATGCCTCTTGAGACAATCCTCGATAACAGGTCTTAGCGCTGTAATAACGGCATGCTCGGGGTATTAACATGCCTCGGAAATATTAAAATTACTTACTTTAGACTTGGACACAGCTTCCTGGATAGTGTATCCAAATGCATAGTTGCAAAGGCTTTAGGTCTATACGCGATCCTAAAAGTCTCAGAAGTCTGATTTTGGAAGAGAGAATCTTTTAAAACTACAGCAAGATTAAATATTGCTTCAATTGGACCCATGGCCAAAGCCATGTTTAACATTTGTTTACAACCAGATTCAGTTGTGACGTCATAGGTTGAAATTTGGATATTAGCTCCATGAGAAGTCCAGGCTCTGGAAATTAAAAATATAGTATAAATGACTATTATTCAAATAAGGAAATAATTCAAGGAAGTGGTCTTGACAACATGATTTTTATATTCCAAGTAAGTACGCTTTTTATATAAAACTGAAAAAAAACCAAGTACTTTTGCTGCTGTAAAAACCTACTCTAATGAAGATAAATTACTTTTTAATCGTAAATTTAAGCTGGATGTAACTTGGATACTTTACTACAGGGTAAATTTTAAGCGATTGAAATAAAGTGAATACATAGAATAGATTGAATTTAATTACATACTTCAGTCGGAAAGCCTGGTATCCAGTTGTTATTCCTCTACGAGAAGTAAGGACCAGCTTGCGCCCTCCTCTCATAATAAGCCAATTGGCTAACTCAAGACCAAACCCTCCAAGGCCTCCTACAATAATGTAAACGTAATCCTCGTGACAGGTGTACCTATTAATGATTATTAGGAGATAAGATAATTGATCAATAATGAAGTTATTAATTTTTAAAAATGGTGTTTGTACGAGTTAAATTACAGAAATTTTGTAAAATTCTTTAAAGTATCGCAACCAAATATTTTGTATTATCACGAGAATAAATGAGTTCATAGAATACCTTCAATTTCTAGTACGTAAACGCAGTATGTAATTTTTATTTCAATAAAGTAAATACACATATTTACTTAGGCTAATGCATATTTGAAAATAAAGTTATAACTTATCTCACTACTCAAAAAGCCTCACTTTCCTGTACAATCATATTAGTATTGCTAACAACACAATAGCTTACCTAGGCAAAGCATCAATCGGCAAATTCGTAGGTAAAATCTGCCGAGGACTGTATTCTTCATCACGGATTTTAATTATTACCTAGGAGAAAACAATAATTAGTACCAGATCAAAAAGTTAAAAACCTCAATTATTGTTATTGTATATGGAACGTGATACTTATGTGAAATAATGTTTAAATGCTTCGCGATAGTAGATACAAACATACCTACAAGGATATTTATAAAATAGAATTGATGAATTGAGGATCGAAAAACAAGTCTTTTGCGAATTTTAGAAATTTCCTTGAACTGAAAATAAATCAAACAAAATAGACAAATGATAACAACTTAAGTGAAATTATTTGGTGAAACTACTATTTGATTTCTATTATATTACGATATACACAAACATATAAAAATCGTATTATATTAGATTGTGAAGTAAAACTGACCTTGCCTATATGTCTGCCAGCTGCCATGTATCGGAAGGCAGCTTTAACTTCTGTCTTTTCGAATGTACAGTAAGTTATAGGTTTTACGGCACCAGACGCAATGCCGGATAATAGTAGATTACGCAGCCGCTTAAAACATAAGTCGAAATAAGAAAGTAAAGAATGTGAAATATTCCATTTAATTTGTACAATTTATGTATATATCATCAAGCTCTGAATCGGTTTTATACAGAGCGGACTTGTTAATTGCTCACGTGCTGTGTCCTAATTATTAGAGAAGTCGCAAATGTACAATTATCACACGAACGGTATCTGAATGAAAAAAAAACAACGAGAGTCTTGGACTTATGGTGCAAGACTTGCGTGTACAAGTAGAGAGTCAACTTGAAAAAAAGCAATATTTACAAAAAGAATTCTCAGTTCCAGTATGAAACAGATGAGGACAAACTAGTGAATGAAACCAAATGGATTCGTCACTAGAGTCGCAAAAAAGGAAGCTGAATCGAAGCCATATCGTGGACAACACCAGTTAAACAACAAGGGACAGGGTCAACCAAGACGACAAAAATTAAGAAGGCGCCACAACTGCCATCCATAATTACTAAAATTATAAAGAAATACCAGAAACTTCATTTTTTTAGGCACTTTCCTTGGCTGTAAAGTAGACATTCAGCTACTGAAAACTACTAAATAAATCACATAATATAAGAGGTGTCAAGCCTATGGACACAAAAATTTTGCCCTAAGGAACCCCGTTCTGTGAAGTGTACAGGGAGCCACCTAATAAAGGATTGCAAAAAGCCAGCAGAAGCCAAACCTAAGTGTGTTCATTGCTGCGAACTACACCCTGCCAGCTACAGAGGTTGTATGCTAGCTAAGGAATTACAAAAATTAAGATATCAAATACCAAAAGCAAAGACCGTTCCCTAAAGTAAGGGTCCTAAAGCAATCGTTGATAAAAAACCTGTTACATCTAAGATTGTTACTAAAGCACAGACTTTCGCTCAAATTACAAAGAGTGATCAGGGACAACCACAAATGCAAACACAATCCACACAACTCTGGACAGAAAGCTAGACCAAATTTGGAACATTGTAACAACACTAGCGTACCGCAAAACTCATGTGTATCAAACTTAAAATCATGACTTGAAATGCTAATGGACTTCTTCGCCATCAGAATGAGCTACTATTTGTCCTTAATACAGAAAATATTGATGTAAGCCTTATATCAGAAACTCATTTCAGCAATGAATCTTACATTGAAATAAGAGGTTACACAATTTATCATGCTCTACATCCGGATAACAAAGCCAGAGATGGTAGCACAGTTATAATAAAAGATAACAATTCTCAATACAAAATATTCAAGCACAAGAGCTTGAGATGCAGGCTGTTGCTGTAAGTGTTATGACCCAAATGTATGCCATAACAGTTTCTTCAATCTGCAGCCCAGCAGGATATTCTTTAAATCCACCCAATACCAAAACCTGGTTAAAAATGGGAAACGGATTTATGGCAATTTTAACGCTTAAACACCCACTTGGCGTCTAGACTTGCTATACCTAAAGGGAAAGAAATGTTATGAGCAATCAGAAATTTACAATGTAACGTTATTATCTACGGGAAGACCCACATATTGGCCAACTTACCTGCACCAAGTTCTTGACCTCATAGATTTTTTATCTATAAGAACATATCTGACTTTTTATGTGTAGAAAGCTGTTGTGATTTGAATTTGGATCATTCACCGATCATGTTAATAATAAATGAAAAGAAATGACAAAGCTAGATTCGCCCAACCCTAGTAAACAAATTGCAGCTAGTAAACACTGATTGGAAAAGTTTTAAGTCTGCCATTAATCTATACTTAAAAGTACTACATATCCAATCGAGATTAGAAATTTAATTCGCAAAAAAGGAAACAGAGACAAAGGTGGCAGCAAGCAAGGTACCCTTCGGAAAAAAACATTATTCTCACAAAAAGTCTCACTCGAGTAATACAACAGTTCAAAGATGAATGTGTGTGTACCTAAATAACCTAAACAAACTAACTAGTGACTGCACTACAGATTATTAATCATGGAAGATTACAAATAATTTTAAAAGATTCGTTATACAGATACCACTCATTAGATAAGAAAATGGGCAATGGGCTGTAAGTAATGAAAAGGAAATTATGAGATATGCTGGTCATTTAGAGCAAATATTTCGTCTAAATGTAGTAAATACTGAGGTCGAAACATGTCAAGACGGAAATAGAAATTATAAGGAAGATATAAGACTTATAACTCCAAAAGAACTGCGCCAAAATTGCTGAACCGTAAAAACTCTCCTGATTGTGATCTAATAACTGAGAATGTTTTATATAATTTACCACTAAAAGCAATAGTTAAGCTTACTACGCATATAAATGCAACATTTATATCAAAATAAGTACCTGACATGTGGAAAGTGTCAGGGATAATAATGTTTCCAAAACCTGGTAAACCACCTTATGAAACAACCTCATATAAGTCTATTTCTTTATTACCAATAATACCTAAATTATTTGAAAATCTGTTATTAAAAAAGTTGAAAACAATAGTAGAATCAATGCATTTAATAAACAACTATCAGTTTGGTTTCGAGGAAAACCTTCTAATATAGATGAAGTTCTTGGAAGTACTAATATTATTAAAAAAACTTTAGAAGAAAAGAAAGTGTGTTTCTCAGTTTTTCTACACCTGACACAAGCTTTTGTACGGCATGATGCACCTGTGCACACATTAAGCAAATTGTAACCAAAATCTTTTGAAGATATCTTAAAGTCCTATATATCTGATCGAATGTTCTGAGTAAGAGTAAGTGTCCTAGGCTTTTTCCTATACCTGTTATACACTTCTGACACGCCAAAATTTGACGAACATATTATGGCAACCTTCGCGGATGACACGGCTATTATGGCCATTGGGTCTATACATAAAGAAACAGTATATAGCTTCAAGAAGTAGTTAATAGTTTTTGTAATTGGACGAGTAAATGAAGGATAAAATTAAACGTATCTAAATCGGATCATATTGATTTTACAAATAAAGTTCCTAACTGTTACCCGGTGTATATAGCCATATAATACCCTATAATAATACTATCTTCGTCTTCATCATCATGTCAATGTTGAGGATATCCAACTTCTTGATAATACAGATTTTACAAGGAGACTTAAAAGGATAAAACCCTTAGAGCCAGTTTTGAGTTAGTGCGAAGTAAACAAAATACTACCATTATAGTATAGCGTGTTTTAAGAACATACGAACAGAGTATCCACAATTAATTAGAGACAATAAAAAAAGTGTTATCGGACACAATCTTATTATAGTTTTATTTTAATAATGTAGGTCAAAGTAAAATTACTCAATAGTTAGTAGACCAGATCGTACTAGCAATTTCATACTGATATTAGTCTGGCATTCATAGAAAAAAATGTATAGATTAATTCTAGTATTGGAAATACTTGTTTTACAAACCTCCCTGAAGATGAACTTTTGGTCGAAGATGTGTTCCAACATAATGCCATGGAAAGAAGTTTCCTTTAGGGAAACATACATGTTGATGGCCGTATTGTTGCTGATGTCAAACTTGCCGATTTCTAAGAAACCTCCACGATATTTCAAGCAACGTACTGAAGCTTGTAGTTTTTCATTTGTTAAAGAATTTAGTACTAATTCGACACCTTTTCCGTTGGTCTTGCTTCTGATCATGTCTTCGAAAGAGGTATTACGAGAATTGCCAATGTGGCTGTCTGTAATTTTCTTATCTTGGTTAATTACTATTATTACGAAACATATACCTAGGTGTGCTTTAAATATGAAAAATTATATTATCAAGAATTACATTGATGACTATTATTGATATAAAAGTAGAATCAAATAAAAAATAAATCAATAATAATAACTTATTCTATAAAGAAAGCTGTATTAACTTAATTTAAAAGCAAAATTAATTTCAAAACTTATTACACAAACTCTTGCGCTCTGTTTCTGTAAAAACGTATTATTTCGATAACTACTTACTAGTCAATATATTTTTAAATTCATACTTTTAATTAATCTAATAGTATTTTAACGAAACTTGAACAAATCAGCGACAGTTAATAAGATCAAATCAACACAATTATGAGATAAAATTAAATCTGGGCATAGGTTTGAGTAAAAGAAAACATAAATCAAACCTCTAATATGTGGGAAGATTTTCTTGATGAATGTTTTTTCTTCTGCGGTACCAACAGTTATGAATACCTTACAGTTATAGTACAAGGCTACACTAATGGCGGCTTGGCCCACCCCGCCTGATCCATTGTGGATAAGGATGGATTCTCCCTGTTTGATTTTGCCGATTATTACCTTTGAACAATGTAATAATAAAAAACTAATCACAGTTTTAAAATATACACATGTGTGTCAATAATATAATGTAGTAGGATTTCATGTGTTGTTTTTGTGAATAACGCTATACAATATAACTTGCTATAAATGTTAAATACTAGCAACGGAAAGATTGAGGAATGAACTATTTATAAAAAAATATATTTATTGAATTCAGATAACAATACGGTTTATTTTATATGGGTTTGGGTTCGACTTTAGACATAAAAGCCTTACCATAGCATAGTAAACGGTTCCGTACGCTAAAGGAATAGTAGCAGCTTCTTCAAAACTCCATTCATCAGGAACGGCCCATAGAAGGGCTTTGTCAGCGTGGACTACATTTGCTAGACCAGCGTTGCAAACCATCCCCATAACACAAGAACCACTACAATAATCAATATTAAAATAGAAAATTATTATATTTCGGTAGATTGGAAGGAAGAAAACCCAGAAACAACAATTTATGGATCACAAAAATGTTGTCCCATGCAAAATTTGAACCCCCAACACTTGGCGCAGTAAGCAGCGGTGTGGCGACCACTGAAACCACTAGGCCAATCGTGTAGTCAATTCCACTTAGGTTGAATATTTTAGGAAAGATAAAGCCTGATACCAATAATATTTTGTTTAAAATATAAGTATAAGTTTGATGATGATTATAAAACTTGTTATAATTGTTGTTTTTCCTACTTTGAATTGTTTGAAATGTATAATATTTATTAAAGCTCCTTGCGACTATAGCTCAAGGATTTTAGCAATTCATACTTATATTATAAATTTGAAAGCAACTTTATGTATCTGCCTATCTGTTAGTTTTTACGGTTAAACCGCTAAAAAATTTCTAGTTCTTGATAATGCTGAGTTTTACTGCTTTTAATTGAGTCTAGAGAAAATTTTACTTACTTGGGTGTCTTACCGACTATTTCAAAGCCTTGAACACACTCTTGCATAATACGGCTATGAGGTACAGCATCAACGGTCACACGATCTCTTGCTGTCATCACATCACATGCAGCGCAATATACCTGTTTTTTTTCAGTAATATTTCAAGAATATTGTATTCTGATTATATTGAGGCAAAACTTTTGTGGATTTTAGTAGTAAACAGATCTTTAAATAAAATTATTCAGAAAGTGCTATATATAAGGAAGGTAAATTAAATATGCAGTACATTTTAAAAAACCACAGGGTCTAGAGAGAGGTAGAAAGGATACTATATCCTATCCAAAGCACCCTGTTTTTGTCAAAATAATATCGATATTTTTTATTTAATATTTTGTTTCTATATAATGATTATTAAAATTGTAATTCGACTTATCATTAAAGCTTTTTTATTATTACCCGACTGCGAAAGAAGGAGGGTTATGTTTTTCGAGTATTTATATTTATTTTATGTATACTTCTTTGTCACGCCCTAGATCTAGCCTAATCGGCTTTCTGTATTTTTATGTGAGTGCGACTGAGAACATTAAAATTAAAAAAAAAACAAAATAAAGGATTTTTGCAGCCAAAAAGTAATTACAAAAAAGTTTTCAAAATACATCGAGCATGGTATTAGAATAAAGAATTTTTAACGGTGATTACGAATATATAACTTATATGTTTTATTTATGATATTGACGCAGTCAGGTTTTATTTTATAATAGTTTTTTAAACTGTATTTATTGTAATGTCTTGATAAATTGATAACTGGTTGTTCAAAGTTGGTCAAAATTGAGTTCAAAGGAATCGGTTACAAACAAATAAACCACGAAACTAACATACAAGTGAAGTTAATGAAAGCGTGTTAAAGAAACTATTTTAAGCGTCTGGTATTAATTGGGCTTTACTTTTATAATTACTTACTTGTACAAGTACACTTTCCGAATTTTTTAACTCTTGGTCGGGTCTGATGGGTCCTTCGAGCCATCGTAATGAAGACAGGTCTCCAATTGTTTCAGTATTAACAAACGCATGGTTTACCCGAACTGTGTTCAAGTCACCAAGAAGAAGGTAGCGATAAGTTCCCCATTGCTCCTGTAAATAAAATTCAGTTCCAAAAATTATATTTCAAATTTTGTAAATTGAAAAAAATATACCGAAATGCGCTCAAGACTCACGTTAAAACTTATGATGGAAATGATTATAGTCTAACATCTAACATTATGTATTATTTCAATATAAATACTTTGTAAGGATAGGCGCTTGTACTCACATATTTGAGCTTTAAAATTACCTATATTGTAATTCGTACGAATCTCATAACCTATTAAAATGAGTTGGTCCAAGTCCTAATAAAGATTTTCAGATAGAGACTTTTTAAATATACGTTATGAATCAGATAAATAAGTATTTGAGCGTCTCCGTGATTCGGAGGTTACGTTAAGTGGTTGTTATCATACGATAACAGTCGTGAAGCTTAGTTGGAGGCCTTCGGGTGACTTAAAAACATCCAACGGCAATATGACGTAGCCACAACGTTGTCTTGCCAGTCCTCAACCCGCACTTGACCAGCGTGGGGACGTATGCCCTTAACCCTCTGCTGAGAGGAAACCCGAACCCAACAGTGGGACATTATGGGTTGTTGATGAAATAAGTGTTCAAGCCTTTGATAATCCTTAATATTTTACTTTTAATGGGTTTTGCTTCAAATAATAATGAAAGCATCATATGGAAATTTTTGTGAACTCGATGTCCATATGGTCAGCTGATGCATACCAAAACATCAGCAGCTACTACAAGTATTATACTATTATACAAAAACCTCAGCATATTTTGATAAACTTAGTACTCGGAAAATGCAATTCTTCCTCTGATTGGAGACTTGCTTGTATCATTTTGTTTGTCGAGAACACTCAAAGTTTTCTCAATATGTTTTTTACCAATATGGTCAAAATTTTACATTTTTGATGTTACAGTATCATAAAATTAGAACATTTCTCTTCTCGCCTACTTTTACTTTTATCAAAGTAGTATTAAAAATATCTGAGATGGTACTTACATTCTGATAAACATTTAAAGCTAAATCATTTTCTAGTTGCTTCTTGTAGAAATCTAAGTCAGGATTGAATTTAGGAGCAGTAGGATCAGAAATTAGTAAACCACTGATGACTTCACCTCCAGGTTCTTTTCTCAAGCAGTTAACTAAACCAAGAAGTCCATTGATGTTTTCATATTGAGTATACAGAACAAGTTTTTGATCATGTTTGCTGAGCTCCTCCTTGATTTCTTCAATCCATGAAAAGTTTTGGTCGGAAGCATAAATCCTGACAAACTTTGTTCGTCTTATTCCTGTGCGTTTTCTGAAGAGTACTAAATACTCAAAGCCAGTATCTTGTATAGTGATGAAATCGAATTGGTCAGAATATTTCTTGGGATCCAGACAGTCTCTTTCACGACTCATTACGAAGCCTCTATCACGGAGAGTCGATAGGGCTTGGTGAAGTACCTGTCATGTAATTATTTAAATTATTTTAAACTATATTTTGTAAAAAAAATTAATAGTGGCATGCATGGTTTGTAGTAATTTTTAGAAATAAGTAAGTCTTATGTTATACTTACTTCATGTCTACTTAAAAGGTTGGCACCAATGCACACTACAACATTACTCTCTGTCTGTAATTGCTTATTTTTTACAGTTATGTGAGAAGGCATTTCAGTATTTTGATCAGTTATAAACAATAATTCTGCTTGAACCAGTGGTGTATCTTTAATAATATCACCAACTTTCACTAATAAAGGGTTCAAACTATTCTTTCTATATTCTTCATCGGCTAACTCAATACACTTGATTTTATAGATTTGTATATTCTCCAAGATTAGCTGAAGATTCGAGCGCAGGATATCATCAATCTATAAAATAAGAATAAATAAATGAATAATTTCATAAAGCAATGAAAATAATTAAAAAATAAATAGACCGAATGCGAGTCAGACTCGCGCACCGAGAATTCCGTACAAACCTGTGTGTATATTATATGATGTAACTAAAAATCTATGCTTTTCGTATTTTTTCGTTTATCTGTTCCATAAGACGTTGCTTCGAACCAAATTTCAAGATTCTTAGTTCACGAGAATTACCCTACCGGTTTTAATTCCCTAGAAGTTAGATTTTTTTCAGAACCTGAGTATTTGATATGAGTTTCAGATTGATGCCTTCACGTGTTCCTAAGAAAAAGGGTCCTGATGAACAGACAGACGGACAACAAAATGATCCCATATGGGTTGTGTTGTTTTCTTTTGAGGTACGGTACTCTAAAAATATTGTAACGAGTAAAATATAACATATCTAGTATTAGTTTAAGTAGCTTAAATTCTTACCGCCATTTGAGATTTTCCAAAGAAGGGAACAAATATATTCTTCTCAATAACGGGAGCTCTGAGAGACAATTTTTTTGTTATGGGAGTTGCGTGGGCTCCACGAATTTCTACACCACCAGCCCTTCAAGAAATTATGAAAAATATGAAATAAAATTACGATGAGATTTTGTACTAGATCCCAATTAACGCGTGCAATACTGGCAACAAATATAACCTAGTATTTATTTTAAAATTATAAACTCACGCTCTTTGAAAATCACACGTTAAATATGAAATAAGTCGTTTTGTTTTTTTAGGCGTTGGGAGATTTATGAGATATTATTAATTTACATGCTTGGATGATCCTTTGAACTTTATATTTTAGAGGTCATTCGCAGAAACTTATGACAGCCCACTAGTCTCTTCAAATTCGTAACCATAATCCGTTCATAACTATTGTTACTGGGACCCAGACTCGAGACCCTGAACCCCGCCTAGCGCCTGCCCACAAAAGTATATTTAGATGACGTTCCAATACATTCAAACAGGCGGACAAATAAATATTTAAAATATTCAAAGATTAATGTTGGGCTTGATTCCCTCGCGATAATATCTACTTCAAAACATTTTAGTAAAAAAGGTTCAAAAGTAAGTAGGTACATTACAAAAACCTTACCTTATTGCATCAATATACGGATACACGCGCACTTCAATCGATTTATCAGTGGAGTTCGAGTTCATTTTGGATATTGTGTTGTAATGCATGCTGGTGTCAATAGATATTCTCTCAATTCTGGTAATCAACGGAAGATCTCTAGTAATTTGGCCAATAACCTTTAGCTGTAGCATACAGTCCATGAAAGTGACCCAATTATTGACCCAAGACAGACGACCACGCGTGCCATCAATGTTACAGTCAATGACGCCACGGAAAAGAGAACTAAAATACAGATAAATTAAATTTACTTATTTATTTCGGACAAAAACAGTTACACATAATAGTCTATACAAATATGTAACAAATTGTGTTTATAATATATAACCCACACTATTATCCACGAGGTGATAGCTGGAGTGAGTAAGTAAGGTAAAATTTAAACATCCTTTTTCTTGGGTATGCTATATAGCCCAAGTTCCCAGAGATTTTTAAATAGATAAAACCTTAGGCGTGCTTGTGGAATCCCCCTAGTAATAAGTAGCTGGTAAGATTAATAACACATACAGTCATGCCCAGGTGTCGCTAGAGGGGTTCCAGAAGCATGAGATTGAGAACGTAGTGTTTAATTTACGTGAAAATAAGCTACATCTGGTCTTTTTGAGATCTTAATATAATTATAATATATCAAATAAATATGTGAGGTTTAAACAATTTAAGTTTAAAGAAACCAAACTATTTAAAATTAATGAATGTATACAAATTTTTTAAACTTACTGTTGTAACTTTTATCTTTATAGTACTTATAAATTTACATATTATGTTGTGTTTAAATTACCCATATTTATATCCTCTAAGACGAAGTTCCTTATAAAAGTCTTTGGTAAGCATACGTTTCAGGTTGGGACCAGTAGATTTATTTACGCTTGGGACCACTCGATAATCTTGACCAACATTCTTCTTAGCGTAAATACGGCCAATCACTATGGCGTTTCCACTTTCAGTGATCTATAAAAGATACATGAATAAAAAAACGGCTGTTTTAAAATTTTAATATTTTCATCAGATCCGATATTATTAAACAACCTTTCTACATTTTCTCACTTTAATAAATAATATTTATGTAGATATAGGGTACCGCAGATTTTTGGGCTAACATGTACTTATTCTTAAAAAAAAATTGAGTCTTCTTTAGTAAAAATGTACTGTGATTGCTTCATCAAAGTTGGAGAAGGGAGTTTAAATATTTTGGTGAAGATGGGTGGTATAAAATGGAATATAAGTTGGTAACCAGTAAAGGTGTGAGCGGGAAAAGAGTACATGGTCATATGTATGGAGGTTATAAACAAATCGAATGCTGTTATTCAGAAGACAGTCTAAGTTATCGAGAATATTCGCATTCAGACGATGAAATAAGTCTCATTTTTGATTGTAGCATCGGGGCTTTGGCACGTCCACTTTCTTTGGAGCCGTTTCTTACGAGTTTATCAAGAACCCACTCGATAAAGTTGACTAGCGTTTGCCCCCTATGATTGCTGCTTCCAAATCCATAGGATCACTTTGGTATTGAAGTCTCCCATAACAACGCTGTAGTGGGTTTAAGAGGTGAAGTGGAGGGCCCTCGATATGTCATCAAACATATCCTCCACCTCATCATCCGAGTGAGTCGAGGTCGGCGCGTACACTTATATTACCTTGAGGAACAAAAATTGATAGCTTCTAAAGTTGAATATCCTGTTCGAAAGTCATATTGGTTATTGGCCAGTAGCTTTTTGAGATACTCGGTACGAAGAGCGCTAATATAGTTGTTCCAGTAGTGCACCGAAGGTACGCTAACGGCGGGTAATTTTCGTCATTAACCTATCCACGTATACTTCAAGGTATTTAATAAAATCAGTGCGCTTAATACTAATACAACCACAGTATTGATCCTGGATGCACCAGTAGGCAACAAGAGCTAAAAAAATGGGCGGCTGTAATGCAGTTCTTGGAGAGTAAAATAACAAATTTTGTTATTTCTAAATTCAGAATCAGGCGCTCATAGCCCAGTTGCACTCGGTGATTAGAAACAATCATCGAGGGTAAGCAACGACGGCGCAGTCAGCTCCTGGATGGGTGATCGCTGGTGGCATTTTACCATGAGTGTCTCCGTGATTCGGACGTCATGTTAAGCAGTCGGTCCCGGTTGTTATCATACGATAACAATAAACGGCGGCTTCAAAATATCTTACGGCAAGATGACGTAGCCACAACGTTGTCTTGCCAGTCCCCAACCCGTACTTGGCCAGCGCGGGGACGTATGGCCTTAACCCTCTCCTGAGAGGAGACCCGAGTCCAGCAGTGAGACATTATGGATTGTTGATGATTTCTAAATTTTGTGTGATATGGTTATTATTTAGCCAATTCATAGTGGTTTGAAGAACAGATACCGCAAATGAACAAGCTTCCTCCGAGCTCTCAAGATGAATTAGCGACACTATAACGTCTTCACAGGAGATGATTGTAACGTTGGGTAGGGACAGCTCACACAGATCGTTAATGTAAATGAGAAACAGCATAGGTCCAAGGACGCCGTAGTTTTAGTTTTTAGTTTTTTTTGTTTTTTAAAAAAGACAACTCCCGCATTAGGAATGTACATTCCTGTGTTGCGGGGATCTTTACAAACATACATGAAACGGACACAAGTACACCCAGACTTAGAACAACATTTTATGGATCACACAAAGTGTTGTCCCATGTAGGATTTGAACCCACAACACTTGGCGCAGTAGGAAGTGGTGTGGCGACCACTGAAACCACTAGGCCAACCGTGTAGTCGTGTAGTTAGGATGTTCTAGTCCAATAATAGTATTGCTCTGAGTACAATTTGTCAAGTAGTAGTAATTGGAATAACTAACTTAAATAAGTCCTTTAATTAATTATCAATTAATTACCTTGAGTTTGTTTAATCAGCATGCAATTATCTCTCGTATTGCAATTTTAATACTTTAAAAGTTATGAACACGCGTTTTTACCTCGAAATTTCCGCTCCCTTTCTGAATTATTATAGTAAACTCCAAGTGACCGTCTTTGGGGACAGTTATTTCTCGTTGGAATCGTACATTTTCAAATACCGTAGACACTTGAGTATATAGTTCTCCTATCATCATACCAAGAGTCTCCCAAACTAAGACAAGGTAGCCAGTTGGAGGATATACATTTTGACCTGAGAATCGAAAGTAATAAATACGTTATTTAATTTAATTTATAGTTTGTTACTTTCATGTTCAGCTGTTCACTTTCTTATCTATTTTATGTAAGTGTAGTCAATAGTGATAGTTTACCGTCGATAACATATCCAAGCAAATACTCGTAGAGCTCATCACGAATGGAAATTTTGACCGTTCTCTCAACTGAGTGTGTCTTTTTATGAGTTTTATACGATGTCACGTACCTAAAACATATATTTCTTTTATAATTAAAGGACTGCGAAAGAAGGAAGATTTTGTTTTTCGAGTGTATGTATGTATGTATGTTTGTATATTTCTTCGGCACGTCCTAGAGCCTTGTCGTATTTTTCAGTAAGTGGTGTCAATAGATTCGTCTTAGTCGGAAGAGTGACACTGGATACATTAAATAAAATAAAAAAATCAAAAATGTTTTCAAAGTACATCGAGTGTGGTATCAAACAGTCTTAAGAACAGTCCATAGAAGCGAAAACTTATAACTTAGAATCTTATTTGTAAAATTAATGTGTAAAATTTGAACTCTCATAATGTTTAAATTCGATCGAATTTTTTGATCGTTCGGTCAGGGTACGGCTGAATCAAAAAATTTGATGACTAGTCAAATCATAGACGTCAATTCTATTACTTACCAATCTTCATTGTGCTCCCAATCAACTAAATGAGAGAGCATCGGAGTACCTTGTGCAACAGGAAATGGAATGTTCGGATAAATGTTCGCCATATGGGGGTTGAGGCCAGCATCGTACAATCTATGAGAACACATAAGCATTAATTTAAAAAGTTTACTGTAGATTTTTAACTTCAGGTTAACGTATCTTGTCCGAAGCGGAGCAGGTGGTGTCTTTGGACATCGCCAACGCGTTCAAAACTTTGCCCCTGAGTTGTATGAAGGAGGCACTAGTTTATCATGGAGTACATCTCTACCTCCGCCGCATAATCGGGGATAAATGCATATCTGTCGGAGAAAGCCGATTTCTACTTAAGTAGGACTGGTCTTAGCATACGTGAAATGTCGTACGTGTCCCACAGGGGTCTGTGTCAAAGCCGCTCCTGTGAAACATAAATGGTGTCGCCGTCATGTATTATGCGGATGTCACGATTTTCATGGCAGGATGCACTGTCAGGCACTAAGAGCGTGTGGGTCTCGAAGTGTCTCTGCACAAATTCCAGGCTTTGTTATTTCGCAGGCCTTGGAGCAAGCCACCTGATCGATTCATTCAGCTTCATAGAATCTCGCATCGACATCGAGTGCTCTATGAGCTGAGGCCGAAAGGACTTCGGACACCATTTTCGAAGTCTGGTTCCCAAGCTGGATGGAGAAGCACGTGCATTCGCCATGAGGGTGCCCGATGACTCCTGCAGGAGACTACGCGAGTATTGTGTAGTCCATGACCCTTTATGGGGCCACAACGTGAGCGGAGTCCTTGAGGACCAGCACTATCTCTTCTTTGAGACGGCAAGTCTCATGGCCGGAACTTCACCATGGTCCCGAGAGCGGTTCTTTATCAGTAGCGCAAGCAGGCCCGGGAGTTGGGTAGGAGTCCTGAGACTCGTAAAATTGAAGATCAGAAATCCCAACTCCACCACGTCCTCGTGGAACTCCACCACGTCCTCGTTCCAGTCCGGAAGGAACGACTTGGGCAACCGAGCACTGGGCACGTTAATATTGCGGTTGTAAGACCCGTTATCGAGGTTGGGTCGAGAGGCGTTACGGGATCCTCTCATGCTGGCCGACGCAAGTAATCACTGAAAAAGAGAGTTTCGAAGATCACCTGTGTCTGATTCGCACGTCCACTGGCCGCCGTCTCTTTCTCCGAGCAAGTGGTGCTGCAAAGGAGACGGAGAGGACGGGCCACGGGCCACCATCAAACTGTGGATGTGTGTGTACGTCGTCGGTCTTTCTGTCGTGGGTGGTCTAGGGATTACTTTTCGAGGGTGCACCTGATTCCCCTACTTCCAGTATCCGAGATGGCGTGCAGTTTAATCCGGTTCGAGTCCGATATTGTTACTAGTAGATGGCAATCGGGGGATTCCCGCACGAAAAAACTGACGATTCTTCATGTCTCTCTACTTCCAAATCTATTGCCCTACATATTTAAATGAAACTGTATCTTAAACCTTAGCCATACTTTTCGAAATGGCTGCGGTCTGGAAATTAGCCACGTGCAATAAAAAATTAACAAAGTGGAAAAATTTCAAAAATTTTTACCTACAATACTATTTTTCATAGTTCACAGGTAATTGAAAAACTGGAGAAGGTTCTGGGTACTGTCCATTGATGGATTAATTCAGAAGAGAGATCCCCAGACGAAGCAAAGAAAACACCTAAAAGGCATTTGTTTTGTCACAATAATATTATGCATTACGCATAAATATTCTATATACGCAGCAACTTCATCTAGTACGGCACAAAGAACAGCAGAGGTAAGTTAAAAGTTAATAATCAGATTGCTGATATTTAAAATATCTGTAATGCACACATACATACATAATATACAAGTTTATAGGTAACCGTTAGAGTTAAAAAAAATTCCACAAGTTTAAGTGTAAGACAATTACACTCAAACTTGTGGAATTTTTTTTTATTATATAAAAACTAATACTCACTTGCCGAATGCTGTAAAGAGCACTTGCACGTTATCCTTCTGGTTTTTTTCTACAAGAGGAATTTTGATAATGTCTTTCTTTGAGAAAGTATGGCAAGGAATACTTTGTAGAAGATCATGATGTCCAATTTCGATGATGATGGCATTCTGATGAATGAGCCGAGATGTTTCTTCAAAGAATCCTGCACTCTGTTTAAAAAGCTTTCTATAAACTTAAAGCTTACATGATATATTTTTATTATCAAACCGACACATAAAAGACGAAATGGCTTATTATGTGTGGACGGTAATGTGAAGGTGGACGTTAAAACTTTTATTTCACAGATATATTTTATTAGTATATAATCATATTTAAGTATTACAAAATTCAGAAGAAGCATTACAAAATTCAAATACAAAACAATTGTGTTGTATTTACGTGTTAATCATAAAACTTCTAACTAGGCTTTAATCTCAGTAAGTATAAAATGTGTTATAGTTTCTAAAATAGTATATCGTAATGGATCTTACCATAAGGTTATTGGTGTGGTACTCAGCAGAAGAGAGTCGGGCCTCTTCATCCGTCCATTGAGATTGCGGTATAGAGGTAGATATCCAACGGCCTGAGCGAGGCTTCGGTGATCTGATCACTTCTTTCAGATATTTTAGCAGAATCGGGCCTATCGAAAATGAGGTTGAAAATTCTTATGCCACATTTTTCATTATAAGTTAAGCTGGTAAAATTGGCATTGGTATTCCATTGAAGTAGAATGCTTGGAATCGCACGTATGTAGTTTAATATTTTATGCAATATTTGAAGTAGACCTATTCGTTATGCTTATGGCTATGAGTTTTGTTTTGCTTGTATTAAGACTAAGTAAATATTTTTTTAACCTTCTGGCTGTATCTTTAAGGGCCACCTGAGCCACGTCAACAACCTCATTCCACATTTAAGAATGAGTAGAGTGAGTGAGTTCAAAGCAGTATCACTTGCAAATGTAAAAACATTAGCTTTTGTAGTTCAAGAGAGCAGAAATCGTTGAGGTAGATCAGAAAGAGAGTGGGACTCAAAAACACTGCACTGGGGTAAGCTGTAACCAATATCTGCATATCCGCTTGTGAATTCTCCTAACTTAAATAACTTTGACTTACACATTCATACTAAAAAAGAATCCTTACAATATTGAATTGTAAAATGAATACAAGACCTAAAGAATGCATAAATATTTCTATTCATTTGTTACACGGACAAAAAAAATTATGTGAACATAACCTGCTATCGGATAGTAAATATATAAGTATTTTAAGAGATCCTCTTAAAAAGAAAAAAGACATAAAGTCGCACTTTTCGTCGATATTCGAAATTTGACTTATTAGGTTCTTCAGTTGATCCTCTAACCCGTCGACCTTGGTCTGCATCAACGAAGGTTTGTGAGACAAATCTTCAAGAAAATATTCTATTTCTTGGTTTACGATTAAAATAGTGGAATTATGTTATTTAACTTCATCGGGGTACCTGTTCAATAAGTCAAGTCTCTTAAAATATTCTAGGCATCCTGAAAGCTTACCAACGCGTCCGTAACCTCCATTTTGAACATTGTAAGTTCATCGTAGCTTTCATCAGAGACCTGACCGCGATTATCTCTCAATTTTGGTTTGAAAGTGGATAGTATTGTTGATCTACTTGCTTAATATTAGTGTCCGATATAGACAGTATTTTATTGAGTAGTGGAGAACGTTACATCATACTTGTTTACATCCTTGATGAATTTTTCGTTCATACATACATTTTTCTAGGCTATGAAAAACGTACCTGCAGATGCAGTCCTTTTCAATCGGTTATAAGAAGGTGAGATAGATTGAAGCCATGTTGTTTAAGATATGAGCAATAGGGATATCACTGTGCTAGTTACTACGTGCTAAATTCACGCGCACAAAAAAATTGTATTTTATTACGGAACTAAAAACAAGTATAGAGTATAAATAAAAAGCTACTATTATTGGTAAAGCTAAGTAATGTCTTAAAGTAAAGATTTCGACCACAGTTGCAATATTAATTATAGTTAACAACTTACCAGCTCCAGAAGTGTACTGTGAACGCAATGCTATATTTGGACAAGGGATTTCTTTGGCGAATATACCATCAGCAGTTAATTTGGCAACAAAACTCCTAATTACATCAGTAGGACCTGAGATGGTACTTGAATAGGAACCAGTGTGATAGGCCACTTCTATTTCCAGTGGGCAAATTGTTTTGATCTACACGTTAATTACAATTAGGTATTAGTTTTAATATAGACATAAATATATATTATAAAAATAATTTGATATATAATGTAGAAAAGCAATAAACTTACAAAATACTATAAAACCAATATTTCAATATAAAAATTGGAAGAATTAATTGATTTAAATGTATCAATTTTCAAAAAAGATCCATTACAGTTTTTTTTTATTTTACTTTGAACATTTCAAACCTATAAAAATACTATGGAAAATGTCAGTATTTTCAATAGGACATATTTTTTTCTAACTATTGTACAAGAACACAAAGAGAATAAATTAACAGTTAACTATTTACCTGGCTGTAGCTGAGATCAACGATAGCCATGGATCCCTTAATGTAAGGAATTTCGTTAAAAGCAAGACCTATACTGTGTGCGGCTAAGATCGTCTCTTCAGCGGTAAAGCAGCCATCAGCGTAAGCACAGCCAAGTTCACCAACACTATGACCTAAACAGATCAATAATATGCACTCAGTCAGCTTGAGAGAATATAAAAGGCATAGGAAGCAAGAATGATACTTTAGGAAAGTAGTTAGAGAGAAAAAAGTCCAGATAAAGAGTAAATATAATCTCACCTAAGTCACACCTACAACATCCAGAAAAGAATTCATATACTACCCGAGATTAAAAAAAAAAATCAATAAACAATCTTCTCACATTGAAGTGGAATACTCATGGATTTATCAATGAAATCAGAATAAAATTTTCTAAAGAATAACCTTAATGATTTAACTACATTACCAATGATATAATCTGGCTCAATAGCAATGGTCTTCAGGATGTCGGTGAGACCTATCAGCACAGCCACAATACCAATAAAAGAGTTAAGGATATCGTCATAAATTGTGGGATCGGAGTCCATGATGATCTTGGTCAAATTGATGCCTTTAGATTCAAGTACTTCATGACATCTACCAAACAAGAGATAACGTGCATTTATTAAATTTGTAACATAAAGTGATGTTTTCAAGCATCTATGCATAATAAATAATGTAATAATAATAATAGTAATAATAATAACTTTTATTTATTTTCTCAGCACAGATGTTTACAGTACAGTGTAGATTCCTATCTTAAATACATTTGAAACAAGCATTTGTGAGAGACTAGTATAGAACAGCCTCATTATTATTCGATCAAGTGCAACGTGACTGATGGGATGAGATATAATAATAGGGTAAGCATAGGATATACATACATACACATAAAGATTAAAATATTTGTTAACCTCGTCGACACTGTTTCTTGGATTATCAGATTTTAGAAGAGCTGTGGAACTATCTGACTTCCCGTCGAAATTGCTAATCCTTTTTACAACATCCCACAATTTTTTATTGTTATTTTTTGCCGTTTTAATCTCTTGTCCGTCATATACTTTCCTTTGTTTTCGCAGTAAAGCGTTGCAGAAGTTTCTATATCTCTAGTAATTCACTTTAAGAGTTTCGTCATCAGGGTTTCTTTTCCACTTTTTGTATAGATTATCTCTATTTCGCATGCAACGTAATAGACCTATAGTGATCCATGGCTTATAGATTCTTTTCTTGTAACAAGTTTTAATTGTCGTAGTATTCTCCTCTATGGCCTTGGTGAGTAGAGAGATGAGTTTATTAGCAGCTGAGTTGACATCACAGGAATCGAGAATGACTTGAAAATTAGTTTCGCTTATTGCAATATCCAATGCTGTGTAATTTATTCGTTTTAAATCTTAGTATGATAGGATGGTTTTAATAACTGTTTCAGTATAACACCAACACTTTCATGATCAGTTACAGATGACTCGGCAACAAAGCAAGTGACTTCTGATTTGGTTTTGATTATAATGTGATCCAGACACGTGTGGCCGTGAGTAGGCATGGTATGCGCAGGCAAGATACAGTGACTAGCCAAGATGTTGAGATATTCGAAAGAGCGATTATCGTTACTATTAAATGTGATGTCAATATTGATGTCTCCACACATAATAATATTCTTGTAATTAGATTTTTTTCTCAAAAGTGCATCTAATGATGAATTGAAATCCTTTGTGTCGCGTCGACCATGAGGGCGATAAATTCCAATAATGAAGGTAATTGAGTTCAATTCCAAAAAGAAACAATTAGCATCAGCCAACATTGGCTCCTCTACCGTTACTTTGTAATTATTCTTATAATAGACAACAACACCTTCGTTTTGGGTCTTATGGGAGGTTGTGGAAGTACAACTATATCCCTGCATCTCGGGGACCCATTGAGAGGTCAGAAGTCAGCATTCGGTTAGAATAATTATGTCCCAGTCAACACCAGATCTTGCTAGTAGTGTAATAAAATTTGCTTGGTTGCATTTAATACTTCTTATGTTTTATGTCAGGATTTTTAGAGTGGTTTCATCCGACGGAATAAGAGAAGTTAAATTTTCAATATCGCAACTCACCGATTTAGCCACCGACACGGAGTCTATGCCGTTGTGTATAGATTGTAAGCCTGTACTATCGAATTGTTGTTAAAAATACCTTTAGGCGCATTTTAAGAAGAAGACATAAATCTGGTTTGCAGAACTGTATGGAAGAGGTTCGTGATGGTTCATAGTGTTTTTGTGTTTAGATGTGAAAATTAGTGTACGTGAGATAAATTTGATGTATGAAAATGTGAGTGAATGTGAGATGACTCTTAATATATATCCATTAACAATTAAATATGAAATTAACCAGGCAAACAACATGCAAATTACTGAACAAAAATAAGTAAAACAAGTACATAACAGAATAAATATTGGCAGACTATTATAAGATTTAACACTGATATGTAATCACAGGGCCAATCTTTGTAACTCGACCTCATTTTCAATTCGTATCGTCGACTGTCCTTCTTCCTTCTTCACATATACTTTTCCAAACGAGGTCCAGGCATATGCGATCTTTTTGTTTTTCACCATTTGCCTCGCCATGTAATAGAGACGTCTAGCCTTACTAGTTAGGACTTCAGATATAAATATCGGTTCAGTTGGTCCTGGCACTTTAAGATGATCAGTGTTCAGTTGTGGTTCTTTATTTGAGCGTCGCAATTTATTGAATTGTTTGAACGACGATAAGACGGTATACTTCCTCATAGTGCTATTAAAATCAACCATTATAGCGTCTGTCTTGGTACGGTATATTTCCCTTATGTCTGTTTCCACCAATGGCTTGTCGGAGCATAAAGTTGTACCTACGTTTTTAACCAAATCAATTATAGTTTGTTTATTTTCATTTAACTGCTTAGGCAAGTTACGCAATTCGATTGTGGCACTATGTGAACTACTTTCCAGAAACTCTAATCTCCTCATCAATCTATTTACTCTGTCCTTGTAATCATTACTTTTCCTTTTCTATATGGTTTAACTTAAGAATCAAGTCATCGTACTGACCAGATAGAAAATCAATAGATTGCCTTATATCTTGGTTTTGAGTAACTAGGACATTAATCTTACAGTTTAGCGACTCAAATTGTTGTTGCTGTACCTTGAAATCCAGTAGCATAGACTTTAATTCAGACAAGCATTGGTCGCCTCCACCCAAACAGTCACTAAAGTTACGTTTTTGCTTGTTTGTAATGTTGTGACAACATTCGGCACTACTTTCACTAGAAGTTTTGTTTAAGGCAGAGTCTGAGCCATAAAGTATTATAGAGGATGCTCTCAGTTTCGTCCCAGGAGGGGAGCGCTGACATATTTTCAGTTATTAGATTTAAAATNAAAGATTTAAAATACGCCTTATTAAATAGACCGAGTAAGGCTTTATTTATTTATTACAAGAAGCGCCTCACCAAAACAATGCCGCAATACTCTTAAATTATCTGGGATTAGCAGTTTGTAGGCGCCAGCAACATATCAATAATATATTCCTGCCCACCTCTACAAGAGCAAAAACAATTCAATTTTTGTTGAATTTTCAAAATAAAATATGTAGATAAATATAAAATTAATTCATGTAGCAATATAAGAAATTAGATTTCAACATAATTGACAAAATGTACTTTTCAAGCCGGGTTCGAATCCACAAAGTATCATCTAAGGAGTGTCACCGGCTACTAAGAGCTATAGAAATTTACACGGAAATTGACAAAAAGCTCGGTCTGTATGTGAAGTAAATCTTTGACGATTAATGAGCAACCAATATCACAGGTCAATCAATACTCAAAAAATTCAAAGCACTTTAAAGATTTTAATTCACTGCCACCGTCACTGTCACATATTGTCCTGGTTATTATGTGTTTATTGTACTTGATTATAAAACAGTTTCAGCACTATCACTTTTGTTTCTTCCTTATCATTGCCTAGAGCTATGTTTCAATTAAGACTTTTAACTATAACTATATATTTCAAAATTATTTGCACAGAGCAACTTGCGACACGACTGTAACGAACGAACGCTTGAGCGTGGGGTAATATTTTCCGATGGACTGCAGCAAATTGGGTGATTCTTTTTTTATATATATTTTTTATGGTCACGACAAGCTTAACTTTTAAATAGCAGAAGATTATAAGAAAACCTGACGTGTTATATTTTTTTAGTCCGGTACTATACGTACAATAGCCCAGGCTGCTCAGGCGGGCAGAAAATTATATATTATTTGAAAGTAAAGTTGAGAGTATAGTAGTGTAGAAGTCTAACATCGATGTTTTGCTTCTATTTAATGAAGATTGGCCCTTCGAGTATACAACTAAATAAAATAAACAATTGAATTGAATTATTTATTATTGAACGCAATTTTTTTTTACCCTAAATGATTTAAATTATTAGAAAATAGATTATTAATTTCATGAAGATTTTTATATTAAGTTTTATTTTAATGTTATGATACAAACGTATTGAAGTAGGTTAAGTAAGAACTTTTCGAAGCTAAAATAAAGTAAGTAAAGCTCCTTAATATTTTTTGAAAACTAAGTAGAACTTACTTTTCAATGCTAGCAGCAAAGATCGGAATTCTCATAAGTTCCTTGCCGATGTCAGACCATTGGGATCCAATCCTAGAATAAAGGAACCACACCGGTCTACGAACTCCAGAGAAATATTTAACTTCACGAGCTCTTGATACCGCTTTCATAGGTGTGGATTCTGTAAAATCAAAATTGTTTGGTACTAATCGATCTTGGAAATGATATTGTTTTACTTTATTTCACTGCGGCATGATTTTTAACCTTAAATTTTTTTATAGAATTATGAAGGTGGCAAACGAGCAAACGTATCGCCTGATGGTAAGCGATTACCACCGCCCATGAACATCCGCAACACTAGAGGTGTCACAAATACGTTGCCGGTCTTGGGGGATAGGGAAGGGAACGAGGGTAAGGGTTGGATTATAGGCCTCCAGTATCCTCACTCACTCGGCGAAACACAGCGCAGGCGCTGTTTTACACCGGTTTTCTGTAAGGCCGTGGTATCAGTCCGGTCGAGCCGGCCCATGCATTTTTATCGTTTCATGATATAATAATTATTTTCACGGGAATTAACGCCATCACTTATTTAAAAGTATTACGTATACCTGATTTGACTGACGTTTCGAGCTGGTTGCACTAGCCGTGGTCACTGGTTGATATGTATAAATAAGTAATCACGTTAATCCCGTGAAAATAATTATTATTACACGATTATTGTAAAGCTTAATTCATGTATTACCGGGTGAAATACGTAGAATGTTTATATGTGATATAATCGTTGTTTTTCACTTCTTCTTGTAATCAAGTAGAAAATTATCATTGATATTACATTCAGATAGAAATACCCTATTCTAAAGATGTTTTTTTCTATCAATTTCAACTTACCCAACAATGTGAATCCCCGAACGACATGTCCTTGAATGTTATCATCATGAATTGCATGTAGTAATCTTATCAGATCAGCATCAACAGTCCTGGATTCTAGATTATTCAAAATCCTGGCTACACCAGACTCAGTGCGACCAGACACACAAACCAGACGAGGTAAATTATCTGACGGCATGCCTTTGTTGACCTAGAAATATTTTTGTCATTATATAAGTAACTCAAATAAAAATATGATAATACAATTTGAGACCTATGTAAATTTGTGGTATTTTGTTTTCGTAAAATTCTGTTTGATGCATTACAATTTCATCATAAAATAAAATACTATCACCCAAATTAAACTGTGTACTGATACGTTAAATAAAAATTGTCAAAAGATTTAATTGTAGTGTAATTTAATTTTCACCGAATCTAATTCATGTGCAACTGAGTCTGTTGCTTCGTGTTGCAATAGAAAAATTAGTAATTGATGAAATCAAAAAGCAAATATTTTCATTAAGCGAGAATTCTCCATGGGTTATTGTTAAAGCGCAAATAAATTCGCTAGTTACAGTTTATGGAGAGACTCAATTCTCTTTTCATCAATGCTTAAAAAAAATTTTTACCTTCTCCCTGGCGAAGTTCTTTAATAAGATATGTTCATTAGCGCCTCCAAAACCAAAACCGCTTATTGCAGCCATGCCTCTGTTCCAGGATTGCTTTTCAGTTACAACCTTCAACCTATTTTGGGCTAGTGCTTCTACGCCTATACGTGGAGTTTTGTAGTGAAGATTAGGTGGAATGTAGCCGGTGTTGTAGGCAATGCACAACTGAAAAAAAAATGTAGACATGTTATCGTAGTCAATGCTACCTCAGACCCAAGACTCGATTATTAAACTTCTGTCTTGTTTTTTATACCAATATGACCTCATCCTATCTGAGAATCATTGGTGGCACTAAACTCGTTGTCCTTATTTCGTTGTGAATAGTTTAGATAAGTACCCATAATTACGCTGTTATGGTAGGAACAGAAAAAAGTTTCTTCAATATTTGCATTTGGTAAAATGTAATGGTTAATTATGTTAAGGAATTCATCATCATAATTACGGGATCAGAAACTTGTATTTCCCATTTAAGTTATTTATACCTATACCTTAAATATCTTTGAAGGTTTTTTATATGCATATAAATATAAATCATAGTATATATAATATGGGAATAAAATAAAGCATATGATAATCGGGGATTAGTTAATGGTTAAAGAATGTTTGAAATCGGTCAAATGGTTATTGAATTTATTTTTTTTCATATACAAAACTATCCTCTTTATAATATTAGTGCAGATGTAGACTTATAATATATTTTGAATGTAAAAAAATAAAACTCAAAGTTGTTAATCAAAACTTTAAGTAAAAAATCATCTAATAAAGCCATGTTCCGAGGGATTGGCTAATAAAACGTTTTACGTTAATAAATTATTCCAAATTGGATACTCACTTTGGCCACAGAACAGAGTCCAGAAGCAGGCTCGCTATGACCCATATTAGACTTGACGGAATCAATAAAAAGGGGTTCAGAACGGCCAGTGCAAAAAATTTCGTCTATAGCCTTTAGCTCTTCAAGATCTCCTGCTTTTGTACCTGCCAATCACACACGCAAGAAGATATGCACTCATTAGTGTCTCATAGTTTCAATTCAATCTATGCTGACTTTATGACGTCCAATATGTTTTGATAAATCTATATATCTCTTAAACGCATTATACTGAAATACCGTTTAATTTAATCTATGCCGCTAAATTACCGAAAATACTTATTCCGATAGTTCAAATAAGGTGCATTAGATTATGAATTTAATATTTACAAAAAAATACCACGCGCAAGCATTAACATCTTTTAATATCAAAGAATTTGTCAAAAAAATTAAGTCTGAAATATAATGCATTGAATTCCATTATATTAGGTATTGACTCATTTATGTCTCAAGGCTTTTTTCTTTTTTTTTTTCTTATAAAGACAACTCCCGCATTAGGAATACACATTCCTGTGTCGCGGGGCTCTTTACAAACATACATGAAACGGACGCAAAGTACCCCCAGACTTAGAACAACAATTTATGTGATAAAAAATAAACATATGATCACACAAAGTGTTGTCCCATGTAGGATTTGAACCCACAACACTTGGCGCATTAGAAAGTGGTGTGGCGACCACTGAAACCACTAGAAATACGTCAAGGCATACGACATAATCAAAATACAGAACAATCATTTCAATAAAAGCTTTTAAGCGAGATAAACAACAAATCTCAAATTAATATACTCGCGATGGTACGCAATGGCATGGCCAATAACGTTTTTACTTTTATTATTGGAATATCTTAATTATCTATAATATACTCCTAAAAAAGTATATTCTGGTAACTTTCATAAAGAACCAAAAATTTGCATATGTCATTGGTTAGTCGATGAGACTACATAAAAATTTATAATGACAGTTTGTAATTCCGAACGTCTCTAAATCCATATGCATAAAAGGCAAACGTTACTGACTGATCTTTCAGCTCAAACCACTGAACAGATTGCGCTGAAATTTAACACACATAAAGCTATTATGATGTACGCGTACGCTAAGAAAGGATTTTTCAAAACTCAACCCCTAAAGGGGTGAAAAGGAGGTTCAATGTTCGTATGAATCACCAAAATAACGTGGGTTTTTCGTTTTGAAACTTAGCGAGGTTAATGCTTTAAATAAATAAGAAAATACCTGTTTTAGGGTTTTCCAAAATTCAATTCTCTAAGAGGTAAAATGGGGTACCAAATCTTTAAAGAAATAGTTATCGTTTTGAGATTTTTGGTAACGAAAATGACGTCGTTTTTAATTTTAATTTTAACAATGCGGACATGAAATACCATGAACTATCATAATCATTATAATAAACGATCTTTTGCCCGGGGCTTCGCGAGCGCTGAATGATGGGGGACGGGGATGAAAACATTGACTACTAGATGTTTTCATCCCCTATTTTACCCCCTTAAATGTGGCATTTATAAATTTTCTTCCTTACTGCTCACTTGCCTTATATAAAGAACCTACGTGCAAACCTTCCTCTTTTTATATACATAGATAAGTAGTATGACCACCCTACTGGCCTCTTTGTGCAGTCGGGTATAAAAGTACCTGAAATCCTAAATCTGACCACGATGATAATGCGCGTTTTACGCCTTGCATTCACCCTAAAAGTAAACATATGCACACAATATACATATAGCTCATGAAAATCAGTTGGTGACGATGACGCTTGTTTCAGGATTTTTGTTCACCCTTAAAGTGATCAATGTGCCTTAAGAAGTTTTCAGTTCAATAAAAACCATTCAATTTAGATAATATTAAAACCCCCTATAAACATTGACATAACATACACATGATTAGAAGCCACGAGCCCGGAATGCTATGGCGGAACGCACATGCGCCAGTTCTACTCGGGCTTGGCAAGCACGGCTCAAAATACTGGGCTGTGCTAGCTAACGAGATATCCGTGCCGTTCTGGAGGACCTGGCTTTAGACGAAGCATTGGATGGGGAGCAACAGCACAATGCCACCATTGCAGGTCCAACGGGACTTCTTCCAACACACACTGGAGGACTGTCCTGCGTGGGAGTCGAGTGTCGAGTCCTGGTCGGACAAATCGGATGATACCTCTCATCACCAGCATTGATCACGGCAATGCTGGCGAGTGGTGAGGGATAGGTAGCCGCAGTTTCCTCAGTGAGAATGTTATGCTGTAGAAGGAATCCGTAGAGCGTGATCAGAAAGGACCAATCACGAAGGCGGTGACGAAGGGGACACGGAAGAGGTCGCTAGTGCCATAATCGTAGCCCAAGGGTCGCAGTGGCAACTTTTTGGGGAGATGTGGACACTGCTAACGACTCGGGACAGGTGACACCTTGGGTCCGGCCTAGGGGGTTTCGTCTGTGTTCAGTCTCTTACTGTGTGGAAAGACGTGAGGTGTGACAGTGCCCCGCCCCAGGGGGTGACTGATTTCCTCAAGATGTACCTCAGTCGTGAGGTACGGCAGGGGGGACTCCAGAAGCCACCGATGCGTTGCTGGAGCTCCTCCAAGCCACCGAGATAGGTCACCGCGGGGTTTGATGAGTAGACCGCTCCTATGGCAGTTCTACACACGCCCTTCGTCTCCCCACAAAGAGTATAGGGCGAAAAGCATTTCCCGCGTAAAAAATAAGTATAATACTAGATACACATATTAATCGTAGGGCACATATTGTTCTCATTAAAAATAGACTATCTCGACTTACACACGCCCTATTCCAGCTCAAATAGCCAAACCTATGGCTATTTGGATTATACGCGTGGACCCCCGTTAAGTTCTCGCCAAATTTAAAACCCCCTAAATTATGAAATAGAATCAGGATAATAGTCAAAGCTTTACATAGAAATGTAGTGGAAGCCATAATGTCAACTGGGTGTGCATGGAGAATGTGAAAGTGAAAAATTTATGTATGCTTATCATAAATTCCTTTGATTACAAACGATCTTTCATTACATTTTAAACGGTTGCAGTTTCCCCTCTAAATCTATTTCATGATGACACTAAACTACGTAACTTGCTTACGAGTAAGTCCAATAGTTAGTTAGCTAGATTAGTAAAAAATATTGTCTATGAAGTTTTGAAAAGATTTTTCTGTATTTATTGTGTTTGACATTCTTTCCTTCACCCAAAACCAATCATAACGCGAGCGAAGCCGAATAACTAGTTCCAAAATACAAATTTAAATAATATACGTCACTATTTTAATCACACTCTTGTAAAATATCGAACAAAGGAATCACAGACACGATGAGTCGCCAAAATATGTCCTATTTTACCAAAATATTCAATTTTTGCCTTTTAAATTATAAAACATAGGTACGTGCCCCCTTACGCGTCTTTGCAAGTTCATTGGCCAGCAATGAGCTACTATTATGCTACAAAATGCCTAGTTAAAGTAAAAAAATTCTTTACTTTAACTAGGCATTTTGTAGTAGTTCTCCTTTGAAGTAGTCTTCATTTTTACTACTCAATTTTAATTTTCAAATCTAGTTGAACTATATCGCATTTTGCAGATGCATTGATTAGAAATAAGGAATAAAAGTAACGTAAAAACATTAAAATATACAATGTCCGTTAAATATTATTATTATTGTATATCGTGTCAAATTTTGACCTTGATTGGCGCAACAGTACTTTTTGGAATATACTCAAAGCAGTTTAATATTTTTTAACATTATTATTTACCCGTCCCATGAGCCTCGATAAACTCCAAAGAATGCGGTGTAATGGAGCACTCTTCATAAAACTCGCTTAGAAGAAGTTTCTGGATTTCACTAGCTGGATAGGTGATACCCTGTTCTTTGTATCCATCACAGTTTGTCTTGGCATAGAGAAGTTGAGCGTACACTCTAAAAGAGTCATAAATTTAGTATACATGAACCAAATCTGCATGTCATTAAAAACGAAGCAATTGACTATGGACTTATCTTGTTGGAATAAAACTTAAATTTACCTTCTTGAGTCTTTGGCTTTTTGCAAAAACATCACAACAATTGCTTCAGATCTAGCATAACCGTTGGCACTGTTATCAAAACTCTTGCACTTGCAGTCTGGTGCAAGCATTCCTTTCAATCTGTAAAGATCATCATCATATCATTAATTAATTTTAATCACAGAAATAGAATCACAGCGAGCTTTTTAAAAGTTATAACTAAAGCGCCCACCAGTGTCAGGTGTTAGCCGAAGTAAAGTGGCATCTAGGCAAACAATTTGTATACAAATATAATAGGTATGGTATTTAAACAAAGTTTCTGAAATGCGCTGAAGCTTACAGCAATTCGAGAACTTTTGGACAAAGTTACACAAAACACAAAAGATACACAATCAAACCCTTGTGATCAATAACCAGATAGATAGATACACTCAAATGTTATCTTAACACATAAACACGTATATGATAATAAAGTGCTAACTGTAGCTGTTGAAATTATAAAAGTTTTAAGATAAGTGATTACCTAGAGAATTGTAAAGATGCATGAGGAAGAAGACACAAATTAGATCCTCCGACAATGGCAGAATCACATTGACCGTCTCGGATGGCCCTGAAAGCGTGTTCTAGAGCGTAAAGGGAACTAGAGCAGGCTGTATCTATTGTGTACGAAGGTCCAGTGACTTCCAACCAAAAAGATATACGATTTGCTAACATGGCACGTGAGCACCTGTGAAAGAGAATTTATATTCAGTATTAAAAGTTCTAGAAGAGTCAATAGGGTACCTACCATACTGTGTATGTAATATATAGGTACTAGTAGCAAAGTAATCTTGAGGACTCCAAAGCCACTGTATAAGATACATATTCTGATTACAGAAATATGATCATATATCGTACTATCGTAGAAAGCGGTTAAATGCACACCTCCCTTCTCTTCTGCTTCAAATTCTCTTTAATCCTCTTACTCCACCCTGTTTCAAATTGCGGTTCACTTTCATACACGACTCACATCTCAACAGTTTTAAGCTTGCTTTGGAAAACATCTGGTGTACAATAAAGTGATCTGAGTGTGAGTGTAGATAGCAGTTGATATAAACATCTTTGGCATTATATGGAAGTCGCTCCAAGGAATAACTGATTTATAGGCAAAACTGGTTGAACTAAATAATATCGGAAATAATGAAAAAAATATGACTGTGTTAACAATGCAAATAATACATTATTAGACTGCGAAGAACCGGTGTAACCAGGTGATCTGAAACGCTTAACGCCGCAACATTCTTCAAAACATATAGTCCTCTTTTTGTTCCAGTATATGGAAATTTCTTTCTAAATTGGGTATGGAAACAACAACATCTCGAGTTTAACAATACTATTAGATTGAATTAAATCAACTATCATTTCTAATCCACAACTATGCTGGATTTTCAAACCCAATGTTAAACTCTAAACTATTTTTGTGGTCTACCCTCTATATCAACTGTCATTTCTCATCCAAAACTATGCGGGATTTTCAAACCCAATGTTAAAATCTAAACTATTTTTGTGGTCAAAAAATTAATAAATGAATAGAGGGTACTATTGATTTATTAATTTTTTCTCCAATACCTTCCGAGGACATCAAAAATATTATCTTATCTATCCGCTTTAATGCTGTGGGGCATGATAGCATTAGTTGATTAATTGTAATCATCCTTGACCACATCCTCTTTGTTATCACTTATCCAATCAACTTCTCCCTTGACTCCGGAACTTTCCCTCTCATTGGTGTAAGGCCTACGTCATCCCTCTCCCAATAAAAAAGTAGTTCCTCACTTCCTGAACACTTTCGCCTTATTTTTATTCTTCAACAATTAGGTAATTACTATTAGGTAGTTATTATTAGGCAATTACCTGATGAATAATTTGTGCCAGCTAGTTTTGTCGTAAATCTAACCGATTTTCCAAAAAACCCATTAGTGCGACCTTTGACCCTAAGTTAAAAAAATTTGCATACACGAAATCAATAAAAAATTTTCAGGATTTCATTACGTGCCTAAATTTTTTAGCTAGTAGGGAATTAATTCAAAGGTTCCCTATTTTGTGGACTAATTTGTAAGTATATTATGTAATATTAAAAAAATATATAGTTATAGTGTTTATGTAAAATATTTGTCTTATATGCATATTAACCTTTAAATGTAATTCTGTGTAATGTAAAATATATTTAAGATAAGTACGAAACCTATATGTACCTACATCACAAGATTTCTACACCACCTTCAGGTGGATTGATAGAGTACGTCCTGGGCTTTAAATCCTCCGATGTACAAAAAAACATAAAGTTATAAAAGTATTTTATAATATAGCGTTATGAAAACAGTTCCAATAGTATAAAAACGTTAATAGAAATTCTTTCATTATTTTATCTACAGTCATGTTATAAAACCTCTATAAAAGTTTCTGATACAGCTAGCTAATTGCCAACATTGAAACATTCTGTGTCACAGTAATAGTACAGGAGGCATCGTTGTAATTTTGCCAGGACTTTAATACCGAATGAATTTTATTTTAAACAATTGTTTAATGTTTAGATCTCAGTAAAGTGAACGTCAGTTGTCGCCCTATTGATGGAGCTAAAATAGGCAGCATGAAAAAGTCATATCAAAAATATCTGCTACGATGTTTTTTCTACCAAGCGAAACTGTATAAAACTATTGTTGGGTAAAAAGTATTTTTTTAAAATGGGATTAAAATTTAAAAAAAAGTCGTTAACTGTATTGACGAGGGGGGATTAAATGTGAGCCACGAGCATAAACCTCATTAAATATTTGGCAAATATTTTTATTTTCACTCGGCCTCGTATGAACCCACATTTGTATAATAATACCCTTATTATACAACAGTCGCATAAATAAATTTATTTATTTATTAACTTTCTACACGAAATGTACAAGTACATAAATGTGTGCAAATTATGCACACATTATATACTTGAACATTTTAATGCCAAACACATTTTCTACCAGTCTGCCATTGCGTGGTGCGGAAATGAGTGAGAAGATGCACTATACTTTTGTTATATCACTTATAACTATTATATCAATCCACAATAAACTGACTATAAACAGGAGAAAACCTGGAATTGTAATATAGCTACTCAATACTACAAATATATATATAAACATATAACTATAATTCATTAAAGATATTACATATTTACTACAATAAATATAATATCAAATTGATCTTGAACGAGTTAGGATTGGGTACCATTCTTATTTCTTGGGGAAGTGCATTGTGACGAAAGACAGATTGTATCGACTAGGAAGGCGGAATAAGCACACGATGTGTGTTGTCTGTGGCTATACTGATGTTCTCGCACCTGTTATGTCTTAAATATAACTTGTAGTATGTAGTATTGCACAGTTTGATTCAGAGAGTCAAGATTTCAGAGAATTTGCTAAGCGGATGGAACAATTATTTGTCGCGTGTTTACCACGCTCACATTACAATTTATTTTTATATTAATACCTAAAACATTGTCAAATTCATATTTGTTTAAAACTGTTTATATGTATATCGACCAATTGACAGTACTACTTAGTTTTCCTTTAATCCAAAAATTTTTGTTTGTAAATAAAAATTTTTTTGTTGTCATATAAATTAATTTAAACCTATTTTGAGCCTAACCTCTTACCTTTTTTTTACGCGTTTTTTTATTTATCTCGGGCCTTCACCCCACCGGGGTTTGCGGCAGGGCGGTGTGCCACTCTGTGACTGAGACGGGAGAAATCCGGGAACCGCTTTCTTACGCCATCCGGACCCCTCCCAGCGCTTGCCCGCACTGCAGCGGGCACCGTCTCTAGATGTTAAATCCTCTCAATTTAGGCGACGTACGGCACACGCGTGACGTCGCCCCCTCGCGGCTGGCCTGTGAAGCGGATGGGGGGGAAAACCCGTCCGCCCATCCACGGCCACACTCAGGGCGGCATGAGGCCCTGGTAGGCGCGCCTCCGGCGCACCCGATCCGCCACCCGGTTCACCGGCGGCGTCGGAGAGTTTAAAGAAATTGCACAATATAGACACCCTGAAATAGCTTTAGGTAAAGTGAATGATATATAACTAAAAGATGACCAAAATTTTAAAACAATAAAAATTTAAAACCTTATTTATTAAAATATGCTGAAATGAGTGTAAAGCAACAGTTATTTGCTGTACAAGAGTGCAATGCTTTTTAAAAGCGTGCTCAATTATATTACCGCGCAAGCGAAGGATTCTAAAATCGAATGAAGAGCGCAGTGAGTGGTTCAAAAATTAATATCCTGATCGTAAGCGAGAGAATCAAGAGAGTACGAGGTCAAAAACTAGTTAGTCTTATGTTTAGTCTCTATTAATACACAGTCAGTCATTTTATGCGGAGTTTACCTATAAGTAATTGTAACACTATTGCTATTTTCCTCTTGATGTGCTTTTTACTTTGTTATTGTGCTGTGTATATAATTGTTGGTAAACCAATAATAATCGAAAAAAAAAGCTTTGCACTCGAGTGCAACACGTAACTTTTCATCCGACCTCAGTGAGGAAATAACTAAAATAAATGCGAAATCAGCATTTATAATCACAAGACTATCACAAGACGTATTTTTATGGCATTACTACATTTGCTGGGTCAGCTTGTAATATATATGCAAGATATTTTATCACGCCTTTATGTCTCAAGCAGTCGAGAAATAATATATATATTTATGCACAGAAAATTTCACGAAAATTGGTCCAGATGATTTTGAAGAAGTTTGGTAATAAATATCACGTTACGAAAATTTTATATATTAGATATATTTCGGTGAAAATATTATTAAGATTCTGCTTTATAATTACAAATTTGTCTTTTTAAATTACACGGCTATATGGGAAACGAACGCCTTGATTTGTCAAAGGTTCCTGAATTTATGGTGAAGTTATAAAGGACCATGAATGGTGTTCCTTATCTGCAAGTCACACGTAGTGCCTGTACAAGATAGGCAGGGTACATGTTCGAGCACTAAAAGTTAATCGTGAACCGGGCGTTATATGTACATACCTACATGCTGTTATAGAAAACAAAATTAATAGTGATACTAAATTGAAATTATTTAAAACAGAAATTAATGGTTACCGCACCCCATAGGTCCTAAACTGTTGACTTGCAATTTTTCATACATCCAAGTTGTTTCAGAATCCGAGAAACAAGCTCCCATAAATACACCAGTCTTCGTTCCACGAAGATCGTTTGGATTTAAACCTGTTAACAAAATTATTCCTCATAACATATTTTAAAATATCTATCCCGACACCCAGTTGCAATACAAATACGCATTTAACTTCAACAGTGAAAAATATTATTTTACATTTTAAACATTTTAATGCTTTTACTTCTCCATCATCACATGTTTCATATGCAATAAGCCCTTGCTTATGCCTCCATCCTAATAAAAAGAAACTACTGACACCTTTACTTACCGGCATCAATAATAGCCTCGTAAGCCTTCTCGAGCAAGATTCTGCACATAGGATCCATTGCATGGGCTTGCTTGTAGTGTACGCCGAAGAATGAAGCGTCAAACTTATTGATGTTTTTAATCTTCCCTATACGTAGAGGCATTCCAGGATGTGCAAGATTCCAACTATAGTTATCTCCAGTAACTAAATCCACCTGAGTAGAAAAATAAACAGATATAGTCTGTGAAAAACAATTTTAAGTTATAAATTCATCTCACTAAACGTCACTGAATAACGATGCTATCATCAAAAAATACAACTGATCGAAAAAGAGAATAGTTTAAGAGACTTTTTGCTTTCTGGAACTCACCTTATTAAAAAGATTTTCCTGCCAATGCACGACGGAATCTGAATCAGGAAAAGAACCTGATACTCCAGAGATGAGAACCTCATCTCCGGACAGTGGGTCAGATAGGCGGTGTCCAGAAGTTAATCTATCCTCAAAAATCGTGGTCCGGACCATCTGCAAAAGGCATACGATCAATGGGAGTGACACCATGACCGCACAAATAACACAACAGTATTGTGAAGTTCTTACATTGCTTATACCGAGTGACTTAGGTTACGAGAGCCCAAACCCTCCCGATGTAACCTTTGAGTTGCAGTGGTCCGGGACGGCAGTGGTCTTAAGTATGTCAGGTGACTTGTATGCCCATCTGCTTCTCTATATCAATAAAATGGATCTATGTATAGTACCACTCTAGTCTGACAAATAAAAAATATTGATTAAAGATTAAGTATGGATCACAAAATGTATTTTTCTACATTTTACAATCTCCAGTTTTAACTAGCAATGAGTTACGGAAAACGCGCGTTAGAGATTGAGAGATATGTTTTTTTTAATTCCGTTTTTTTAACCTTTTGCGCCAAGCGTATGCCAGTTTCATCATAACCTGAACAAGTTACTAATTAAAATAAAATATTTCAGACATCTAACACACAACGCCATGTAGACCCAACTTAAATAGAGCTTATATTATGGGTACTAGAGAACATATGATATAATGATATAAATACATGTATACTTTTTTTGTAAATAAATACACAGGGTATGTATTTACAAAAAAAAATGTATCTCCTATATGTGTTGTTCATAATTACTCCCGATATCGTAAATGTTCAATTTACTTTATCTGTTTGTTAAAACTTATAACTCTAAACCATTGAATGTGTTTTAGTAAAAGTTGGGATGGTAAAGGTCAACTGTTACTAATCTAAAGTATTATTCAACCACATGTTTGTAATTGAAAAATACATTCCTAAACAGGTCTCCCGAAATATAATAACTTCGGTTGAATTTCTGAAAATTCCTAGAGGCCATGGTCAGTAACGAAGACTAAATATACACCTCTGCGCAACATCGCAAACCAATATAACTGATAAGCAAATGCCTTTGTCACTAAATAAATTTAAACTAATGGCATACATAATTGTGTAGCAAAATGTTTGTCAGAGCATAACCTCATTCATTTGATACCCTATGAAACAACATATTCCTTCTTTCTCACCATACATACACATTATTATTCTTTTCCAATATAAATTAGAATGCTAACCATAAATATATACAAACATGATAAAATGTATTGAATTTTCTAATAACACTATACGACATATAGCTCAATAATCACTTTCAATGATGCAACGGATTAAACTGATCAAATAAACACTGGAAATTCATTTCATAAATGCACTTCTACGGAAAAGAATCTTATTGAAAATTTATGTTTTCTAATATTCCAAATTTCTCAACAAGCAAACCTAGGTAATCAATTTACAACTATATCAGATGTAAATCAGAAGAAAGAGTGTTTGTGCAATTGCAACTTTAGTAGCAATCGAAACAAACTTTGTAATCATTGAAGAGACTCCACTTCGGTTAACGCTTTGCTTATTACCTCTTGAATCAACAAGAGAAGATGCTGCAAATAAAACTGTCAGTCATAGTAAAATAATGTCTCCATCTGTTGAGCAAAAAATCTGTCTTCAATGACAATTTGACCTTATGGTCAAATTGTCATTGAAGACAGTTCATTGTTTATACACTATAACACACTATACCATTAAACCCCAAACGACTAGAAAATCATCTGATAGCAAGTCGCTGCTACACCGCATGGACATCTGTAACTTAAAGCATACACGTGCCCTAACTTAAAAGAATTGTTGAATCTTTATGAGAACGTAGTCTCTTACTAATCAAGGTATAAAATAAGTTAAAAAAAAATACCACGATTAAGTTTATGCCATAGATTTCGATGGTGAATATTACACCGAGAGAAGAGCCCTTTTTGGTCGTTAAAAATCAAATTTATTCTTCTTCAGAAGAGCTTCATGTCATCATGCTGCTAACAAAGGTATTCCTGATTCCCGAAAAAGAATTTAAGCAACTTACATTTCCAACTTTAAAAACGTATATTTGTATGTAAATACACAGTACAGGTACACTTATGACAGAACATGCACACCAGTAGCCGACGTAAAACAAAGGTCGATTGCGACTTCGTTTAATGTATTTTTATAGGAGCAATTATAAAATAGAAATATACAGGTTGTTCTGATATGTGTGTAATGGACACGTGTCGCATTTTCAGAACGGTTGGAAATAACAATCAGAGTTTTTTCAAGATGCCAACCAACGAGCGGATTTGCCATTTGTCTATTCTGCTCTAATGAATAAATGTCACGCTATTTGCAGTCACACTCCTCCAAAATAATGTGGCCGATTGATATTTTTTTTCTTAAATTTGGCAGAACGTAAATCATGTTTTACTCCCCAACGCCTACATGCCGTTTCCATTCTCACTCTACAGTGCAGAAGACGAAGAAAGACTGTGTGATGTAAAAATAAGAAAAGAAAATTATACACTATTCTTCAGAAAAATCTAGACTCAGAATAGATATTAATATTATATAAAAATATTTGACACATACTATCACCAAGTTATATTTGAAAGTAAAAAAAATAACGAAGAAGAGGTTTTGTGCACTTTTATTATTTAAACACACCGTGGATAAGCCATTCTACAAACATTCATATTTATTAACATATCCATTTTCTTATAAGGGTCAAGAAAATTTGCATCTCACTGTATATAGTACTAGGTAAGAAAACAGCTGTAATATAAACACTGCTTTTTTTTTCTTTGAGGATACATAATTAAATAAAAATAGCTATACACTACTTTAAATAGGAATACACTACCACGGATACAACTATACATAATTATCATCTATAAACTTTAACAGTCCACTCTGGACATAGGACAAAATCTATTTTCTAAAGAGAGGTGATATACAACGGACTGATATTTGATTTCTTTATTACTTATGGTAGAATCACCGAAGCACCTAGTGAATAGTGACACACGTATATCGTTCTAGATATTACCTGACACCTTTTTTCCGGTTGGAAATCCTCATGGATGTCCACCACCCTGAGGAGAGGGCGGAGGGGTCTGTCAGACTTTTACTGACTAAAACTCCCCGGTGTTTCGTCTCTTACCTACGCCAGGGATCACGAGAACATAAAAGGCATTCGCAATCCTCGACTGGTGCCGGCCCGCTGCTGAGGGCCACATCTCTAAAAGCGAGAGGAGTAGGTGTTTAACTCCCCTCGAAACTTCAAAGACGGGCGCATGGGAACACTACACGCCGCCACCTCGGGTCCGGTTAGTTGGGGAGCGACGAACATCCCCAAGTCCGCCGCCCCTGGATCCACTTAGGGGGGCCGGTGGAGGTCAGCGTATGCCTTCCTCCGACGCCCTGTGCATCTTCTGCGGATTGAGAGAGAGGTTAGGATATCCCTCTTCCTTTCCGTCGCCTCCTTCTGCCAGATGACGGTTTCGCAAAAGGACACTACCGCGTCCCAGGACTCCTCGCCGTCGGCCATAGAACAAACTACGGCCGGCCGCGTCACTGCCTACTACAGAGATGAGGGCACGGCGTGGCCCCTCCCAAGCGGCGCAATCTGCCAGTGTGTGCCGCGCCGTGTCCTCTCGACAGTCGACGCAATGATGACACCGAGCGTCTGGATCCATGCCTATGCGACACAGGAACCTCCCGAAGCAGCCATGCCCCAAGAGGAACTGCGTCACACGGACCGACAGGGAGCCGTGCCTTCTCCCGAGCCACAGATCGAGTACTGGCCGGATGGCCTCGTTGGTGACGAGGCCGGCGGAAGATATCAGCTGATACCTGAACCAGATATTCTGAATCTGGATTTTGCTTAGAATATGCCTTGTCTTCTTTTTGTCTTGAATTTTGTTGTCTTGAAATAAAGATGACTAGAATCCAACACATAGATCCGTTATGATTAACACTAATTTCCTAATTTAAATTATCAAAAAATTGTTTTTCATTATTACCAATTCAAAAATATTTTGAGTCATGTCTTGTTCTAGACTATTTACGGAATACGTCTATAATGTCTTTGTATGATAATTAGATGTCTGCGTGCGTTGCCTAAGTGCGCTTTAAACAAAACGTGATCCACGCCACTTCAAATAGTTAGAGGTTTGTGGAGTAAAACATTTAAAATATAGCGTTGATGAGAAAGAAGAAAATAAAAATGAAATCATCTATACAGTGGTTTGTATATTTTCTCAAAATTTAAATTCTTCTTTTGATGATATGGCAATCAGCCGGATCAGCTATTTCTGCCAATGTCAAGTATTTCAAGTCTTCAATTCTAAGTCTTCGAGTCTTCAAGTCTTTGTCGTGATGGAATTAATGATAAAAAATATAAAAAATGTGGATGACATGAAATGGGGACAGTCTTTCGCAAAAACAAAAAACGATCTCCAAAATTTAAATTCAATCAATGCGGCACTTTTTGAATTTTTGACGTATACATTGTTGCCATGCAAGAGAAGGCTAGTGATCCAGATTCAACACACTGTGTGAAAGAAATTTGTACTGCCTCTTGGGAAGTTTTTTTTTTATTTTATTTATTATATGATGTATATCATGCCTTATGCATTCTCTACCTTTAGGTGATGCAGAGAAAAATAGGAAGTAGGTGCATTTAGGTTTATTTGTATACTACTACACTACACATAATACATAGATGCATATAAATACACTTACTAAAATAAAAAAAAATACATACATACACAAATAAATACCATAACTAGAATGAGATGTCATTTATGTATTGGTTGATTCTGCAAGCTGTTTGAATAAATACTGCTTTACCATTATTTTAAATGTAAAAACGTTGGTGGCCATCCTGATCTGGAGCGGAAGCTTTCCAATACCAAAGAACTGAGACTGCATAAAAAAAGGATGAGCGGACGAACTCAGACGTATGGGAGGGACAACGAAACAGAAGGTTATTAGAGGACCGAAGGTTCTGTTACAATTACTACATAAGAGTTGAAAGTACGATTAATAAATAAATATTTTTAATAAATATTTCAGACGTCTAACACACAACGCCATCTAGTCCCAAACTAAGCAGAACTTGTATTATGGGTACTAAACAACTGATAGAAATACATATATACTTTTTTTGTGAATACATACATATTATACATAGAAAACACCCAAACTCCAAAACAAACATTTGTAGATCATACAAACATTTGACCCGACCCGGAATCGAACCCGAGACCTCAAGAACAGCAGTCGCATACGCTACCGCTGCGCCACCGAGGCAGATTTTAAATAAGTTGGCGAAGATGGGTTGTTCAGGATACTGTATAGATCAGCAAGCGCGCGTAGTTTACGGCGTACTGCGAACGGAAAGAGGATATATGACCGTATTTACTGAGATTGTAAGCAAATCGAATGCAGCTATTAAGAAGACGGTCTAGTTTATCGAGAAGATCTGCATTGAGATCGTAACAGCACATCTCACCAAATACGATTATGGGTAAAATAAGGATTTGCACAAGCATAGTCTTGGTTTTTACGGGTAGGAAATTTCGCAGGTAGTTCAGAGTCCGAAACATTTCACCATGTAGAATTTTTCTAAATTACGATAAAAATGGTATTCCGTTGGAGCAAGGTCGCTAACTGCAGCTCCTGTTAAGTAACAATGGTTTCGCATGCAGTACAAGGTCATGCGTTATCTTGGAGTAATAATAGACTGAGATCCAAGGCACCCTAGATTTACATCATTTTAGGACTGATGAAAATTTTAGGATCAGTGGTCCAACATTTACTCAGAAAGGAATGGATACTCGCTAAGTTAAAATCGGGGCTATTTTATAGGTAGCTAGTATACAGTTAGTATTCTTTTTTATGTTAGTAAAAATATTCCTCAATGTAACTAAGGGGGCAAACGAGCAGACGTATCGCCAGATGGTTTTATGCGATTACCGCCTCCCATAGACACCCGCAAAACCAGGGGCATCACAAGTGGAATATGGCGTGGACGTGGAAAAACCCCGACGCTATGACCAAAAATGAGATCGATTTCATCATGACGAACGAAAGCACATATTCAGAGACGTCTCAGTGCTCAATAGGTTTAACACCGGTAGTGATCACCGACAAGTCCGAGGTTCTCTGAATATCAACTTCAAGGCTGAACGTGTCCGAATGATGAAATCCAGGTTCCGATCAACTCTGCTTCAAGTCGAGATGGGATCTGAAAAATTCCAGTCAAATCTGGAAAACCGATTTGTTGCCATGAAAACCAAAAAAGACGTAAACCATAACCTTGAAAATGTGGTTCGGATCCTCAGGAATGAAGGAACGAAACTTTCAGAGAGGACACTAAGGTTAATGAAGGAACGACGTGAGAACCCGCCAGTCACTTCATCAGCAAAGCAGGTTCTAAACCGAGAGATTAGTAAGCGTGTACGACACGACCTCCGATGCTTCAACGCTCTTTTGATTGAAAGAGCAATCGAGCAGAATCGGGAGTCAAAAGTATTTGTGTAATCTCTTGGAAGAAGCCATACGGTGAAGTTGACCACAGCAAGCGGAGAAGTCGTTACTTCCAAGCTGGCCGTCCTTTCGGAAGTAGAAAGCTTCTATGGCAATTTGTACGCTTCGCATGCATCTCGACCTGATCCCGAATATGAGGGCCCTAGAGCCACATTAACACGCCAATACACCGAAGATCTGCCAGAAGTCGGCATTGACAAAATCGAGATGGCTCTTGGACAGTTGAAAAATGGAAAAGCACCTGGAGAGGATGGCGTTACTACAGAGCTGTTAAAGGCTGGAGGTAAACCTGTACTAAAGGCACTCCAAAAGCTTTTCAACGCTGTCCTGTTCGAAGGGAGAACTCCAGAGGCGTGGAGTAGGAGTGTGGTCATCCTGTTCTTAAAAAAAGGTAACAAAACCATGTTGAAAACCTTTTGGCCAATTTCCCTCCTGAGCCACGTCTATAAGCTGTTTTCAAGAGTCATCTCGAACCGTCTTCCGCGAAGACTCGACGAATACCAACCACCGGAGCCGGCTGGGTTTCGGCTCCGAACTGTGTCGAGCGGATATGGCACCATAGACTAAATCCACACAGTGCGGCAGATAATACAGAAGACCGAAGAGTATAATCAGCCCCTATGACTAGCATTTGTGGACTATGAAAAGGCCTTTAACTCGATCAAAATCTAGTCTGTTCTGGAGTCCCTGCAGCGTTGCCAAGTAGATTGGCGATACATCCAAGTTTTGAGATGTCTCTACAAAGCTGCCACTATGTCCGTCCAAGTACAGGATCGGCATAAAATACCCATACAATTACATCGAGGAGTGAGACAAGGTGACGTTATATCCCCGAAATTGTTCACCAATTCTAAGGAGGACTTGTTTAAGACGCTGCACTGGAAAGAACGCGGTATCAACATCAATGGCGAATACATCTCTCACTTGCGATTTGCAGATGACATCGTCATTATGGCAGAGACACTGCAGGACCTACCACAGATGCTGAACGACCTGGCTGACTCTTCTGCGCGCATCGGCCTACGGATGAACTTGGACAAGACCAAGGTCATGTTCAATGAACATGTACTACCGGAACCGGTTGCGGTACACTGGTTCTTCGTCAGATCACCTCGTTGCTGATGCGATACCTTAGAGAAACGCCGAGCATAGCCCTCTTCATAGCACGCTGAGTGACTTTGAAATTATGGACCAGTCGAACCGAAAGTGTCGACGTTTCTGCTCCGTACGTCATTACGGGTAGGACGCACGCATTGAAGACTTTCGTCTTTAGGCACTGTGGGGTCGACGATGAGAAGACCCGACGACGTTTCCCAAACGCTGCCCAACCTAGCTGGATTCTTCTGTTCACCTCGTCCTCAAAGCTGTTTCTACCTAACTGCAAAGTCTGCCCGAGATATACATAGTTTTGAACAACTTCGAGAACGGCATCGACGTAGCCCACAGGATTAGCAAGCTAAAGTGGCAGTGGGCTGGCCACATTTGCCGAAGAACCGATAACCGTTGGGGTAAACGAGTTCTTGAGTGGAGACCGCGTCTCGGCAAACGTAGTGTAGGATGTCCACAGGCCAGGTGGAGTGATGATGTACGCAAGACGGCTGGCAGGAGCTAGATGCGAGAAGCCGAGGATCGAACCAAGTAACGTGCTATTGGAGAGACCTATGTCCATCATTAATCACCTACAATAGTTTGATGATATTGATGATTCGTCACTTCATAAAAACTAGAAATTCAGAATATAATGTAAAATATTTTATGATGTTAAAATGGATTGGGGTGATAAATGGAACCGAATCACTATAATTATATTTCATAAAGTCGGTATGGAGCCAGATATAAATTTTAAAATCCTCCATACCACTGATTAATAAATAGTTACTACGTAGCAGATACATCGCTCCCATACAAAAACGAAAATAGCTACACTATAACATCCTACAAGATCCTAATGATAAAACCTGCTGCTCAGAACGAGAAGAAATGTCCATAAATATGCGTAAGACACGTGTCAACGTTTCATCGTAGGAATGCGTTAGGGTTATACCTATGATGATTATTGTTATAAAACTAATGTTGTGATTCAACCATATTTTTATTAGTCACTCAAATATGTTTTAGTTTTATATGATTTATAATTTTTTCCCTTCCCTAAATTCGCTGTTATAAAATTTTATAGTCAAAATTATTCTCAAACGCGTATAGAATTTTAATAAATAATCATATGGAAAACAGGAGCAAAGCGACGGAAAAACAATGGTTTTTATAATTTGTTATATGGTGCTATCAGGCCGATTCATTAAGACGTTCTCCAAATTATTTAAAAATACTTTTTGTCACTCTTCAATATACTTATTAAACGTTTTAGGTTGGACTTTGAACCCGCCATAAAAATATTCTTTATTATATAGGCTTTAAAATGAGTATACAGTGTATAGTTTCGGCAACATTAGGTTTCTCCTATGACAAAGCATTGAAGTTAGTGCGATAATATTTTTACTACACTTAAATAAAATATACTCTTTATTTGCATTCAGTTTACTATTACTTTTCATCTATTGCTTATCTGTAATTTATGTGCACGTACCTTATAAAATTTTTCCAGCTCTCAAGATTGACTGGTAGAGAATGCCCAGGGCATTAAGTCCGCCGATGTACAAAAGTACATAAAGTTTATAATAAAGAAATTAATTAATTAATTAAAGGTCCTTTTTGCTGTCTTTCTTCAAGTGATTTAAATCACCTAAGACTCAATGCTCTACTTATAAGGGGAGGAATACTCAAAACGTGACCACATACTTAATTATATCAATGGAGTGTCAATGTTTAGCGGTAATCATTTTTCAATAAATACTCCAGCTGACAACACGTAATCTCTTTAAAACTATTAGATGCACAGCTAAAACTATAAACAAAACGAGAACTACAGTAACTGTTATCATAAACTTACTAGGCAACCCACGCAACCTCATCTGCAATCTCCTTTTGCCCGTAGCGTGATGTTATGGAGCCTGAACAAATTTGTTTACTTTAAATAAGCTATAAAAAATACCCGTATCTAATATAAAATGACTGTTTTATTTATCACTAAAAATTATTTAATACACATATGTACATATACCACAAAATTAATTCATATATGTTTTTGAAACGGAGCAAATAAAACAAAACATCACGCAAAAGATATTGTAATACATTTTTTCCAATCGTTTTCTTATGTTCCCATAACAGGGAATTCAACGTCAACAGAATAGTTATAATATCCAATATAGAAACAAATTCGATTCCCGAATATGCTCCATTGATTTCCCTAAAGGTAACAATAACAGCTCGATGCAATATCTAGGGATTTGCTTAACGCCGGTACCCGGAAATACATTACATGATTAAAACTATGTATGTTTTGATTCAATAACAACATGATTTAATTGTTAACTTTTGTTCATTGTGATGTTTATATTTTATGAAGTACTGTTTCAAATATTTTATTAAAGGTGAGGGTAAATAGTAGAAGCATAGTATTGTGCGAATGAGTGCGTGTCAAGTGAATAGAAAACCAATATTTAGGATTTTATAGAGACTATTTGTTATAGAAGTAGTGAATTATTCAAAAAATAAAACCAGACCGCATANTATATATATAATGATATTACTTTTTGTGTTAATTTCACGACTAAGACGAATATATTGATACCACTCACATAACTATACGACAAGGGGCTTAGGCTCCAGAGCGTGCCAAAGGAATGTACATACATAAATACGCTCGATAAACAAAATCCTGCTTCTTTCGCAGTTGGCTATAAAATAATCCTTCTTTTTCTCCTGCCCTACAAAGACTCAATAATTCATTTCAAATCGCCTAAAAATAAACTATGAGAAAATTATGACGATATTTAAACGGTAGTAAAATTATATCTCAATATTATCAACTTTGCTTTGCGGCTCGATGGGCCAACAACTGATGGGGTCTGAAGACGTGGTTGAAGATCTTTAGGGGAGACCTTCGTTAAGCAATAGATGGCAATGGCAATGGCTGAAGTAGTAATGTCCTCATTTAAATAAAATATTATTTAGCTTATAGCTTTTGTAATGCTAAGTTAGTAATATTTTTCCTGGCGCATCAGATAAATGGTTAATTATTTCAAGCAAGGTCTTAAATAAATACAAACCAGTTTAAAAACATATGTTTATTTATCATTTATAGTAGAATCTTTTACGGTTCATTTTTAAATGTGCTCATGCAATACAAGTCTTACGCAATCTCCTTCTATTATTTTGTACGAGATTCTATCAAACCCTCATGTAGTGTGCATTTCATCAAACAGTGATTACAAGTTATTGATTCTCAGTACATAGAAGGTCATTAATTTTCCTCAATCAAATACATATTAAACTTGATACTTAAACTGCTTCATTAAGAAAATTAAGCGCCCAAAAGCGGAAGTCAAATTAAGCTTGATGACTTCTGTCTTCTCTTGATAAGTAAAATTAGTTTTATGGCACATTCTTAATTCGGCTGAATGTATTTCAGGTTATAATATATAAATACAGTCACTGTTGCAATGAAATATACCACTGTAAAAGAAAATTTAATAATTAATAATGTCAAACTGTACAAAAACGTTGTCTAAAAATACATGGCAGATCATACTGTCCTTTTACAAAAGATGTATCTGAAATGTCAGCATTCATGTTGTCGTGTGACATTAGTGAGCCTTCTGCCAATGATGCAGAAGGATCTAAGTATATATAT
>PKRV01000450.1:96276-170871 GCA_003709505.1 Hyphantria cunea | reverse complement strand
ATATATATATATATAAATTATATGTTTTGTATATGATATTGATGCAGTCGGGTTTTACTTTTTTAATGATTCATTACTTTTTATCAAAATACATGATAAGGAAAGTAGCTCGTATGTTTTTAATTTTAAATTTAAGGTACATATATACATACACCACCCCTATTTAACCCACGAGTGCCTTAAGCAGCAATGAAGAGAAGTAAACTACGCAAGACAACAGCCACAGCAACGAGCGAGAAAATTTGAAATAAACTCTATACTAACCAATCTAATCAGCATAGTTAGAAGGCCAAATCGTCGGTTCTCATAAGAGGTCTATAGGTCCTGCAGTGAACCATGAACGGTTGTTGATGACCGTTGTGAACCAAACCTACTTGCAACGCGATATTATCGCATTTAGAAAGGAAACAAACAGGAAAAATATTGGACAATTTTCAAGAACTATAATTGTCACTGGTCACTGGTCACTGATCTTCAAATGCAACAAAATGTGCCGTAATTAATAGGCAAATGATCAAATTCAGAATTTGATAGTTATTATATTGATTTTTCTATTAAAATAAGAAAATGATGAAATACTACATACCTGATCCCAACAAAGTAATTACACCAATAACGCATCCTTGACTCAAGAGAACATTATGTCTTGTAGCTTGATCAATTATTTTTGCCGCATCTGTGTACCATAATAAAAGTATACAAAATAACTTTTAAGATCGAAATGTTATTTAAAATTAATTCCTATCTAATTGCCGATATATCAACGGTATGATGTCGTAATTAAACTAACCACTTAAGGATGGTCGTGGATATTTGATAAAGGACGTATTAGTTTTAAAAAGATATAAAATTAATTTAACTTAAAATTGGTTTTCGTTTGAAAAATGTTAAATAAACTTAATACATGAATTATCTCTTAATTTCAATCTACGTCACTCGTACAAAGTTGTTAGAAAAAAGTTCCAGTTTTCCTCATGAAGAGTTGAACAATTAGGTATATAACAAATACTAAACAGGTAGTTTTCGCTATAGCAAGCCAAAGGGCACCGTGGGCATCAATTTAAAAAATAAATATACAGATCCTTAGAAACCCTTAAACCATTGAAGGCAATACTGTATAAAAAATACACTAATTTCTTCAATGAGATACATTATAAACTTTAAGAACGATCACCTTGCGTATTGTCACTTGTCAAGAGGTAAATTTAGTACTTAAAATATCATATTAATTCTTGAAGTCTCTTACCACGTTCAATTACAAGAAGTGATAAATGTATCTTGACACATGCCAGTACAAACATGTACACGCACATAAATACTCTCATGAATATGTGAATCTGAAATAATAACGATTTTTTGTTTTTTACAACTTCTTGCACTTTTGTACCTCGACGATCTTAATGCCTAGAGCAGTATCTACCAGCCAACTTTTAAAATGTGTAGAAATCTTGTAAAATATAATTATTTTTTATATTATTGTGAGCAAAGGAACAAAACGGTTACTTAATGCATGACACGCATAGCATCAAAAGAAATGCTTGATACCGATTTTCATTAAAACCATGGCATCATTTCGACCAAACCGGCCTTTACGTTCTCAAATATCGTTCTTCTACGGTATTTTGACAATATACAACGATGAAGTATTTTAATAAGAGGTATATTTTCCTCCTATTAATATAATTCATTATTCAGACTGTAGAAATATTTTCAATGGTTACTTAAGTTACGGGTTAGAACTTGTTTCATCATCACTATCAATTCACCCAAAAAAACGTCTACTGTGGGCCAAAGGCTCCTTCCGCCAAAGCTTCAGTAACAGTCGATCCTGTGCAATCTCTTGTTTGATGTGTAAAACTGAATCAAAAAGGTATTCAAGTATATGAGTGCCCGAACTGAAGAATTATCTATTTACTTACAACTGTCAGAATTTACTTTCATTGCTAAATGGCGATTAAGCAGAATAGCAAAAATGTTTCATTTTTGATATTTAAATTTTCCATCATTTAAGAAAACAAACTGGGCAGACAAAACATCTTAATTACTATCACTGAAATCATCATTATCATAAGGCCACCGCAGTCCAATGCTTGATGCAAGCTTCTCCGATTGTATGTACGCCAATTTGATCAGCACAATTATTCCTAATTTTAAAAAAAATGATATGATACTACTTACTTGTATTGGCCCTTGTTTCTCCAACATCAGAGCAAACAACAACATGAGGCCAGTGAGTATGAGATAAGCACAACCGAAAACTGATAAATAACTCATTACTGGAAATTAAATAAACCATTTCGACTATGCCAACACCTGGATACTTGAATTAATAATAATATACTACACTTTTAATGTGTTTTATAATATATTCGTAAGTGCATTAACGAAAAAAATACTCGTCTATTTGTGAATTTTTATTATGGATTGCCTTTTTTACCAATACTAATTATAAAAATACCCACTAAAAAATTTGATAAAGCTACCAAATGCAAATGACCCAAAGCAAATCCATCGCCTAAACTACAATTATTTTTTTTTTCCGGACCTCGCAAAATCTGGGTTTAATTAAATTAAAATATATATTTGAAATGCAAAATTATTTCAATAATTCGATGGCTTATCCTTTTTCTTATTAATACCTACACAAATTAATTTTGAAATAAGTGCTCAATCAAGAAAAACTTTGGAGAATAGTTCTATGTTACTAAACAATACACAAGCATGCTGTAATTTTCTTTTGAATAAAGCCTACCGAATTTTCTCTACTCTGTTAGATGAAAGACATGAATATAATCTAAGATTGGCAATGCAGTATGGCAACCCACATCATGGCAGCCTAGTGCTTTCGCGCCTCGCTTAATTGACTCGGGATCACCCGTACATTGGTAGTGAGTCCTTGTTCAATTTCTGAGAAAATAAATTACACTATACTTACATTTAGTGCCTTCAGTATTATATAAGGAATCATAATCGTGTATGAAGAGACAAATATGTACTAGAAGGCATAAACCGATAACGACTTCACACATGCCTATTAGTACGGTCATTGGCCAGAGTTTGTTTACCAGTTCCGGCTTTCGGACATTCCAAATCATGATGTTGGATGCTCTACGTTGTAGTCCATTGTCAACGTTATCTCTAGGCGCATACTTGAACAAGTTTTGTAAGATAAACTCATTGAATTCAATTTCTTGTAAATTTTGCATTATGACTTTGAATTTCGTTATAGTTAGCTGTACTCCAATATTTATTCAATAGAATTTATAAATATTACAAGTCCTATAAAATTGGTATATATTAAATTTAACGCTATATTTTGAAAGATGACAAATAATAATTTTGGTTATAGAGAAGAAATGGACTAGCATTTAAGTATTAGAACCTACATACGTCACATCCCGACCACGATCTTTACATTAAATAGTCAACTTTGGCGTTTTTAATCTGATAAACTAAAATATTTCCAAAACTTTGCCTTACTAAGTAGTAGTGAATAGATATTAGGATCGATTATAGCGGCCGTACTGTATTCTCCAAAACAGCGAAACTTGTTTTTCAAAATATGCGCGCCGGCCCTTTTCCGAGATTCTGGATTGAACTACTGCTCAAAGCAAATAAAAAGTGAAATATCTAAAAATGTCTTAAATAGTGGTATTATTCACAGTGACCTCTGAATTTTGAAATATGTTTGGAATATCTAGAAAAAACATGCTATTCAAAACCATAAAACTACTAAAACGGCTGTAAAATAATAGTGCTTTTCATCGACGATAACCGTATAAAGCGACTTCCTAAAAAAATTATTTACATTCAAATGTAACCCCCTTAATTTTCAATAGTAGTTCACTGCAAAACGACTAGTGAATAGCGATTCCCATAGTGAATAAAAGGCGGTAAGAGGAGTTAAGACCACTTGACCGAATTGACTTATATACGACCTTAAAAATCTATAATCTTTAAAAATCTATTTGAAAATTTCGTAGGAATTAGATCAACGATACTCTAATTAGCATCGAACAAATAAACATATACGATGGAGATCGTTTTTTGTTTTTGCGAAAGACGGTCCCCATTTCATGTCATCCACATTTTTTATATTTTTTTATCATTAATTCCATCACGACGAAGACTTGAAGAATCGAAGACTTGAAATACTTGACATTGGCAGAAATAGCTGATCCGGCTGATTACCATATCATCAAAAGAAGAAGAAGAAAAACATATACGATACACACAACATTTAATTTGTCGCGCTAGGATATCTCGTTTCGCTCGATTAACAAGAATCCAAACCCTTTTTTTTATTTACCTGTTGATATATAAAATAATAGAATATAAATACTTATTATTTTACTTGCCCAAAAACTACTATTACAAATACAATTTAAATTAAAAATCAAATAAGAAAGGAAATACAGTTATAAGATAAAAAATAATAATATTATAACCACGAAACGTGTGTCACTCAACCCTCTTCCCTTTTGGTAGACAATCTATATAAATGCAAATAAATATTTGAAATCACTGAACGAGACAAACTAATGCGTGTTACGAAAATAGCGATATACGCAACAATGAAAGACGGAATAATACCTCTCCAACCACGATATAATTGTTTTAATAAATTGTACCCATTTCTTATAAAGGTATACATTTCAAATAAAACAGATATATGATTCATTGCTTAAAAATAAATAATTTTATTAAGAGTATCGTGAAATTCTTGAAGTGTCACTCTAAGGCAATACTCCATTTTAAAGTGCCTCGATCACTAGGCTTGTAAGTTGAACTGACTTGACTGAATCTTCAAATAATGATAGTAGTTTTTATATATAGTTTTTCATTCTTATTTCATTTTTATTCCTTTGCAAGGGAAAATTAGACTATGTAGGTAGAGGCAATACCATTGCACGTTTAATCACAGCATAGTGAATGATGCACCTGGATAAAAAGCAGATGAAAAGATCATCAAATCAACCAGGCATTACTAATCCCTGCCAGCGAAAGTATTTTCCAACTATGAAATGACATTTTATATAAACTAGGAATTCAAAGAGCAAGCTCTGAGGACTGATATCACAAACACTAGTAATTTAATCATCAACAATTTACAATGGTTAAACAAATGTTGCCCTCAATAGTACTCACTATTGAGGGCAACATTTGTTTAATAGACCTTTTAGAGCTCAAAACCTTTGTGCTTGACATCGAAAAGCTTGTTGTACAATGCATGTAAACGTAATCAAGCTAACTAAGTTAGCTCGGCCGCTTTTTAATATAAATATTAAAAATCTAGAAATTTTATGGCACAAGAAACCTATTTCAGACCACTGCTAAACATAAACTTGCTACATAGCGACTCATCTTACACTTTAAAACTATAAGTCTCTGATCATGTTATTGTTACAACTTCTATCGAGTTATTCAACACAGGCATATAATAAATTCTTTGTCAGATTGAAGAAGTTACTCAGGCCGTTGACTCAAGATTGGGCAAAGGTGTACAACGCCCTATTTCCCTCGAAAACATTGGAATATTGATGTCCAAAGGCACCCTAAATTCCCTCAAACAGATTCTCAAAGAAACTTTTTTAATAAATACTACACATTTCTTATAAAGGTATTTATTCCAGAGAAGACAGGCGTATTTTCATTGATTCATTTAATTTTTTTCTTTTCATGTAGCAACTCTCCGTCCATTAGTCAAACAGCTACTGAATTGTTTAAAACTATAGCATAATACGAGTTATTAAGTACTTTTAGTTTTACCTTTTAAAAACACTAGAATCCCGTCTTTAAAAGTTGTAAAAAAGTATTCAGTAACGGTAAAATATGAACTCTAAAAAACTTTTACACTTTTTATATTTAGATTCAATTACTTTATTTCTCAACTAGCTTTTACTAGCGAACCCCCCCTCCCGCATGTATGTCGGTTATGGCGGTAGAAAGTATCCTATGCTCTTCCCAAAGAGTTAAGGTATCTCTGTGCCAAATTTCATTGAAATGAATGCAGCGGTTTAACCGTGAACGCGTCACAGACAGATAGTTCATGAATTAATAATACGTATCGGTAGACTTTCAAATAACGTTTAGTCACTACACATTTCAACATTCGTTACCTATTTATTAAGTTTTTGAAACCAGAATTTCATAGTCTAATTTTCAATAACAATAAATTATGAATATTATGATTTTCCATTTTCCACCCGAATTGCTGCCTAGATTGTGTGAAATAAACGGCAATTGGATAATGAATAGTACCAAGTCGGGCTACGTTCTAACTCCTCTCTAGACCCAACTAATGATCAGGCGTTACCTGCTAGTTACCAACTATGACTGCCTTCATTCGACGTTTGAGAAAGACAGGAATCAGATGCGACTTTCATAAACAAGTTTTCGGTTAACTCGATTGAACATAACTCAAATGCTTAACGCAAGATATATTTTATGTCACTATGCCATACTTCCGTATGAATATGGATATTTGTGAACTGTCGATGCCTATAAACTTCATAACTTTTTAATCTAAACAGTTTTTCGTTCAGAATATAATGATTTGATAATTTATAATAGGTATGTGAAGGAGTTTTCATCAAAAATACTTATTTACATTACTTATATTGTGTACAATCATGACTGCTGCTGCTGCATAAAATTGAGAAATCCGAGCTAAATATGCAAACTACAATCAGTTCATTGCGGGCAGCTCAGGAACAGTTGTTCGGCTATATTTTGAAGAGGTATTTAGCCAGTAGTACACGTCTTTTGGCTGAGATTTTGATAATGATGATGCATAAATTCTGGAATGAAGATAATGTTCAACAACAGCCTTTTGTGTACGAGTAATAGTTCCATGAACTTCTTTCCTACACAATACAATACTCAGAAAAAATACGTGCAAGATATAATGCTTATTACAGATTTATATCATACTACCTAGACTCAGTTTTCATAATTTTTGAACATTGTTCACTATTTCATAGGTTTTAATTTCACTTTTGCGTAACTCCTTTTGTTCTAAAATTGAAATAGTCTTGAATTACTTCTAACAATAAGTACCGTATTTGCATAAATAAATAAGGAGCCTTTATTGTTGATCTTATTTTTAAATAACAAAAGTTTTGTATGTATGCCTAATAACTATTATCAAAATTTTCTAACTAATGTACTATACAAACTGTTTTATTATTTATTATTATTTATCTTTTACTATGTTTTGTTTTGTTATAATTTGGCAAACGGTAGTTACTCCTCAACTTGTCTTCCGACTAAGGCCTCCTCTCAAGATCGCTATTCACACATATCCCTTGCCATTCGAGTCCATCTTGGACCCGCAATTTTCCTGATATCATCTTCTTTCCGTACTTGCATACTTTCATTTAAATTTAGTGAACAAAAGCTAATGTGAAGTCACACACAGATACTTTAATAATCTTTATTTGAATAGATATTTATTTTGTTTAAAAATGTATCAAGTATGATCCCATTTTTGTAAAATAAAAACAGTAGCATCTGTATCGTGTCGTATTCTCTTGCAGTAAACCGCGCAAGATTAATTCAAAGCTTCATTTCATAGCTACCGACTTGATCTATCTTATACGTCAGAATGAAATATGACGTACTTCACATACTATCTCATTCTGCTTGGATAATGAGAAAACCACCAAACCCTTTAGTTTGACTAGCCATTATTGCTGCTCAAAGTTCAGTTTTAAAATAAAAACTGATTGTTAATCGAAGTAAGAGAACTTTTCTAACTTTTGTAAGAAATAACATCAAAGATCTATAACTAATTATTAGGTAAAATATCTCTACTGACAGCATCATCCTGAGTTGTTCTACGAGTATTTTTATTTTTTTTACTACCCGACTACGGCAAGGGAGGAGTAATGGTTTTGGCAGTCTATGTGTGTTTGTGTTCCACCATAGCACCTAAATAACTGAACCGATGTTAATGAATGAGATAAATATAAATAATAATAGATAAATATTTTAAGACATTTTAACACCCAACGCCATCTAGTCCCAAACTAAGCAGAGCTTAACTACAATACATATATTGATACTTAATTTTTTTAAATACATACATATTATACATAGAAAACACCCAACATTTGGTCCGACTCAGGAATCGAACCCGAGGCCTCTAGCATTGCAGTCGCATACGCTGCCACTGCGCCACCGAGGTAGTCATAGTTATAGTATAATTATTGTGTTAAGTACAAATGATAATGCACGTTGGTAAGTATATTAAATTAAACCACCTTTTAACAGCTATGTCGCTAAGTAAAATAATTTTTCAACACAATACACATAATAAGAGTGAATAAACACAAATCTGAGTGAGATAAGGGTAGCCTCCTGAGATTTCAGTGTTAACGAAATATTGAAATACATATTTTTGATTCTATCACATTTCTGTTCCGTCCATTCTACAAGAGCTTTAAAACAAATAGAAAAACAGTTATCAAATTATATTTTAATCTTTTACTATATAAACTGGCTTATACATATTATCACAAAATATTAATTTACTAAAATACTTTATAATATATTTCATCTGCTTTTTAAACATTTATCCTTACAGTTCAAAGTTTAAATTTTCTCTAATTTATCATAATCATCAGTCTGTATAATCCCTAATCCATGGTAATAATTTTGCAATATCAGTGAAAATGATGAAGTGTTTTGAGTCACAACGATTTTCATTCCGCATGGATACTGAGACAGAAACGATCCCACGAAGATACCAGGAGTTTCCTTTCTTAAACACCATGCCACCCCCACTGTCATTACTATTGCATGTATCCGTACCTAAACAAAACAATATACAAATCAAAATGATAAACTTCCTAATCGACTATTGTTAACTTACCTGACATATATCTATGTCAGGTAAACATATATAGTACCTGGAAGACGGAGCTTTGCCAGTATTATTATTTTTTTGGTTATATTTCTGAAAATGATTTAATGCCCCCGAAAAGAAGTTGTTGGAGCCGTTTCCGAGATTCAGATTATATATAGTGTATGGAGATAATTGCTCGTTTAATGTTATTAGATATATAATGTCAGACAACTACCTAAAACTGGCCTTGGTGAAACTGGCGTTAAAGATTGCTACGTAATTTACAAATTCGGATACTTTCCAAACTGGTCTCCAATGCGACTAAAGCGAACGAAGGTTAATGGAACTTCACACTGTACTTACAGGTGACCTAGATTACCGTGGGAGAGCCACGCTTCGGCATGAATGGGCCGGCTCGACCGGAGTGATACCACGGCCTCACAGAAAACCGGTGTGAAACAGCGCTTACGCTGTGTTTCATCGAGTGAGTGAGGATACCGGAGGCCCATACCCCAATCCAACGCCCCCTATCCCCCTCACCATCCCCCTTCCCCCCAGGCCGCCATAGTGTGGTTCACCATGCTGCATTGTTCTTTTTCGCATTGAGGATGGTGACCACCACTCTTGGATTCTGCTCATGCTTTCCATCAGGCAGGGCAGAGTCATTTTGGCAGCTTAAATATAAAAACAAAAAGCCCAATGGCTACACCCAATTTATCCTGTTAGACAATAGTAAGAAAACTATAACTACCACATATGGAGAAGCAAAAGGATGAGATTGCGGCAGTTTACTGTCCTAGCCAGATGTTTTACTTGAAGATTGTATGATATAATTTATTAATCGATCCGTTTTAAGATAAGATTATTCTAAATAAATATCTTAGATCTATGCACATAAAATTTTATTGCTAGAACGGAAATCAGAAAGAAATAACCTTGTTTTTGAGTATGAAGAAACTTTACCTTGTTTGAATCCAGCGCAATAAGTGTATTCAGACAGCAACTGGTTAGGGAAATTATCGAAAGCTTTGATGCATGTCTGATGATCAAATACTGACATCTCCGTAAGATGTAGTTCGGAATTTGTTAAACTAGAATTTCCAAAACTCCAGCCAACCACCTGTGCATTCAAGGCAAAAGTTATATTAGAGTTAGAAGTTTATCTCTAATTTCGTTAATGCTATGCTATCAAACAGTTTGTTAATGCATGGTAGAAAAGAGCAGGAAATGGAGGCAAAAATAAACAGTAAATAGGTATTTTTTTATTGATGTTTTTATTATTTTGGTGACAAATTTATAGTTTATATATGTTCGTTTATAAAATATTGGTTTATGTAAATAAAAAGAGAAGTTATACATTATATCGTCTAACTTTCGATCTCCTTCACGGCTAACTACAAAGTTGTCTCGATGTGGTAGGCAATGTCACCTTTGTCAGACTACTGTCAGTAATTAGTTTGGGGTGAGCTCGTTTATTGTTGTAACAAACCACATTATTTATTATAAAGGAGAATTTTAAATCAAAGTCATAATATTTTAGGTTATAATCTTGTTATATTTTTGGATAGCACTATATATATATATATATATATATATATATAAGGGCTTGTGTTATGGGTATTAGACAACTGATATAAATACAAATTTACTTTTTTTGTAACTACGTACCTATTAAACAGAGAAATCACCCAAACTCCGACACAAATATTTGCAGATCGTACAAACACTTTGTCTCGGGAATCGAACCTGAGTTGGTTCAGTGTATCTTCGGTAGATGGCATTGTAATATGTTTTTTGTTCATCGCCACAGATTTATAGGAACATAGGTTGTAAAGCATATCCAAGTAATAAAAAAGATGTACCTACCGAACCAGTTTGTCCAACAACATTATTTAGTTCCATCTCATCATCGGGCCAGAGACACACAGATCTCACCAAATCTGTGATCTCTGCTGGACTCTGAAGTTCCAAGATAGCCAAGTCTCGGCTAAAGGTCGTCGAGTTGTAATCAGGGTGAACTTTTATACCTTTTATCTGTAATTTGGTAATTTTTAAATAAGTACAAATACTTGTTCTGGACTTTTCAACCTAAAAATTCTTAATTGTAGGAGCTTGGACGATCAAAGTAATACAATTAAACGTTTAATGCAAGGGAAAGAGGTATGTAACAGTTGAGCCTGTTCATGGCGGTAGGTACTTATTACCATAATTATAATCCGTTAGCACATATGCTGCTTATATTAATAAAGTATTTTAATTGCCACCTTTAAAAAATAGAAATGTTATAAATAGTTTACACAAACCCTGTTTTCTATGTGTGTAAAATGTTTCTTAAGTCTGGCAACATTTTTAGTCTGTTTTACAAATGTTTTTATACTTTGATAATTAAATAAATCTAAAAAATATATATATTACTTCAAATTGTCTCACGAAATGAAAACGGAAAGTATGCCCCTACTTCTTATATTTCCAATTCCTAATCATTTAATTGCCACATAATAAAAAAATCATTACAATATTAAAATATACAAAGATATTTCGCAAAAAAGACACATAAAATTTGAAACTCCAGAAGTTTTCTGAGTTTAACTACAGATCAAACTAAAATAGAACACATAATGTAATCACGCTGGAATTAGTAGCATGGAAAGATATTGATGAAGTGGTTGCAACTAAAATTAGCAATAAACACGTTCCAAGTTCTCACAATCAATTAAACTTATCGCTTTTGAACCTGTTGTGGAAGGCAAAGACAAAGGGCCCTAATCCACTTAAACATGAATCCGATTGACGGTGATAGTTCACAAGAATTTCAGTATGTACGGTAACTAAATTAAAATCGTTGTAAACTTTTATAACGCTTAAAAGTCGTTAGTCTATATATATAGTTCTAACTAAAAAAGTAAAAGAGTTATGGTCGAATTTCGACATCTAGCCAACCACGAAATAAAAGTTATGCTTACAACTCTGATTTGTACTCCTTCAACAGACAGCCTGAGGTTGAACTTTCCCAAGTAGACGGTTAAAGTTTTCGTAGGCACAAGGCCCATCGTCCTTTTCCTCGTGACACAATGAGCTGCCGTTATAACATGACGTTGAGACAGTAGGGTACCTCCGCAAATGTATTTTAGATTTACACTCTGGAAAATAAAATGTATTAGCAAACAGGATCAATATCCAAGTGATTCATTTATGGTAGGTATAACAAATGAACATCGTCCAAGAGTTCCGAGTTGGGTCTTGAAATTACTTCACTTAGAGAAAAACAACTGAATAAACTCAAGTCGAACCGGCGATTACGCTACAGCAAACTCCTCTACAGTAAAAAAAAATGGGTTTCAAAGGGTATCGTTTTTTAGCAGTACATTATAACACCATATCGGGATCTGATGATGGGATCCCAAAGAAATCGAGGGAAACACTAAAATTTAATGGGCACGTACTATGAATTCCATATATTTTCTAAACCTTTTACGGTATTTACATCTGGTAGTCATCATTTCACGATGATAAGCTGATAATGGAAGATGCAACTCATTAACGGTTAGGAGTTGGTAGATCAATCTTTAAATATCATGTGTATGTGTGTTACCTTAAGTCGTATTCTTTCAAGTTATTTAGCTGATCTGATGATGTAAGGTTCTACTCCTCAAAAGTTGGGAGTTGGAGGATGATTCTTTTAATTTAATACGTATCTACAGATCTATAGTTGTATAATATCAAGTTATTCAGATGAGGTGATGATAGAAGGTAAAACTAATTAGCAGTTATTAGATAGATAGAGGTATTAGAAGATGATTTTGTGGAGGGAACGGGCCAGATGTCCCTCCAACACAAAGGGAGGATCCTCAAACCAGGCGAGGTAATTATGCCTGGTGGACCACAGCTCAACGGTTGATGTTGGGAAGTTGTATATATGTTAATCGGCGCGAGAACTTCTATTGCGCGATGCAAGATTGGTAGCTTCTTCGTGCACTACGTTACTCCGTAGTTCAGTGTATCTTCGGTGGATGGCGTTGTCATATATTTTATGTTGACGCTGTATGTGGCAGTCGCCAGAATTTCAATATCATACATATGCATCAACATTAATTTGTTTATCTTGCAGTAATTCATATGAGTCGATGATAGAAAGTAAAACGATTTAGGATTAGAGGATAATTCTTTAAATACTAAATACACGAATAGGGCCTTAGTTCAATTCTTTTAAGTTCTTTATGTGATCGTTCAAGTAAGGTTAGGAGATGAATGATACTTTAAAATACCGATCTAGTAACTAATGGTCTGTAGGAAAGAAACGACATGGAAAGGCGATGTTTGGATAGAAATATAGTAGGCACTATTTCTATACACCTAGTTTGTCTTAGTGGGTTCATTAAATCATTTACAATAAATAAATTTAAATTAATAAATATTTCGGACATCTAACTCACAACGTCATCTAGTCCCAAACTAAGCAGAGCTTGTATTATGAGTACCAGACAACTGATATTAATACACATATATTTTTTTGAAAATATATACATATCATACATAGAAAACACACAAACTCCAAAACAAACATTTGTAAATCATACAAACATTTGATCCGGCCCGGGGGATAGAAACCGAGACCTCAAGAACAGCAGTCGGAAAGATAACAACTAAGACAATTATTCTTAATTGTTATCCTTCGTGTTACGCTTTCTCATCATGCGGGTTGTTAGACATTTTGTTGGGCTCTAAGACGTAAAGAGCACCACCATCCAGAGTGATTACGGCACGGGATTAACGTAGAATGTATCTGACTGACTCGCCGGCCCAGCGGTAGCGTATGCGACTGCTGTTCCTGAGGTCTCGGGTTCGATTCCCGGGTCGGACCAAATGTTTGTATGATCTGCAAATATTTGTTTCGGAGTTTGGGTGTTTTCTATGTATGATATGTATGTATTTACAAAAAAAAGTGTATAAGTATTATATCAGTTGTCTAGTGCCCATAATACAAGCTCTGCTTAATTTGGGACTAGATGACGTTGTGTGTTAAACGTCGGAAATATTTATTTATTTATTTATATTTATTAATAGTAAATATAAAATGTATAATATATAATAATAGTTATATTACATTACAAAAAACCCATGATGAATGCCCTTTAGACCTGTCAGTCTCTTGTGTGTAAACCTCTCAGTCTAGTAATTAAAAATTATGTATTTACTTTAGAGCCACAAAAAAATTATAAAATAAAAACTTAATTTGCTTGTTTGGCGCCGACTTAAAATTACGTAGGTACTCACATTAGTTTAAGAACTTAAATATGTGTAGTTATAATTAAAAAATGATTATTATTTTTTGCTTTTCCACTTTTTCGGCGGTTACATTTTTTTGTTCAAAAGATTTTAGATATAACGCTTTTGAATGTTACAACGGAACGTTTAACAGTCCACTTCCTGATATAGGTATCTTCTTAGCAAGGAGGTTAATAAATAATAATAAATATTGCGTACATTTTTTATGGAATAGGTGGCAAAGAGCAGATATATCACCTGATGATAAGCGATTACCACCGCCCATGAACAACCGTAACCCCTTAGGCGTCACAAGTGCGTTGTTGGTCTTTGGGGGATGGGGAAGTGGATGAGGGAAGGGGTTAGCTCTAAGGCCTCCGGTATCTTTATACACTCGGTGAGACGCAGCGCGAGCGTTGTTTCACAACGGTTTTCTGTGAGGCCCTGGTATCACTCCAGACAAACCGGCACATTTGTACCAAAGTGTGGCTCTCCCACGGCAAAAGACCACATCTCTTACATAACTTCATAGTTTGTGCTATGAAAACTAAATTAACTGATGGATGGAACTATTTTATTTTGAAAATAAAAAACCATTTGGTTCGACTCGGGTCAAAGACCTGAGCACAACAGCCGCATACGCTTCCACTAATATAAATACGCTAGCGATAGGTATATAGCATAGTATAAATACGCTTTGTAGCACAAATATTGACTGTTAAGTATTTTCAATAACTTACTCATCAAATTAAAAGATGTTTTACATGATGATGAAAAAACCTCTTGTTATGGGGTGAGCTGGACCCTTATGTCTAGAGTCCGTTTAACATCTCGCACAAAATAAGGGCCCTCAGGACTTTAATTATACACTTAAGCAAAATCGCAATTTAACATTCACCATATAGCGTACTATTTATTTATATTTTGTAATTACGCGCACTTTTAGAGAGGCGGAAGTCAACGTTCGGAATCAGTTCACCCTCAGGGTTACGGAGGCCCGATGCCAGTCGCTCCGTGGACAAAACTGATATTCAGGTAAAACCGGTTGAACTATGTGATCCCAAACATCTCGTGAATTGATTGCTCCAGTAACTGTGTACACTTAGTGTTCTAAAGTAACTAAAATGTCCTATTTAAAACAGGAAATTTTAGTTACTTCGTTAATAATTTACGTAGGTTTTAAACGGACTCTAGATTCACGACATTTTTTTTTTTGATTAATCATTTGTCAAGTCATCTAAATTACTTAATGGATTGATAATTATTAAAATAATAATTTTATTAGTAATTCGTTTGTAATACAAAACTCACCCGTTGCTGGTATATGGCTACTTGCCAGGGCCATTGTCCCTCGGATGTACTGGAACCGTAAGGTAAGTTCAGCGGTCGTGGTTTCAAAACCTTCCCACATGCAGGCTGAAACGGAGAGAGTGTTAATTAATAACTTTTATGTTAACAAATTCTCTACTGCAGTCTAAATTGAATCGCTTATTCTCTAAGTCAACAAGTCGTTTTGGGTCAAAATAAGTAGGGTAACAGGGTCCGACAGTCATTTTTATTTATAAAAACTAGCTAACTTAGTTCTAAAATATTTTAAATGTAGATGTAATTCTCGTATATTTTTGGATAATCTAAATAGAGAAAAACAAATTACTAGTTTTTATTCATAGTTTTATTCTCCCATTGTACATATTATTTGGTATTTAATGGTACCTACGTTATATGATTCTAAGGACATGAGAAATCTTTGATAGTAATGTTTCCTTCGATCAGACTAGATTACTAAGCTTGGACGACCGCTGGCCATCGATTGAAGTTGAAAAAGTAATTCGCTTTCCTCTGTCAAAACCTTATTTCCTTTTTTAAGTTTGTTGTTGTCCACAGACAATCTTTCTATTTTGCTGTGGGATTAATGTAGTTTCAACGTAAGTTCCTTGAATTGTTTTCTGAATTTAATTAATTCATTATCTTCGTCGTCAGAAATAGCAGGGAAAATCTATATCATATGTTTGTTGTTAAATTGCTATCTCGCTATCATTCATGTTTGCAGTTTGTGTTCGACGAAATGTGATTTTATCAAAGAAACTCATTCTAAATAGTAGATTTTACAAAATAAAATTTTGCAGTAATAATTTGTCTTTGTTTATAAAGTCGTAGTGTATTGAAGTATAAACTATAAAAACTATATATTGTGTTTTTTTTTCTGAGTGTAGATACTAGGTAGAAATACTTTATAATATTCATCACTGTTTTAGTCACTGATATGGTCTTATTCGATTATTGTACATGCAAAATCTGAGCATCCAAATAAGTGTTTTAGAATTTTGTTTGTAATACGTATATGTGTTTAAGGACGACTTTTACACTCTCGATATCGTGATGTTATTTCGAGATTAAAATAGTAATTTATTTAGTTCCATAACTTAATACTTTCACTAATAGTTTGGAGACTGAAAACCAAAATTCTCACAATTGACTATTCACAAACGATGAATTCTATTTTTAATTTTTAAGCAAATGCAGAACCGATCTTATAGCGACGGCTAGCACCATCTGTCTGTGAAAAAAAATTACATTTTTCGCTGACACCACAAAACATCATAACAAAGAAACTCATATTCTCAACCACATCGGATTTATCATACCAAGATAGAAAAAAATAATTTCATAAAAATTTGAAATCAAGTTTTCCTATTTATATTTCAATGACTTTAGTTTCGGAACTTTATAATCAAAATAAATATCTATTCAATCAAAATAATCAAGGTGCAGGTTATTTAATGATGATTATGAAATAGTTTCCTAACGAACTCGATGCTATTATCCTAAACTTTTTTCCTAATTCAGTAGGGAAAAGTCAGGAACTTGGATTATTTTTTTACTTTTCAGTACTTACGACGAAACGCATTTCACATTGGAATCTTATTACTGTTAGAGTAATCTCTCACCAACCTCAAATTAGCTAAATATATTTATATGACATATGTATGTATAAATGTTCTTCCATACATTTTTGAAGTGAAACTTCTTTAGGCGCATGAGGGTAAATTTTTTACAAATGTAACGTCACGCAAGTATGCAACGGAAGTGTCGAAAAAGAGAGAGAGAGCGATCGAGACCGATTGAGAGAGTAAGACAGGGCGAACGTAGCATGAAGCAACTAGCGATGGAGTGAGAGTAGGGATGCTTTAGTCACAACAATACCTATAGAAATCGCGTCGAATAGTGTAAATATTGAAGAAATAAATTTAAAAAAAACTAAATTTATAATTTATATTAATTTTCAACACTTTTAATATTTTAATGACAATTAAATTCCTAACATATCTTCCTTTTTCCCATCCTTTAAGTCTCGGAAATCTAAAGTTTTAGATTTGTATAAATATAGACAAGACTGATTAATTAGTTCGTCATAGAAGTTTCACTTCTGACATGTGTACCTTGTACGCACGCCATTTTTTTTCATTTAAATATTCTTAACATTAGTAGATATAGGTACATAGAAACTGTGGAGTAGTAATAGTATATTTTTATTCAGTTTTCCTTATACACAATTGCAGAGTTACGATGTAATATATATAAGTCTACACAGAAATAGTTAACGTTTACTTCAGTATATATGCCTTTTAGGCATTGTTACCCAAACCACCCTAGCGGAGAAGTGTCCCATTCAAGTTGCAAATTATCATTATTACATAAGGCTTATATAAAGGCTCAACGCATTTTATTTCCATGCAAGATGAAATTATCAAGATCGTTCGTCTAGGAACAGCTGTCCAAAGGCATTATAAGGGAAGGAAAAGATCAGGTTTTAATTATATTTATGCGATTTTAAAATGTGTGAAGACTGAGGTAAGAAGATGGTAAAGGAAAAAAGATTCTGTGTTATACTTTTAATTCAATTTATTGGTCGTTTTGAAGTAATACAATCATTATGGTGCAATCGATATAGTGCAGTTGATTACAGTTTATAAGTTTTGTATACATGCAGAACAATCTGTCACAATTGCTCCATTAAAAAAAAATCTAACAAGAGGCTACAAGTAACTGAATGCGTGATATATACAAAACCATAATACATTAGGATAACGTTTTTTGCCAGCTACATCGCATCTAACGTTCTGATCGATTTTATACAGACTAAGTTGACTCCAAGTTATTTGAAGACGTATTCTTTTTGACGCTTCGGATACACATTAAAAAGAATTCCATATCGTTTGGTTATCTTAGCTGCGTCTCTACATCTGATCTGACCGTATCAACTAACTTCGCAGATATGTTCTAAATTTGGATCATACCTCTGGTTCTAGGTACAATTGACTACCTTGGGTGATTTTAATTGTAACCATTCCAGATTTCCTCTAAAGAGTCCTGAGTGATAAAATGAAATGAGATGATATGAAAGATAGTCAAAAACAGATATTTAAATTGTGCAATTTTTATTTTATATTAAGTGTTATTTGATTACTTGATAAATAAATAAATTGTTTTATAAATACTGCTGTTAGTTACTAAAAATCATGAACCTACCTCGGGATCAAAGTTTGGATTGATGACGCCCTGATCCTCGTGGATTTGTATTTCTTCTTCTTCTCTGTAATATAGAAATTAAGTCGGTTGTTAAATATGGAATAACCATAAAACCATTGTATTATTCAGTACTAATCATAATTGATTAATGTCTGACATGTTATTACGATGGTTGATTTAAATCAAATATCGATTCTTCAATTTCGATGAAATAAAGTAACTTTTTAACAACACAAAGTAATTGAACAATCATCGAGGGTAAGCAATGACTGCGCGGTCAGTACCTGGATGGTGGATCACTGGTGGCATGATACCATGAGCGTCTCCGTGATACGGAGGTCACGTTAAGCAGTTGGTCCCGGACCGGTTGTTATCATAGGATAACAGTCGTGAAGCTTCGTTGGAGACCTTTGGGTGGCTTGAAAACATCCAAAGGTAAAATTACGTAGCCACAATGTTGTCTTGCCAGTCCCCAACCCGCACTTAGCCAACGTGTGGCCATATGGCCTTAGCCCTCTCCTGAGAGGAAACCCGAGCCCAGAAGGTGAGACATTATGGGTCGTTAATGAAAAAATAATTAAAGAAGTTTAACAGGAGTATAGTAGAACAAAGTATATGTTACAGATACTAAAAAAGACAAAACTGCCTGTAAGACGCCAAATTGAGAGAATAACATTATAAAGCTTTTTTGTACAGATTACCGGCAACCAGTAAAAGTTATTTTTGGACAAGGTACAAAAATGTACAAATCCGGTACGTCTGATGAAGGATTAACAGAGTGTTATTGCTCCAATCATCCCATCGGTGTCATAAGAGGCGATAAAGGAGGAAACGACGCAGTACAACATCAATGTTGTAAAATAAAATTAAAAAAACAAGACGAAAACTTAAAACAAACCCTATGGCCCAGGGTACAGTAGGCCAAAACCTCCTTTCCAGTGAGAGGCCTATGTTGAACAATGGACTGTTAAAGACTGTTGATGATTAATAATGATGACAAGAAATATGTAATAGAAAAGCTAGGAAAAATCATGCTACTTGATTACTCTATAAAAGCACACTATGCAAGAGTAAGTTTTTGTTTATAAAACACAAGTTGTTCGTTAAACACTATACAAAATATATTACTCAATAATATTACTAAGTTATGATTAAGACATAAAGTACGATATGATATTTATCTTAAAAATCATTACATTATTAATTAGATTCTTTCTTTAACGCACAGTATTCAGGCTAAATGTTACAAATTCCAAACAAGATTTATGTCTATCTACTACATCATTTTACTCTTTTTTAGGAACAAACATCAAATCTCGTTTCAGAATTTGGGTGTTTTCTATGTATAATAAGTATGTATTTACAAAAAAAAGTATAATATGTATTCATATCAGTTGTCTAGTACCCATAACACAAGCTCTGCTTAGCTTGGGACTAGATGGCGCTGTGTGTCAAATGTCCGAAATATTTATATTTATTTTAAATCTATGAACACATAAAAATACACTTACCTGGTAGGTAGTCTGAAAATGTCTCCTACATCAGCTTGTACATGAGACGACTGAATGTTGTTAGATGTTGTATCTATTTGAGGTCTTACTGAAGTTTCTGGAAGTCCGATTACACCTAACGTATCTAATCCATCCTCATTATTATCTGCCTCAAAATCATCTGCATTTAACCCACTGCCAACATTAGTTTTCGAATTATCAACATTCCCGATCGTAGCTGTTTGAAAGTTGTCAAATCCACGATCATCTCCTTTAATATTCTTTGTAGTCGAAACAGTAGTCGTTTTATACCCATTTGTTGTTTTTCCCAAACTGTCAAGTCTATTATTTTTTTCTATCTTTGACCTATCATCAAGTTTTGTCTCTATTGTAGTCGTCGTTGTGATTGGTATATGTTTTGTATTTTCAGCGTTTTCACCCTCATTTCTCCTTGTAGTTGAAACACTAATTGTTGTGAGCGGGATTAGTGTTGTCTTTAAGCTATGAGATATATTATTATTAGCTATCTTTAATATATGACTGTCTTTTATCTTCTTTGCAGTCGAAATTTCAGTCGTAAATATATTTTGCCCTGTTTGCAAATTACCTAATTTCTCGTTGTACTCTGTCTTTGGTTTGGTATCGTCCCCTTTTATCTTCGTTGTAGTTGAAATTTGAGTCGTTAAATTTGTGTTTCCTATTGTGTAAAAAGTGTCAAATCTTACATCGTGTTCTGTGTCTGACCTGTTGTCATCTCTTATTTTTACTGTAGTCCAAATTTGCTTCACTAAAGTTTCATTACCGAGTGAATGCAAATAATCAAATCTTAGATTATTATCTATCTTTAACCTGTCATCGTCATCTATCGCTGTCGTAGTTGAAAAATTTGTTGTTAAATTTACATTGTCTGTAGTATACGAATTGTTAAATTGTCGATTTCTAGCAGCTATTGGCGTGTTGTCACCTTTTATCTGCGTTGTAGTTGAAATATGAGTCGTTATAAATCTGGTTTCTGATGTTTCCAAAATTTCAGATTCTTCACTTTGACTTTTTTCTGTTGGCTTCCTTGTATTTATACCATCACTTGTTACAAATATGTTTTTGGATAATTTTACACTGTCAGAATTATGTTTATTATCTGATTTCAATCTGTTATCACCTCGAATTTTAGTTGTCATTGAATTTGAGTTTTCCACTGTATGCAAATTGTTAAATGTTTGAATATTAATTTGTAAGTGTTTATCTTTATTATCTTCCTGTTGTATAAGAACCGCCGGTCCTATTTCTGTTTTATTTATTTTTAAACTTTCATTATTAACATTAGACTTACAGGATATACAGGTAGAATTACCAACTCTTACAATCGGTGTATGTTGATTGTTTTTTGATTTCTTTAAAAAGAACAATTGTGTTTTTCTTTTAGGTGTCGCATATACCGACTGGATGTTTCTTATCCCTCTGGTTGATGTTTGCGTTCTCTTCATCGTTGTTTGTATATGGTCATTGGGCTTAACGGTTGTTGTTCTTATTACTTTTTTATCGTGATGTGTTCTGTTGTTACTATTTTTTATTAAAGGCATTGCTGCAGTTCTTCCAACCGATTGAATACGATTTCTATAATTGCCACCATTATTGATCGATCTTGGATTTGATTTGTCTAATTGATTAACAGTGTCGGAAGCATGGCACACTTCTCTACCATTTACGAAAATGGACTTCAGTTTTGGCTGAAAATCGCTACTGTATTGCACGAAGAAACAAGCCGTTCTTCTTTGATCAGGATTAATTGTAATGTTTAAGTTTTCAATCATAAAATCTATGTTATCTTTTGTATTCACTTCACCGATCCAGCTCTGAAAATGAATTAAGATAAGATAAATTATGTTAAGTGATGAGATCAATAGTATATATAGACTGACATGCTTCAGTGTGACACATTGTGATAGCCAAGAATTGTTGAGAAAAAAGGAACTAAACTTATCTTTGAAATGGTTTAAATTTCGTATCAAAATTTGAGAAACTAACATTTTTGTAGACGGATTATAGTTAAGTTAAGGTGAAGTGATGATTTATCTAAGCTGTCTGGCAGGATCTGCATGCGAGAAACCAAAGGTCAAACCAAGTCGTGTAATTAAAGAGCCATATGTCCAGCAGTGAACTGTAATATGCTGAAGTTTTCACCCTGGGAGAGGCACGCTTCGGCACAAATGGGCCATTTCCACCGAAGTGATACGACAGCCTCACCGAAAACCGTTGTGAAACAGCGCTTGCGCTGTATTTCACCGAGTGAGTGAGGGTACCGGAGGCAAACATCCCTTGCCCCAACCCTCTCCACATCCCCCAAAATACCGGCAACTCACTTGTGACACCTCTGGCGTTGCGGGTGTCTATGGGTAATCGGTAATCGCTTACCATCAGGCGATATTTATCCCTATTCCATAAAAAAGAAGAAGATGATAATGATTATTACCTACACACGATACAATAAATCATAAAAACTAATTCTTGATAGACAGTTAATTTATATAATTAAAAACTTGTTCTGTTGAAATTTGTATTTATGAAATACTAACGATCTCGCTTAGCTTCCCAAGGAAGTCTTTGAAATTTTTGAGTGCCTACTATGCATGTATAACACATATGTATGTACCTTCTTCTTGAATCACTCTATCTATTGTTGAAAACTGCATTTGAATCGGTATAGTAGTTCAAATAATCAAAGCGATCATTTTATACTATGTAAAGAAGTTATGACGCCACTAGACGCTACAGTAAATTCTTCAACATTCAACTATTGGTTTTTATTACACTCATTTTTTAAAATTTATTCAAGTTTTATATCTAGTTTGTCGTTGTAAAAAACCTAGTATTCTCAGACGAATACATAAAAGGTAGATGTTGACTTATGTAAAAATCTAGAAGGCCACGAACTTGTATAATTTATTCCTCGTTCCGTGGATACCATAAGAACCGAATAAGGGAGAACACTACGCCAGCAAGAACATTGCTGTGTTTCACCGAGTAAGTGAGGATACCGGAGGCCCATACCCTAACGCCTCCCCCACTTCATCCCTCAAAGGCTGACAACGCACTTGTGACGCCTCTGGTGTTGCGGGTGTCTGCTCGTTTTCCCCGTATTCCGTAAAATAAAATTGAAATGTATGATGAGCAGCTGAAAGTCAAAACTTTTTTTCCGAGGAGAGGTCTATGTCCAGCATTAGGCTATAAAAATCTGTTGATGATGTTATTAATTTTATACTTAAAGATAAGATTAATATTTCAACCCTTTTAAAGTCAAAATGTAATTTAATGATTACTGTTAATTTTTAAAAAGACCCGATCTCTTTTAGGGCACCGTGCGTAACTGTAATGTTACAAATCACAGGTCCGATTCTATTTTTAAAGGCTTTACTTTTAAATACAGAACAATATATACAAATTTTTACAGCATTATAATACAGTAACCTAAAGTTTATTGTGCTATCAGCTACTTACAATACATACGTTCAATTCATACAAATGAAAAGTTGGAATGTTTTTATGTAATATTAAAATAACGGTACACCAACCATTTTTTTCTGTCTGTCTGTTTATAATATCTGGAACATATGGACCCACATTGACGGGACTTTCCCTGACAGATAGCTGATGCTACTTTTCTTAGACTATCTTTGTCCCGCGGTGTTACGGTGGGGCTCAGCTAGTCTAATACTAATAAGTTCACACATTTAACACACACGGAAATCTATTTACAAACTATGCAGAACCAGAAAGAACGGAACTTATATATTTCTAAATACATTCATATAGATAAATTACACACAGAACAAAGTATAACTGGTTTGGCAGTCAGGATCTGGCCTGTTTTATTCTAAACTATGTAGAACCTGAACTGCGATAACCATACTTATATGTTTTTAAATACGCACACATTATTGTCTGCCTCGGTGGCGCAGTGGTAGCGTATGCGACTGTTGTGCATGCGGTATCGGGTTAGATTGCCGGGTCGGATCAAATGTTTGTATGAATAGCAATTATTTGTTTTGGAGTTTGTGTGTTTTCTACGTATAATATGTATGTAATTACAAGAAAAAAGTATAAACGTATTTATATTAGTTGTCTAGGACCCATAACAAAAGCTACTTAGCTTTGGACTAGATGACGTTATATGTTAGATGTCTGAAATATTTATTATTTTTATAGATATATTATATCCTAACAAAGAACAAATGAGTGAGTTCATCACAGAATAATTTGTCATGAGTGGGAAAAGAACCCATGACCTCTGGTACATGAGTCAGTTAACAGAGAGAAAGAGAGGTATCTACTTACCCCAAGTATATCAGCTTTTCTATCCAAGATGATATTCAACCATAAAGCATGATACGTTACGTTTGTGGCTAGGTTAACCACACCGTACCACCTCTTTGCTAGCGGTCGATGGTTTTCAACTTGGACCTCGTATTTAAACACTTTTGGACACGGTGAGATCAACATGTCATTACCCTTAACCTGGCAGGTTGTCAAAACCACCGCTATTAATAAGCACGCGACTTGAATCTGGAACTAAAATAAAGTACCTATCGTTAGTAACAAACATTAATAAATATATATAACACAGGTTTATTCAAACTACCTTGGACAGCATCAATATAAATTACTGAGAAATTTGGGGCATGCTATTCTTCAAATAATAAAAAAAATAAAAAATCTATCCGGATAGACAAGTAACCAGGAAGGTTGAAGTTTAACGTACTAACCATACCCGCCTTTATTCTGATCACTGCCGTATTGAACCTGATATTTTCAAACAAATAAATCGTTTTAATTCCATCTCTATTGACACCATTTTGTTTACTTAAATTACGAATAAACATACATATATTATGATTATACAATACCTTTGCCATTGCCTCTGTTTATTTCTTCTACCAACAATTAGCGCACTTACGTCACAAATTTATAAGTTTTAAAAGACGAACGTTCTACGCGCATCGTTTTACTCAAATGCTAAAGGAAAACCCCTAGTCTAAAAATGAGAGAAGGTTAACAAGAAAAAATCTATACGAGTAAAAGAGATAAACATATGTTGTGATATGTTAATATGTTTGCCAGCTTAAGCGGAACCAGTTACTTGATCATCCGACTTGTTATTTTATACTTACGAAATAAAATTATTATTTATTTTATTATTGCAAATATGTATATCCGTACATAATAAAACTTAGCTCAAGCATGAAGACGAGGCCCAACTCTAGATCATAGTTTATTTTATTTATACAGCTTTATTGAACGCCAATATAGAAAAAATACAGAAAAAACTAGGTTAAAAACTACAATTAGTATAATAACTATAGGCGGTCTTATCGCTCACGGTGATCTCTCATATTTTTTTATTTTTTATCTTGCAATTAATTCAACTTTATCATCATCAGCCTCTTGCAGTCCACTGCTGGACATAGGTCTCTCCAATTGCTCGCCAGTTGGTTCGATCCTTGGCTTTACGCATCCACTTCTGCCAGCCGTCTTGGGCTGATCATCACTCCACCTGGCTTGTGGACGTCCTTTTTCTGTGATTCCGTTGGTTTTTTGTATAAATCTAATATGCGATTACGTATTGCTACAAATTTTTGCCTTATCCGAAATAGGCCCAATGTCCAATGTCATACTGATTATCGCATTCTCTGAATTCGTAATGAGCATAGTGACCACTACTCTTGGGTTCTCTTCATGATTTCTATCAGGTAGAGTAGAGTAACTTTGGCAGAACCATATATAAAAAAAATTGTCATCAAATCACATCAGCAACCTTAATACTACACCACCATTTTAAGCCTACAGCTCAAAAGTATCCTCATCTTGTGTCGTATTCCCTTTTTGCGCCTAAAGATCTACTCTGCAAAAGTGAGAGACATTTTTTTTTATGTGTTATCTGCCAAAATGTCTCTGCCCTGCCTGATGGAAAGCATGAGCAGAATCCAAGAGTGGTGGTCACCATCTCCAATGCGAAAAAGAACAGTGCAACATGGTGACCCATACTATGGCGGCCTGGTGAGATGCTTTTTCACTTAAAGTATCCGGGGTCATAGTGGGAAGGAAACACGTGCGCTGGTAGTGAGTTCCAGGTTTTGACCGGCACAGGAAGGAAACACCGCGACGAGCAAAGCGATGAGTACGAGAACGTATGTCTTTCACCTTAAAGCGGTGACTTCCAAGGCCGGCACGTGTTGTTCTGTGGAGGAAGGGAGTTCTGAGATTAAGAATGGAGAGTCAAAGATTAAGAATGGACCATTCTTAATCTTTGACGTTCACAAAAACTCGTAAAAAATTAAGAATAGACCATCCTATTACGGCTTACCTTAGGTTCACCATCGTAAGACAACATTCATTTAACCATTCTCACTTTGTTAATTCAATTATCTGCGTTGCTCTGTTTTTATTTGTAATTACAAGCATAAAACCGAAAAAATGTCTAAACTTTCTTCCAACGGTTTTTTCAAAAAATCTTTGGTACAATAGTATCAAAATCACCTTCCAACACACATACTTTGGTTCGCTAAAAAAATCTCGGGAAAGTTGCTATCAAAGGTTTAGCCAATCACATTAGTACTAAATATATATGTAGTAAAGATCTATAAACAATCTCAAAAAGTGGAATATATATTATAACTAATATCTTATCTTGTACTGTATCTGCCTTCAGACATTCTTATAAAAACCAATCATCGTCGACTTCAGACTAAGATAACCCACCGTTGGACATAAGCCACTGATTAGCAAGAAGGTTTTTGTCTACTTGACCAAGCTGGCCAGACGCGTTATTATTGGGTTTATGTCATGTTCTCCGTCTCTTAGCGGTGCTGTTGTCCTGCTTATTATAGATTTGATCATCTCTCGTTAAAGATTCGAGTTGGCTCTCTCAGTCGGCTCTTACGGTATCCACGCAATTAATAGGGATGATGACACTCCGTACTCTTATACCGTCACTTTACGGACAATAAACATAATTACATTCACAAATCTTGATTACCTTCAAGTCAAATCTTCGAAAAAAGAAAATGTTTACAACTTATTCAAAATTGTTTCAGAATAGATTCAATGACACTCGAATACATTAATCGCTTTCTCAATCACGTAACATTACACTGCTTTGAAATTGAAATAATACCTAGGGATGCCACATACAATTATTTCATGGGACATTAAATATTTTTGGAACAAACCATACGAAAGGGAAAAAACAGTTCTTCTATAAAAAGTAAATCACGTATTTTCGTCACCACTTCATCATTTTCATAACTTTTTCTCATGTTCATATGATTCGATAGATAATTAAATAATGTCTTTCTTTTTTTAGACAGCCCCTGTACTAGAAATATTTCTAAGTGGCATGTGACTTTACAAACATACCTGAAACGTACTCTAAGGATACCCAGACTTAGAACAATATGAGGATCACACAAAGTATTGTCCTATACGGAGTTTTAACCATCTACGCTTATAGAAGCGGTGAGGTATCCTCTTAAAACAGTACGCCATCCATACATTCAAAATTATCTTAATTACATCATCATCATCAGCCTATCGCAGTCCACTGCTGGAAGTAGACCTCTTCAATTACACTACGATCGGTTCGACCCTCGGTTTCTCGCATGCAGCTTCTGCCAGCCGTCTTGTGCTGATCACGTTTGCCAAGATGTCGTCTCATCGTCGATCCCACATTGCCTGAAGATTAAAGTCTTCAGTCAGTGCATCCTGCTCGTCATAACATACGGAGTCAAAACGTGGACATTTACGGCACGGCTGGTCCACAAGTTCAAAGTCGCTCAGCATGCTATGAAGAGCCTATGCTCGACGTTCGTCTAAGGGATCGTAAGCTATGTAGGTGACCCTGGTTCTTTGTCGGATCACCACGTTTCTAATGTGATCCCTTAAGTAAAAAAAGTAATTAGAAGGACATAGGAAGTAATTAGTAGGACTTTTTGTTGCGATAACCGACATAAGTGAGAGTGAGTGAGTGGAGAAACGGGAAAATGCTAGTGTGACAATAAGTTTTTAAATTCTTGTGTAAATATTTTATGTTTTTATTATGGTTTTAAAACATATTGATTGGACGGTATTTTAGACCAAAAAATAAGCTTCTGAAAGTGCCCACAGAAAGTTATAACGTAGATGCCAATATTTAAACAGTAGCACCTTCTGTGTGTTCGTTCATTAGGGATGATAAAATTTATTATTTTTTAATTATTTTCTATTTTGCTATTCACAATATATTTTCTGTTGGAATACAGTGGATGTTATCATTATATTGTTTTTTTTTTATGTTGCAATGGCTGAAATTCTTTTGAGAGGAATATAAGACTTCCTTTTGAAAGGAAATCTGTCCTGCTTTTATACTTTTCGCATAAATGTAAAGGTTATATGAAGAACAAGCAACGTACATAGAAAAAGAAACGTAGGTTTAAAATATACACTTATTTCAGATTTCTAGTTAAAAAATCAATCATTAGTTTGAACATAAATTTTACAGATAAATTTTATACATTATAGAGTATTCAAATGCTACCATCGTAACCATAATGATTTATATATTTTACATGCAATATAAATGAAATTGACAGAGACGGTTCATATAAAGTCAAAATCATGGTCTTACTACACAGGTGAACAAAGGTTCTGCTGCTGACACAGATTACAAATGTTTGTTCCTCTATTCACATAAACAAGCACATTCTACCTTATTGAATTTCTATTTCAGGGAACCCTAATTTTGTACACTGTTCATGGATAGAGCGACAGTATTTTGTACTGTTACCGGCACAGTGATTGTATAGTCAAGGCTGCAGTAGGTGTTATAAATTTCTGTAGTTGTGGTGGATTGACTAATATTTTTAGAGAAGAAAAAGCCCTGTTTCAATATCTATATTCTGTAGTTGTGGTGGATTGACTAATATTTTTAGAGAAGAAAAAGCCCTGTTTCAATAATATTCTGTAGTTGTGGTGGATTGACTAATATTTTTAGAGAAGAAAAAGCCCTGTTTCAGTATCTATAATCTGTAGTTGTGGTGGATTGACTAATATTTTTAGAGAAGAAAAAGCCGTGTTTCAATATCTATAGACACGTTAATTAAAAACACATATACCTCATCATGCAGAAATATCTAGGATTTTGAAAAGTGGTTAAAACTGTGGAAGAAAAGACGTGTAAAATTTTATCTAGATTAAGGAGGGCTAAACACATAAAAGTGAAGAAAAAAGAGGTCACCATTCAATTTCAGGCACTGTCTTGGTTAATTGGAAGACAATCACCGTTATCACTACACAACAAATTACTTGTATATAAAACTATTATCAAACCTATATGGACGTATGGCATTGAACTCTGGGGCTCCTCGAGTAACTCTAACAACGAAATCCTTCAAAGATTTTAAAACGTTGCACTCAGAACCATATCCAGCTCACCCTGGTTCGTAAGAAATACGGAAATACATGAACACATAAAGATGCCAACAGTAAAGGAGGAAGTGACCGAGCACAGCAGAAAATATAAAAATAGACTAAAGGGACACAAGAATGAGCTGGCCAGAGACCTCTTGAACCCTACAAGCATAACTCGCCTAAAAAGATGGCAAATACTAGACTTAGAGTCTAGACAATAGTGATTGGCGGAACTCGCTGGAGCATCCCCAATAAATCGTGAAAATAGACCACATCTGATTATGGCTTACGGCCGATCGCAGATTGTAAGGAAAAAAAAAAGATTAAGGTGGGTGATAGTTTGAGCCTCTGGTTTAAATTCACGATTTTATTATTTTAAATCGAAAGTACTGAGTAGGACTTATTCGAAGTTTACAAATTATGTTTATTCCTATCTGTGTAATCGCTAAACGTCAAAATTATCAAGGGGCTGTAATGCAAACCACCCAGTATCCTCTCGGGTCAGCACCTCACTGATTTTCGACAGCAGAACAATATCTTATCCGTCATTCGTATCGACTGAAACGGAATAGTGTGCCATAGTACACAAAGCAGTAACAAGAATTTACTCGTAACACCAGTCTCGCAAATAAAGTTCTCAAAACATACAGCAGGCGTAAAGTGCGACGAATAGATAGCACAAAATCTACTAGAATGTAATAAATTCTAAATTTAGGTATGTAAATTTATACAAACTTAATTAAGTAACTATAAATCTACCTGCAAACGAGAATTGTCGACTCGAGGACTACACAAACAAGAAAGGTACATAGCTATATGAAATTAGTAAACAGCTTTAGAAACAAACACGGTTCTAATTCACCGTCATATCGGTAGTCGCCAAAATTACTTAGGTAATGCAAAAATTAAGGAATTTGCCCACATCAGAAGCAATGCAAGGAAAATTAAAACTTACTTTTTAATTTTTTCGAGCGTAATATAATATAACTACTAAAACGTATCCAAAGGGTAAAACAAGACCCTATTACTAAGACTCCGCTGTCCGTTCGTCTGTTCTACTGTCACCAGGCTATATCTCATAAACCGTGATAGACAGACAGTGTATATCTTCAGAAATTATGTATTTCTGTTGACGCTATAACAATTAATACTAAAAAAACAGAATAAAGTAGATATTAGAAGGGGCTTCCATACATTAAACGTGATTTTTGCCGTTTTAATAAACGCATATTTTTTTAGTTTCGTGTGTACACTAGGGAATACTTCCTATTAGAGAAATGGAACATCTGTCAATTTATCTGTACATCTGTCAATTTATCTGTACCATCATAACTTAAAGAATAACTGGACATTGTAGTTTATGCTTCATCCATGTACCATGCTTCATGTACCATCTGACATGGATCCAGTCAGATGGTACTGACTGTATTCATGCCAGTACCTGGATGGGTGACCGCTGGAGCAGGTTACATACCATGAGTCTCCGTGGTTTGGAGATCACGTTAAGCAGAGTTGTAATATGAAAATAAACAGACAATAGTACTGCACGTCGAGGACCGTTATTCGAGCATATATATATCGCAAGCCCTTCGATTCAATTAAAAATGAGGAGTAAGTTCCCCTTGAAAAGCACAACAAATGCTAAAAGTATTTGGTGTAATAATCGGGTTCTGTTATGAAGCTTCTCAGACATTGTAGAAATTTCATAGAAGTGTGTTTTATGATAAAAAAATGTCTTTTTTTCCAGCACATCGAAGCTCCGTATAGAAAAGAGGTATGATATATCACTGTCAAAAATAATTGCTATCTTTAAAAACTATTTATACGTATTTGACATGGATTTTGTAAAGAATCACAGATATTGACAAGTTTGATATATTTATATTCATCCTGAATCATGGTGAAAAGTACGACAGAAGAATACACAAAATCAAGTGAAAGACCTAGAAGTAGTAGAAGTGTTAGGAGTGCCAGAACTGGCAGTAGCACTAGATTCCAGGTAACTCAAAAATCTGTATTAAAAGCGTTGAGAGCTTGAAGCTCGACCATTGAGCTCTAATATTTACACGATTTTGGAAAGGCTAGGAAGACGATGATAGATTGCATCAACATTTTGTTAACCTTTATTGTTCCCAAGGTTATTCAGGGTTGGCTACTTGTTCAAACGGTTTTACCTGAATATCAGTTTTTCCGCGCAGCGCAATGTCACTTTCGTAACCCTGAGGGTGTACTAAATTCGAAGCCTAAGTTAGCTGTCAGCATATTTGAGGCCACTGATTTCTTAGGCACACCATTATTGCGGCGGTAAGTTACAAAGGATTATCTCGAAAGGCGTCACGGGACCCACTCATGCCGGCTGACACAGGTGATCACTGGAAAAGTATGCTTTAGAGATCACTTGTGTCTGACTCGGAAGGATGAAACACCTGAGCGCCACCATCGCGATGGCCAGACAGGGAGGGCCTGAGGCGTGATCTCGTGGCGGTCATTGAGGTTGGGGTTATTTAAAAATGGCACTGATTTCTCAATAATAATTACTATCATCATGTCTATCCATGTTCATGACGACCAAAACCGATGGCTTAACGTGCTCTACAAGCCACGGGCTTGAAAACCGCCAAACTTCCACACTCAAGCCTGTTATTACGATTCCGAGAGAATTCTAGAGATTTCGAGAGAAATCCAACAACACTTTTGGCATGACCCGTAAATTGAACCCGAGACTTCTTGATCCGCAGTCGCATACACTAACCACTATACCAACAAGGTATTCATATCATTTTTATAAAATCTAGTAAGTACCTTACAGAAAACGCGGTTAATATAATAAATCGCACCTGGACAGTACTGAAAATGATATACAAGTAATACATCACACAGTGAGGATACTTAAATTAATTTCATTTCTTGATGTTTTGGAAATCAACAAAAAGTCATAGCACTTTATTTCAATTAAAAAAATCTAAATCAAAAATGTTTATTGGCATTGCAAAAAATACACTTAATTGTCTCTTGACCTTCAAACTAAGGAAAAACTTGTAATATGGAAGACAAGATGATTCCCTCTCGTAATTATACATTCAAAAAATAATTGTTTTATACAAACAAAATTTTATACAAAGTTACTTATTATAATAGAAATGTAGCAAAAATTTCTAGTCTAAGTTTGGGGTTTATAAATGAGATAAAGGTATAAGTGAGTGTGATTTTATTTGTGTGTGTGTGTATTAGTGCGTAGGTACGTGTGCGCATATACATGTGAGTAGGTGTGCGTAATCGCATGCGTTTGTGTTAGTGTATTAGGAACTCCTAAGCATATTTTCGATTTCCTCATAGCTGAGACCCATAAGCCATTTTGTGGTATTAATTTTACATTTCTATTTTGTTTGCGTGTATATATTTAGTTTTTTGCTTCATGTTCTGTATAAGTGCACGCTGATTACATTACAGTGCCTTTTTGCCAATGTGGATTTGTGTCTGTAAATTTTGAATGTATTGGTGGTTTTGCGTTTGCTGGCGATCAACCTGGTATTATGTTATCAGATGTGTGCTTCCTTATTATAGTATGAAGTACAAAAAGTTTCTTTACGGAGAACACCTTTGTGTCAACATAAGTTGTAAGTTGGGTATCTAATTGGCATTGAGGTCATAATCTTAAGTGCAATTCTTTAAGCTCTTTCTAAGTTTGTCAAAATACGTGTGGCACTCGGGACTGCCGCGGTAAAGCTATTGCATAGCATTTTCTATTTACTAATGCAATTATAATATTTATGCAATATTGTTTTTTTTGTGATATTAATTCAAGTTACATTTTTTGAGCATGATGACCGATAAGAAAACATTTTTATTGAATAAATGAAAAGTTCATATGGTTTAAAATATTTTTATTATCTTACAATACAGCTGCTCACATATTCGTCCGATTTCGGAGCAGCTCGTCTCGATCGTACAGTCTACTTGGATACGTCTAGTCGCACGCACACAAACACCGTGCCGAAGTCTGCCGAACTGAAACGACGTTAAACGATGCACGGCTTTCAACGCCGCACCGCTGTGCCGGACGGAGTGGGAAGTGTTAGGTTTATTTTCGTTACGGAATTTCTTGATTTGGTCGCAACGCTTAAAGCCCGCGATAAAAGCTATGCAGTAGATTAATAAGGTCTTTAGACATCCACCCAAACACAAATACAGTAACTGATTATAGATAGCATAAGGAAAAGTAAACCAGTTTCATGTATCATCTTAACCATGTATAAAAATCTACACTGTTCCTAAGTTTCGTTTTAATATACGTATACGAGAACTTAGTTAAGTATGGGGCCCAGTTTAAGGTTTCATCAATTATGACTCCCAGATATATGGCATTTATTATATTTTTATTTTATTTGTAATAATAAACAATCGTACAATATGTGTAATAGCAGTGAAAATTCATACCGTAGAAATTAATGTCAACCGAACTAATAATCCACGTTTTACAAGCAAAACTTAAATACACCTGTACTTTGTTTTGCAAATCTTATTTTAAATTGACATAGTTTTTAGAATATTGACAATAGTCAACTCAGCGGCAGACAGTGCAATGACGTCAACATTTTCGAAATAGGTGTTATAGGCATTAACCAATTGGAATATAGAGGCCCGTCGGCCGACGTTATTTGGACACGACGTATTACTAAACAAGCGACCCGCCCTTACCGCGCGTCTCTGCACTGTGCGCGATACACTATAGCACAATCTATTAGTAAGGTCAATACAATCATACTTGTTATGACACAGATTGTATAAAGTCACCGCTCCCAAGAGCAAGCGTCTCTGTTGCAATATGAGAATATTATACTTGTTAAGAATTTCTGTGTGCGAAGAATAGCAAGGATAACGTTTAAAATTATTGCTTCCATACTAATTTTTCTGCACTTTCTCCAAAGATTTTTTGTATTTAGCGTAAAAAGGCATTGCTTTGTCTTTTTAAAGGAACACATGAACAATCAGTTATAGGGAATGGACAAGAGTGGGCTTTTTTATTGAAATCATCAGCTGTTGGGAAATTCACTTTCATCGCGAATAAATAAAATATAAAAGGTGTTGTAGAGTCAGTTTATTGTAACGCAAGCAGACCATTGCCCACTTCACGGTCATTTCTGTATTCTGGTTCACTTTCAACCAGATGACATCATTTATTACCAGGGCAGGGTCATCCGCCTATGCGTAAATGCTGCATTTAGGAATGCTTAGGTTACAGAGTCTGTTTATATACGCCTTTTTTTTTTACGTGGTGGAATGCCTTCACGCACTTCGCTCCCCCCGCGGGGAAAGGGGATTCGCTTTGTGTGGGACTCCTGACTGACTCGCCAGACTACCCACTAAACCACCACGGTGTGCCACTCTGCGCCTGAGACGGGAGAGATCCGGGGACCGCTTTCTTACGCCATCCGGACCCCTCCCAGCGCCTGCCCGCACTGAAGCGGGCACCGTCATCTGATGGAAAACTCTCAATTTAGGCGACGTACGGCACACGCGTAACGTCGCCCCCTCCGGCTGGNGGAGAGATCCGGGGACCGCTTTCTTACGCCATCCGGACCCCTCCCAGCGCCTGCCCGCACTGAAGCGGGCACCGTCATCTGATGGAAAACTCTCAATTTAGGCGACGTACGGCACACGCGTAACGTCGCCCCCTCCGGCTGGCCTGTGAAGCGGATGGGGGGGGAAAAACTCGTCCCGCCCATCCGCGGCCACACTCAGGGCGGCATGAGGCGCTGGTAGGCACGCCTCCGCCGCCCGGTGTTTATATACACCTAGAACAACGTCGGACCCAAAATCGAGCCACGTGGGACTTCAAAAGTTAACCGTTGGGTCACTCGCAACAGAACCTATTGTCACATATTACGTGCGATAAGATAAATAGCTCCTGAATATCTCCAGTACTGGGCCCCGCACACCTGTCTGCACGAGCTTGGCTATAGTATCGGAACAAAGACAGTGTCAAAGGCCCTGGAGAGATCCAAGAAAATGCCAAAAGATTTTATTTTATTATCTAGGTGAGAGACAATTGAATTAGTTAGGGCCAAAACAGCGTCCTAGGTAGAGATACCTCTTCTGAACCCATGCTGATTGGCAGCTAAGAGGTTAAATTTATTTAGGAAAGAGACCAGACAATTATTTAGAGCCCTTTCCAAGATCTTAAGGAGGGATGGGAAAACTAAGATAGGGTAATAGTTGTTGACACTGCTCCTGTTTCCAGCTTTGAATATTGGGTAAACGACGGCTCTTTTAGAAATACTGGGAAAGGCTCCAGCAGCTAAGGACAAGTTGCAAAGGTAAATGATAGCTGGGGCCAACCTCAATCCACCCAACTTCTGTATCTTCGGAGGGATGCCATCCTATCCAGATGAGCACTCCTCTTTACAGTTGGCAATAAGTAGTTTCACTTCTTCCTTGTCCATGTTTAGGAGTGCCATAGAGTGCATGTGCATATGGGAAAATCGAAATATAGTCTGACAACGCAGGCCCAGTTTCATTTTCATTGAAGTTCAAGGCAAGTTCAACATTTTCAAATAACTCATTTACAGCGTTCACAGATTTTTTTGAGTGCGTATCCGTGCAAATTTCATTTGGTGTGAATGGCAAGCGTGATGTATTTGTTCCTTTTTTATACACTTTCAGGTAACTTTCATATCTTAACGTACTTTTCTCAACTCATTTATTTCTGTTCATATTACTGTTTTAATTTTCTAAGCAAATTGTAACGAAAATAGCGGTAGTGACTGTAAGTTTTAGTGTAGCATTTTCTGGGTTATTCTTTTGATTTAAGAGCATTATATCGCGTGTACGGATATATCTGTGGAAGCCAGATGTGATCTAAGGTTATAGTTAGAAAAGCTGTACTATCTTCAACTTTACCAGATAAAGCACCAACAAGAAATTCAGCAGCCTCATCAACATTTGTCTTAGAAATATAGTTGATAAATCAATATTATCAATTTTGCATTTAGCTAGCTGGTAATTTATTTTCTTAATTGTGTAGTAGTAGCAGTTATTATTTAAGTTCTTAGGGCAAATTCTAAGAAAAACTGGTTTCAATGACTAAGGTTGTTTATTTAAAATTGCTACTTATAATAACGTGATCCAAGTAAGCATTCAATCTAGTCGGATATTGATGGCCAGGCAAAAGACCATGATAAGCCATTAAATCCAAAAATTGAGCTTGATATATCCGGTGATATTTCTGTGTTTAGATTCTCTGCAAAACAGATAGACTTAGATGACATTAAAGTACAAAGAACACTGGCTAGTCTAGTGATAAAATTATCGATGATTATATACATATATTGGACCTTGCTATAGTAGCAATTTGTAGATCTCCGTCCTATAAAAATAAGACGGAGATCTGGATTGCAAGTATAAGCCTTTAAAATTTGGAGCGAATCAATTTCATCTGAGAGAAAATTAAAATATTATCACAATTTGTCATTGAAGAGAAATATAATAATCACATGTTGCCGAGCACCTGACAAAGTCTTTGAATTTTAGAAGAACGAATAATTAAATAACAAAAAACTAGATACTCTCCACGGAAAAAAAAGAATAATTTCGGTTACGGTGTCGGTCGTTTCGGAGCTTTTCGATTTTGTTTTTGTCGATGAATAAAAATAGAGTGTATTTTATTTGTGATGATTTTGCAAAACATTAAATAAATGTATATAATAGGTTAGTATATGGGTTGGTGGTCATTGTGATGTATGCCATTATAAGAAACATGTTACTAATTTTATACCTCAAAGTTCCTATGTTTACTTGCGTGTATATGTAGCAGTAGTTAATGATTATTATCTCATATAAATAACAAAGAAATGTTTTACAACTGTCAAAAGGTTAAACGTTTTTAAGCAGCTTTTTTAATGCAAGAAAGATATTTGATAGTGATCGAGTCCATCTCCTCACGCTCTTTAAGTATTATTCTACAATTAAAAATTCAACAAAATTTGTACTTGTTTGTCTTACAAAAAATACGAGGCTGGTAGAATAATTGACGAACGCTGCCAGGAAGATGTTCAAAAACATAAACTGGGATGAGTGGTCCGCTGATTTCAATGTGCCCTGTATTTAGTTTCTCTGCCGGCGGGTAGACCTTTGTTAAAAGTGCGAGATACACTTAGTACTTTCAGTTTTGTGAGGACATATAGAAATTCTACAAATATAGGCTTATTTGAACCTATTTTACCAGACAGCCTATACATGCCCCGCAGTTAATCTGGAGTTATTGAGGCCTCCAAGGCGTTGCACGTTTGTATTAAGAGAGAGTAGAGGTAGTGGTGGTTGGCTGCTTGGTTCCCTTAGCACCCTGGGGCACATTACGAATCTCGATACTAGACGAACGAGAACAACGTTTCAAATCATTCACCTTCCTCTCCAACACAAGTATGTCCTCTGCTCCTTTGTTATAACGTCTCCCTTACTAGGCATTCAACGGCTAATCTTATTTTTTATAATAATAATACTTTATTTGCAAAACAAAGCAGTAAAAAATTAAGTTAACAATTTTTTTTAGGCTTGTTACTTTTTATATGCCAATGTCAAACAAATTACGTTACGTGGCATTGGTGAGTTTGATGGAGTGTATAAATGTGCAGTAACACATCATTAACCGTCATCCAACAAACAATAATTTTATCCACATATCTTGCACGTAACAAATCAAACCTCTTTAACAGAATAATCAATCATGACAACGAGAGTTGTACGCCATGTCTCACAAAAAGGCGGACTCTCAGCGTTCACTGCGATGAGCACCGCCCATCCTAGTACTCTTTCAATATAACATTTCCAACCGTGGGAAAGCCACGCTTCGGCATGCATGGGCCGGATCGAACGGAGTGATATCACGGCTTCACAGAAAACCGGTGTGGAACAGTGCCTGCGCTATGTTTCACCGAGTGAGTAAGGATACCGGAGGCCCATAATCCAACCCTTCCCCTCATCCCCCTCCCCATCCCCCAAGGCCGGCAACGCACTTGTGACGCCTCTGGTGTTACGGGTGTCCATGGGCGGCGGTAATCGCTTACCATCAGGCGATACGTCTGCTTGTTTACCCCCTATTCCATAAAAATAATAATAATAATTTGACGTCGATTTGTATGATTTTTCATATCCACTCTTCATAAACTCGAGTGCCCTCTCCATCTCAATACAACTGGCGACACTTCATATCGGTTATTGTGATACGAGTAGCGACATCTATTAATGTTGAGTATCCAGATACTCACCAAGTAAAACCGTAGAAACCAATATTCGATCATTATTATACTAGTAGTGACATCTATCAACGAATTCCCGAACAGCGTATATAATAGAGGAACTACGATATCGGTCTTTTGTTTTGTTATTGCGGCTACCTCTTCTAGCAGTTCAAGCAGTTTGAGTTCGTTTCGGTGGGTGATGGTTCGAATCTCACCAACGCAGCTTCTTTTTCTCCGTGATGAATTCAAACTGACATATAATCCTGGTGATATTCACCATCTTTGGTGTTAAAAAAAGGGTGAAAGATCTGTAGGCGTCTCTCTCTCTGGTACCTCTCAAGGGGTGGTGCCGGCAGGCAAGAACCGCTCTAGTGGAATTAGGAATCAAAACTTTGAAAATTAAGCAATCAGAAATTAAATGATTCGGAGTAAAATAATAAATTTGTACACGACCACTTTGAACTAACACAACCGAGGAAATCCTAAAAAATGCATCTTAGATATTCAAGGTCGTTAAAAAGCGTCTATAATTTTGGTGTAAATGTTTGTGTCTTTAAAATATGCGATCTAGGATTTATTTCTAGTTCTAAAAACAATATTCTAAAAAATAGACCCAGAATAGAAGAGCACGCTCATCACATATTTATTACCTACAGCCTCTGGCTTAACAGTCAGAATTATCAACTATCAGAGGCCTAGACTAACAGCAACATAAAAACAGACAATCACATTCGCGTTCCTATTGTAACGTATTCTGGATAGTTAAAATTATCATAAACATTAAACAAATCTTTAAGATTAGACGTGTAAAATTATTGCTAAATTACAGGTCCCTTTACACTTCATGGTCCACAAGCCAGGATGTCACTTCGAGAGCTGCTGTGGTATTTGCAACCTGTTCCCAGGCGTACTGTTGATAGCGTTCTGCCAAGTCTTGGTTGGATCCATTCTGCTGACATTAATCCTGACACACGGACGCACGTATGATGAAATGCACAAAACACCCGCGACACAGTGTAAGAAAGTTCTTCATACCATTTTTTAAATAAATGGCTGTTTTTTTTTATTTATTACTTTATGCGCAAATACATGCATCGGCGGACTTAATGCCTAAGGCATTCTCTGCCCGTGAATTTATTCCTGCTGAAATCCCTATACATAGGCCTCTCTTTAGAAATGAGGATTCGGCCTACGTATAGTAGGCCAAATCCTCACTATACGGTTTAACATAGGATTTATTTATAGCTCTTGTTCCCTTTACAATGACTCTAATAATGGCCGTGGGATAAATAAGGTTGATGACACTCGTATTTTTGGTCCACATCCACTTTTGTGCATGGTTGTGTCTCTGAAACTCTCTAAACTATAAAGTCTACTACAAATAAACCCTCTGAACCTGTACATATGTCTATCTTTAAACATATGCATGTGCTTTCTGATGCCAGATTTCACCCTCCTCGCGAACTGTCCAAAAATTAAATTTACTCACAGTGATATATAATTAACATTTATCAACCCATGATGAGGTTTTTCTTCTAGTATCGATCTAGAATCTTAGTAGTTTTAATTTTGATTGTAGAAGACTCTTTAGCCTGTGACTTTGCTTCACAGGATTTACTCGAATGCAAATGTACTCTGTGTGCCGAATGTACATGTCTTTAGAGTTGTTCTTAACTTATTTTTCAGTTATTAGCACAGCAACGGGAATCGTGCTAAGTGGCATCACTGGAGCAGGCTTGCTACTGATCATAGTTGCTTTGACTGAAAACTGCAGAGCTATGCTTGTGAGTATAGTTTCAGTTATAAAATTGAATAGATACAGAAAGTGTTAATAAAAAAATGGTTACTTGTAGAGATCCAAAATTAGAAGATATTATTTAAAGAAATAAACTCATTCATTCTGCTGCACTTTCACACATGCAAGCAGGCACTCAGTGCACAAACGCGAGTACTAATGTAAAATAAGACTTTTAGATATATGACTCCATTAAGTTAATTCGTAAATCTTCATGTATATAATGTTGCGATTTTTCATTCAAAGGTCTACCTGCTTGTTGCTGCTATTGTTTGGATGGGTCTCGTGTCATTAGCTGTTGCTAAGATTGGGCGAGCTTGCATACGATTCAAAGACGGTAAATATAAAGTAGCTTCGCTTATACGCCCATACTATAGTAACTAGACTGCTAAATAGCATATTTCGAGATTACTAAATATATAACTATTATAGATATAAATTACAGCCAGACGCAGAACAAATAATGGTACTTGTCGCAAAATTGATTTACCTGAATTCGAATTTCATTTATAATTGCTTCACAGCTAAGGTCTAGCCTATCTAGCTAACACATGGCAAATTTTTCTACAGGTGTTACATTCATCAGAACCTATTATATACATTAAGATATATATAGAGATTTAGGTAACTAAACCCTAAAATTTTAATTATTATACATGTGCAAATGCAACTGTACCGCATACTGGCATACAGTATTACTCTAGGTAACTTTATTGTAAGTTAAGTGCACCACTTTGAAACTTCTGCGCTCATTGCGCTGTTACTCCTCTGAAATCTTATACAAAATTGGAATTTGGCTCTAGTTACTGCTGACAAAGTTTTGTAATAATTTAAGAAGCTTCATTTTGTCGTATGGTATTTCAATAAAATAAGCTTGACAAGTCTCGCTATTTAGGTATAAATTCAATTTAATATAATTTTGGTAAACTTAAGAAGACCTCCGCACAGCAGAAGTGAGTAATTCACTAAAAAAATTTGATCTCCACGCAAGAAACAAAATTACGCTTTCATTGCACAAATCCAAAAATCGATTTCTCAGGTAAAGTGGTACCCTAAAGCTTTAAATTATAAACCCAACCAGAAGAAGTAGAAATCAGAAGTTGAACTTTTTTTATATATCTAATTAATTGTTCAGTATCTGCATTCACCTTCCTTTTAAGTGAGTTTTATTATCTTAACTATCAGAAGTCTGTTTTTTTTTCCTTAACTGATTCTTCTTGAATAACCATAAAAAATATAATAAACTGACCTCTATAATCATATTATCGTTATTACACTTGCGAAAGAGACACCCACGCATACGATATGTGGAAGTAAAGAATGATTGATAGATGAGAATGATTTTGCGAGTATATATGACCAATATAAAATGATTCTGTTGTCCAAGCTTACAATATTAGATCATGTATTAAATAAGATATTCGATCGTTAGAAGCGAGGCGATGGAAATGACATAACTGTTAAATTTGAATATTGCACTATACATACATAATTATTATGAATATGGTTTTGGTATAAAGAGTCTCATTTTTGTCGTTTTCGCCTGTGTCTCTCACCAGTTAATGTTATCAAAATCTTAAATCATCGGTACAAAATACACAAAATAACCTTAATAAGAAATACAAACTCTCTTTTAAAGCAAAACAATAACAAAGAAAACAATACATTCCATTCCACGTAAACACAAAGATATCTGTTCCAACTTTATTCATAAATATTGTTTCTTAAACGCGACCAATTTCGTATCCCTACAACATTTTCCTGTGCCTTTTGGAGATTTTTTTTCTATAACGGCGCACATACACGATACGGTAACACAGTTAAATGGCAAGTTGATTTAAACTTAAAACATTTAAACCTTTAGTTGCTTTTTTAGAAGCAATATTGCATAATTTAGACAGTGTTCTATGAAAAAAAACACAAGCTTTTTAATGTAAATAGACTTAACGCTTTTTTGTGGCTCCATTTATACCACAAAATTTAGATACTTAAAAAGAACTAGATGAAATGACATTTCCTTCTTTATGTACGACATTGCCAAAGTGATTCTACTCTTCCTGATAGAAAACATGAGCAGAATCCAAGAGTAGTGGGCACCATACTCATTCCAAATGTAGAAAATGCAGCATTGTGAAGCATACTACGGCCGCTTAATCAGATGCTCCTGCATTATTAGGTCTCCGGTCTCTCACTCGTCAACGAAACACGACAGCATGAATGCTGTTGTTTTTGGTTGGACTTCTGTGAGAGAGTAGTACCGCACCGGTCGAGCAGTTCGTTCGTGCTAAAATCAGCGTGACTCCACTACCTAAAGTTTTGTGAGAATTATAAAAACAGAACCCAAATATACACTTAGCTATGTCAATTTAAAAACAGCAACAAAATATGAACAAAAAATATGTTAATTATATTGTCGGTTCTCAGTTCGGTTTAATCGAAAATTAAAAGCAAAGTTTTTTTGTAGATTGGTAAAGACGAAATATGATTTAAGTTTAAATTTTAGAAACGAGCGAATACAAAATAAAATAAACTTCACTAACACGAAATTACTACCTACCAAAGTGTATATTACAAAACCACTATAATTTATGCACAGAAAATAGAAGAAGATTTTAATCAACTGTGTGTGCAACTCGTATCACAAAAAAAATGTACTCTACCCTCTAAATTATTCTATTTACAATAAATTTGAATGTTAAGCGTTGCAATTTATATCTTTACTTATTGGTTTCCAATATGTAACCGTAGGCTCACTGGCATGGCATAAACGGGAGTTCTTCAGATATAAATGCATGAAACGATGTCGTACAAAACAGACAAAGAGCTTGATAAAAATATATTCGGGAACATGTAGGTGTATTTCTGCGAGAAATATAACTGCTGTATACAAGTATTCAATACGAAATCGTTGTTCTATTTTCGTTTGTTTCTCTTGAAATTTGAACTTTATAGAAAATATATGTGGGGAGTTAACATTTTTAATCCAAATACGTACGATAATATATGGTATGTAACGAAAGAAAAATATTTGAGACTTTGAGACGTTGATGGGCTCATAAGTGCAGTAATTAGTGATTCCAAATGTTGTAATTTATCTATAATATGTATGCATTTATAATTATTTAAGTCTGTTTATAAAAGGTCTAGTGTCTATACTACAGGCTCTGCCTTGTTTGAGATCTAACTATTTGGTCATGAAGTTCGTGACGGGCGACCACGTACTGGCAAATACAGCATTGGGAGACCATTGCTTTGCATTTGCAACACATTAGGTGGTCCGACGACCTAATGAAGTTCACAGGACTGGTTTTAGCAAGAACTTAGGGAGAGGCCTATGTCCAGCAGTAGATGTCTTTTGGCTCAGATAATGATGGTGAATTATTATTAATAATATTGATTCAAATAAATTTACTTGCTTCCAGCACCAAAAATTAAAGATGAGGACCATAGAAGTGCTAATTTGGCTTGCGTTGCTGGACTGTTTACATTTCTTGGATCTGGTAAGTCGAGTCCGGTTTAATTAGTATTAAGTTATCAATGAGTTTGATCTGGGATATGGTGCCACACTACTTGTGCCAAAAATGAGTTAAACATAACTAGAAATCTAGGAGCTAAGATACGAAAAAATATTATGTCATCGTCTTTGTTATTTAAATTTTCCATAAAAGAGTCATTGTCCGGCAAAAATGGGCCGGCTTAACCTAAGTCGATAACACAGCCTAACAGAATACTGATATTGGTAATTGTTTCGTTGCTTTTGCCCAAGGGAGTGAGAAAATCCCCAAAATCCCCTCCTCTTGCATTACGGGTACGTATGGCGTGGTAATGTTATAAATTGGCGGCTCGTTTGCTTTCCTTAAGGAAAAAACTTAAATTCTAATAGTATCCAACGATGGATTATAATAATATAGATAAAATAATCAAAATTTTTAGCTACTCAGGTACTCTAACTGTCATCAGAGCGCACCCTTGAAACTCTGCTATTATTAGCAAGCAGTCCTTGTTAACAAAATTAAATAGCAAGTGTAGACTTGCTATTAATTTTTTTTAAATAAAAGACTACGAGAGGATACATTCGTGATTGTAGAATCACGAAAGTATCAGCTCGTATTCCACAAAGTTAATTATAAAAATGCACTCCTGCCGTCATGGCGTACATTCCATATTAACTCGATTAAATTGTAATATCACTTATTGAGATTTTAATAAAATCTCAACGGCTTCATAGCTTACAAGCAAATTTAAAAAATTAATACAGTAACATATATACGAAAAGTAACGCACGTAACCATTATTTAACTATATAATACTATAAAGAAATGTTTAATAATACAATAAATCGGTAATTTATAACTTACTGTTTTTCTTACAATACGAGCTTTGATATTGAATTTAAAAAACCTTATCATGTGTATATATATGTATTTATATACACATGTAAAATGTGAAAAAATAATTAACAATAAAAACTTTGACAAAAACACTCGTTTAGATGGATTAATAAAATTATTAGGGTAATTCGTCAAACGGTGTTAGCGTTATTTGTCTGTTAATACCACACTAGCTGATCCCGGAATTTTGCTTAAGGCCATAGCAACAGTTCGTGAATCCAAATCAAATATAATTTTCTCTTAAGCGATAGTACGTGAGATGCATCTAAGAGATGTATCATAAATCCTTGCGCGCACGTAATCAGTGGTTTCATTTTAAGAAAACAGTAATCTAAACGTAATTATATTCATTTGTTTCAGTGTTTTACTTCTTCTCCATTGTGGTTGTATTCAGTTTTTATCACTTTCGATATGTTCGGCGTGCGATCTTGCTGCACGAAAATGAATGTTGATGATTCGTCTTCGGCATTCGTCATCACCGTATCGACAATTGACAGAGGTCCTTTTATTACGAAAAAAACGGGTTGCACTCCGGTAGTGCCGGCAGAAGTGAAAACTTAAATATTAACGTTGTGCATTTTTGATATTTCAGAATGGTTAGGGAATAATTTTGCACGAATTGCTTCAGTTTATACTTTTATAAGTACTATTATTAACATGGTAAAATATAATATTAATTTATTGCGCTACCTTACACAATCATGACAATTTATGGTCTACTCTCCTTCCGTCTTACGAATTTACGATCAGGTTACGTGTCCGGACCCGAATTTAACATGTTCACCCATCACAAAAAGTGCACAACTCTGCCTAAGAAGTTTTCACTTCAAAAACTCTCTTAATTAACTTTATAACAATCATATTTTTATAATACTCTTCTGTTATGTGTCCATTATAAAACGAAAACTATATTATGTTGTTTTATTTTCGACCAGACGTGGATAGACAATCATAACATACTGTTATAGTTTTTAATTATTTGTACACTTTAGTTTTTATTATATTTGACACTCGACGCCATGTATACGTAGGTTCAATCTAAGCAAAGCTTGTACTATAACAGCTAGATTGGACTGATAGAATACTCATATTTATTTTTATAAATTAACATTCTTCAGAACAGTAACTACAAACAAATTAACATTTGCAGATCATACAAACATTTGATTTGAACAGGCAATCGAAACCACAGCCTAAAGCACAGAAGCCTCAAACACCACCACTGCTCGACTGAGGCAGTTAACCTATTTATATATATTTTATATAGTTTTTTATTGAACTTGCAACTTTCTCGAGTAACATGCAATATTCCTTGTCTATCAACATCTTCACGTGTCACCTACCTTTTAATTTTTCTCAATTTTCCCATATAATTCTTAAAATACCCGGCTGACGTCAATAGCTTACCTTTTCTATGCTGTATTAATCAACTCATCATCTGAAAGGAGACCGGAGCCCAGCAGTGGGACATTATGGGTTGGCGCTAATCTCAGGGACAACTGGTCCAATTTGAAAAATTATTTTAGTGTCAGATAGTTCATTTATCACGGAAGGCTACAGACTATATATCATCACGCTTAAATCAATAGGGACGGAGCGAAGTTACGTGGGTCAGTTAGTTACTATATAAGTTAGACTACTTAATTTTAGTAGTCTAATTGATGTATGTATGGATATTTTGTAAAACAAGATATTGGAAGCTTTAGTAGTAGGCTAAAAACAATTTTATTGTACAAAAAATATGAGAATGTATTAAAAGATATATCAGCCAGATCTCGGTAAGTATGAGAAAACTTCAGATATTATGAGTACTTACAAACATTCAGTAAAGAATATGTAAAGATATTTACTAAATAATAGACAAAAAAGCACCAATAATTAAACAAATATAAAGTCCTAATTGTAGTGGTGGTCCCTCAGTCCACACAGGAAAGATAAATATTAGTGAATATTACCAAAGCAACGGAATAAAGCTTGCAACCCCTTACAAGATCACTTTGTTGTCCGTCTGTCTGTCAAGACTTTATTTCAGTAACGCGTGAAGGTTGAAATTGAAACCATACTCAGGTCTATCCGGTCTATCTCAGGCGCAGAGTGGCACACAGTGTGCTTTTAGTCGGTCCGATTCCGATCCACCACCCCGCCGCAAACCCCGGTGGGGTGACAGCCTGTGCTTGTTTCCATACGTAACAAAATGGTTTATTTCAAGTTTTAATTCTTTTTACAGTGATATTGTCCTGTGTAATTTGCGCCCTTAGTGGACTCTTACATAACTTGTTAGGGGTGGTGACATTTCATATTCTTAATCTTTTACCACACTGAAAGCCTCTCACCTCCTTAGTAATAAGAAGTTAATTAATTTCAACTTAATAATATAAATTCGTATCTTAGCCCCTACAATTCTAGCTATACTAAGCTCATTTTTGGAACAAGTAGTATGGCGCCATTTCCCAGATCAAAGTTATAAAAAACTTTGTTCTAATTAAACTGGACTCAACTTACCAGATCTAAGAAATGTAAACAGTCCAGTAACGCAAGCCAAATCCTCAATTTTTTGTGCTGAAATTTACTAATTTGTAAGGATCAACTTTATTCATATTAATTCATTATCATCATCTATGTTAAAAGACGTCTATTGCTGGACATAGGCCGCCCCCAAGTTTCTCGTTAAAAACCAGTTCTATGCTGCCCGCATGCAACGACTTCCTGTGACCTTCACCAGGTCGTCGGACCACCTACTGTGGGGGCCTCGCTGTGCCGTATTTTCCGGTACCTGGTCGCCACTAATGGTTCAGTACACAGTACACTTTGTGATACTTCACTAGTCTAGCAGCTAGTACATGCAGATATGCCTGAGGAGGTGAGGATTGTGGGACCAGGTTTAATGATATATATCTTCAAATTGCGTCAATATTTCTTTTAAGTTTTTTTTTACAATATGCTTAAAGACTTTTACAAAAAAAATATGCTAATAAGAAAGATTTTATGCCGTTGATTTAATAATATGCACTAAAACATATATATGTGGACTAAGGGAGTACAATTTAATCGTTTCTGTAATTTCTGTTATTTAGTAAATATCTTTATAAATTCTTTACTAAATGTCTGTAGTCACAATACCTTTTTTTACATACTTGGCGAGACCTGGCTGACAGTTTGTGAGGATTGAGGTACCACAGTTTAAGGGATGTATTTTTAAATATATCTATTTACAAATCCTACAATTATTTTGAGCCTACTACTAAATCTTTCAATATATTCTTTTGCAAAATATTACTATGGTCCAGCAGTTTACAAGTGCCAAGAAACAATAACAAAAAAATGTGTAATTTTTACTGTGCTAATAAAACATTTTTGATTTATTCAAATTACAGGCGTTTAACTACCCTCCGGGGTCTCTAGGACATGGGGTCGTGATGACATTTTCTTGAAAATAATCGGCCGTGTCGCAGTCTGTCATTAGAGATTGAGTAAAAAGAAATGACTGCGACGAAAAGTTATTTGGATTCAATGAAAAGAAAGGGGATTTAGCAAAGAAAAAATACCTTACAGCTTTTTTATGGCTGACACCCGAGTTTGATAGTAAAATCTTTATGAACAGTAAACAGCAACGCTATTGTAATTAACTAATCTGTATTTGCTGTTATCTGAGATTTAGTCGAGAACAGTTTTATTCAATTGTATTTTGCAAACTGTAACGGAAAGCAACTGTAATGAAATTTAAAGGTTTTCTTGGTACAGAAATCTTACAGATGCCTATATTATTATAATATATAAAATAAGATAAAAATGAAGAAAATAGTTACATCATCATTTTGTACATCTCTTATCATCTTGGCACAGTATAAGTCGCTTCTATTCGCTTAAATCTTTTAAATTACTCAACGGATTTCAATGTGTGATTCAAGAGGAAGGTTTATACATTTGTATAACTAGCTGTGCCCCGTGATGTTTGTCGTGATACCTTTACAACAACGACCGCAGGTAACACTGCCGGGTGCAGTTAGTTAGGCAGCTATTATATGTAAAAAGGGACAAATGAAAAATTCATCTATCAATAATAGTATCCGCGTTTATATGATAATTCCCGTTCCCTTTTTGTTAAAAATATAAATTTTTACACGACTGCAAAATAAATAGGGTTAGGTTTTTAGAGAGTATGTATGTATGTATAATATATTCAACTAGGTGTCGCCCGCAGCTCCGACTTCCAGACTAATAAAATGTATTACTTATGTCCATCCTCTGCTTTAGTGTAAATTAAAAATTAATGTAAACATTTTCTTTAATTGGTTTTGTATTACCAGACTTTGTAAATGTTACATACCTAGGGAATCAAATAATTCCGAATGAAGCAGCATTTCAGTGAGCGCCTGTTGGTTAAAATGGAGTAAAGAATCACGAGTTGGAATTAACATTGTCCAAGCGCACAGTTACCTTAAAAAGCGATTGTCAATCATTTAATTCCAGATCACTCTTACTTGATAATTATTGTTAGATAATTATGACACATTTTTTCTCGTTATACATACGAGGAAAAAACTGCAACTAAAAAGTGTCAAAGTGCGTATCCTGTGAAGGGGAAATACGAAAGTGTGTCTTGAAATAACGCTGACGATAGGTAGTTCTATTATTTTAAAACACATCAGTGACAGTAAAAATATACTTAACATAATATTTAAATTGCCATATCCAAAAAAAAAAAAAAATATTTAAATAAAATAAGCATTCCATTATCATAACAAGTAAAGCAGGTTCCTACAGCTACATTATGTTGTATTTTATGACATCGAACTTTACTGATTGACTTTTAAAAAATTTGATATTCATTTTACCTGGTTGAATAGAAAAAGAATGAAGTAACTTTGAAAAATCTTTTTGAGAAGTCTAAAATTATTTGCTTTTTCTTAATTAATTTGCCTATAATTGTTGCGAAATATTATTCAAGTTGCAAAAACACAATTTTCATTCAAAGGAAAAAGTAAATATCTGTTTAATCTCACGTTATCTAAGTTTCTTAATCATTAAAGTCAAACAAGCATAAATATTCATTATATTCAATGCTCTCACACACGTTTAGGTAGATATTTAAAACATTTTTTTTATTAATTACAAAGGGTTTAGGAGATCGTTTTTTTTCCAAAGACGGTCCCCATTCCATGTCATCCATATTTTTTATATTTTTATCATTAATTTCATCAAGACGAAGATTTGAAGACTCAAAGATTTAGAATTGAAGTCTTTAAATACTTGACATTGGCAAATATAGCTGTACCGGCCGGTTGCCATCTCATCAAAAGAAGAAGAAAACATTTTTTTTTATTTATAACAAAAGGTTTAGTTTACTGTTATTTCATTTTTTCGAAAGACGGTCCCCATTTCATGTCATCCACATTTTTATATTTTCATCATTAATTTCATCAAAACGAAGATTTAAAGACTCAAAGATTTAGAATTAAAGACTTTAAATACTTGACATTGGCAAAAATACCTGATCTGGCTAGTTGCTATCTCATCAAAAGAAAAAGAAAACATTTCTTTATTTATAAAATAGGGTTTAGGAGATCGTTTTTTGTTTTTTCGAAAGACGGTCCCCGTTTCATCTCATCCACATTTCTTATCATTATTTTCATTACGACAAAGACTTGAAGACTCGAAGATTTTAGATTTAAATTGTATGATTTGGTTGGCTGGTTGGCCTTTCATCAAAAGAAGAAGAAGAAGAACAAAGGGTTTACAAAATTGCAAAAGTATTGATCAACGCAAGTAAAAAGACTCGCGTAATATTTTCAAACCTAGGCAGACATTAATGAGCATTTACGTCTTTGTTTTTAGTAATCGAGCTAAACACGAGCGCTCCAGACGTACTGTTTCATATAAAATTCCATATCCATTTTCATTATATACATATATGCTGTTCAGATTTCTTGACATTGTGCCTCATTGGTGAAAAAAAGTGGTATGACACGTTAACGAAATGCATTCAATTAAACAACTAAATACGCCTGTACTCACTCCGGGATATAGTGCCTATATAGAACGCAATATTATATGTATATTATAAATTTAGCTGTAAGCTCCCGAATAAAATAAAATAAGGAAATTCAAATTAAAGTAAATTATACTTGCCAACGTGATGAACAATTAACCTCGGAAACTTTTGAGAATATCTAATTCATAGTAACATATTTAACAATGATTATGGTTGGGAATTGCCAACGAAACGGACTACGAGTAATGTTGTATGACTGACGTCACTCCAAATTTTTATTAAATGATCCAAGTAAACAAACACTTAACCTAATTATAAACCCATTAACTACTAGTGTAAATGATCTATAGTTTCTGATGAAACTAGTTTAACATTTCAAGCCAATTAGAACCACGGCTATTCCTAAACCCCTAATCAAAACTGTAAAATTACCCAAAACCCCGAAAATGGGTGAAGCCCACTGAATCCGGACCACTTCTAAATTAAAACGTATTTTCCGTTGACCACTAACACAAATCTTTTATTGTATGTCGTTTTCCTATAAATCACAATAGGGTCCACTGATAAAGATTTGCGAGCGCCCTACTGACCCAAGCCCTTATAACACGTTTTTCTTTTGCTGATAAACGCAGCTATTATTATCCGATTTTTGCTTGATTTCCTTTATAAAAGGACCTCTACGAGAATGATTTACAGGTGGGAGAGTGTAATTAATGATCAAATGATAACGAAAACGTCACAGGTGGTCGTAATTTGGATTCAACTCTTATTAAACCTTTATTAGACGCACTATATTGATAGGGATTTAGAAATAACTTTGTGACGTTTTTCATTGCATTGAAAACATTAATTGTAACTCTATTATCTTGTGTTAGTGGCTAATATTTTCTTATACGTGGTCAAACACGTCACCAAGTGTTGAAATGACGTCATTTGTTAGTTTTCTAATAACATTATATAATATAATGAATATATTAATGTACTGTTAATGTGTGGTGTGGAACAGGCTCCATGACAACAGAATAGCAAGCCAAGTTGACATTCCACAAACGTTAACGTTATTAGAAAACTGTTTATTAATGTGTTTACTCTAGAATACAGTTAAATAAATTAAATGGGGTGAAATACACTATGTTTACATTTGGGCTATTCCATTTCTTTCGATTTGCCAGTCCGGTTGCTTTATCGTGGTCAAAGTAATCCGTTTTTATAAGGGTGATTAACACATTATGGTAGGCAGCCCCACAGCTCTCATTAGCTTTGGTGTAGAGGCTGTTTAATATTTGTTTTATGTTTTCATCGAATCTTATTAACTAATGTTTTGCTATTAAAATTAAATGAGAAAACTCACTTTAAACTTTGCGACTATAAGTAATTACAAACATTTTATATTCAAAGTATCTTGTCTATTCATATATTTTTTCTGTACATGCCATACTAATACAAGTTTGACATTGCTAATACGATCTAGTCTACTGACTAATGAGTCATTTTACTTTGTTCTAAATTTATAAAACATAACTATAATAAGATTGTGTCTATTATTTTATTTATTTATTCATTTATTTATTAACTTAATACACATGAGGTACAAAGGCGGACTTAATGCCATTAGGCATTATCTACCAGTCAACCTACAGGTGTTGCAGAAATATGATGCGGTAGGTGCAAGGACAAAATTTTGAATTCGGAGATTCTAGATAAACATATACAATTATAGTAGTACATATATAATAGCTACACAATATACACAAACATACACATAAACATATATACACACATATAGACGTGTATTAGCGTTGAGACTATATTGCCAATTCACTCCAGAAAAGTTCGCGAACTCTTTTCTTAAATGTAATCACTTATCTTATTGTCTCTTATGAGTTGAGAACACTCTATTCGTGTGATCTTAAAATACACTGCCCTATAATATGACTGCCTCTGTGGCACAGTGGTAGCGAATGCGACTGCTGTGCAAGAGGTCTCGGGTTCGATTCCTGAGTTGGACCAAATGTTTGTTTGACCAAATCTGCAAATATTTGTTTCGGAGTATGGGTGTTTTCTATGTATAATATGTATGTATTTATAAAAAAAAAAGTATATAAGAATTAATATCAGTTATCTAGTACCCATAGTATAAGCTCTGCTTAGTTTGGGACTAGGTGGCGTTGTGTGTTAAAATGTCAGAACATATTTAAAAAAAAGAACATATTAAAAAAAAATAGTAGTGTTTTGTTCATGTCACACTGTCACTTAACTATCTCAAAAGGCTTTTATCCTTTTAAGTATCCTTGTGACGTCTGTGTTGTCAAGAAGCTGGATAGCCTTAACGTTCACGTGATGATGAAGTCGGCGTTCATGAGCTTTGGGCGTACTTCGATATAATGTCTTCGACGTATATCGAAATACACCGCATATTAAATGAACTAAAATTGGTATGTAGTCCAACTGTATTCATTCTTCAAATCGATGATAGTGTGGCGACTTCCACATATAGCGCAACAACATAAAATATATAACAGCGCCATCTACCGAAGAAACATCGAACTACGGAGCAACGAAGAAAACTAAGAAACTACCAACCCTAAATCGCGCAATAGAAGTTCTCGCGCCGATTAACATATATACAACTTCCCAACATCAACCGTTGGGCAGTGGCCCGCCAGGCATGATCACCTCGCTTGGTCGGAGGATCCTCCTTTTGTGTTGGAGGAGCATGTGGCCCGTTCCTCCACAATAGCATCAAAACACTTTTTAGCAATATCAGTAATTTAGATAAAGTTTATAATAGAGCCAATTAGTGCTACAGTAAATGTGCTGATGAACAAACGACTAATCGTTATGGCCAATACTGCAGTCTCCAACTTGTTTTATGTAATCGTTGCAATTTCAGACTCTGTGCAGAGTCGGTACTTTTTGTCGAGCTAATTTGGTGGCAAACAGTTTCATTACATAGTGTTTGTAACAGAAAATGCATGGAATATGTATGTGTATATTTTATCGATTTTGTAGATGTGTGAATGCAGATTTTGGAAGTTCGTTGATTCAGAATTAGTTCGTTCGTTACTCCAACTCTAAAATAATATATGCTTATTTGTACATATGTGTATCCAAACAAAATAAGAAGAAAAGAGGGCCGATGAAGGAAAAAGAAAAATAGTAAGTATATCATCGTGTAATTGATGATTTGTTTTGTGTCTAGGTTAAATTTATCTTTAATATGTAACTTAGAAATATATTAAAAACGTTTATATACGACGTACGTTTATTGTTATTATTATTTATCAGCAATCTGGTTATCATAGAACAGGCTCAATCTAGTTTATAATCAGACGGCCATGTATAAGATGTCTCCGGCTATTTTTATTATTTGTCTGTGGTACCTTGAACTTACACTTAACGACTTATCAGATTTTTAGATACTTATTTGCTTATTTTTCAGTCTTTTACTTTGTACTATAAGTACTAAAGTGATTTGTAACTTTAAATCACCTTTTGTATTTTCATATAGTGCATTATTACAAAGAACAATAGCGTCCAGCTTCCAAATATTACATAACTTATTATAACATAAAATAGGATTGTGTCCAGCAAATATACTAACATTTAATGAACCGGTGCGGTATTCGTAACCGCATGGTCAGCATATTACTACGCTAGAATGAGCTCACATATTGTCCAGTGCGTTACAGGATAAAAATAATGGGTTACCGGTTCGGGGTAACCTGTCCCCATTTGTTTGTATATTAACACATAGCGACCCGCCCCGGCTTCGTCAGCAAATATAGTTTAGTGTTATGGTGGAGAAAATGCAAAAAAACCTTTTTTTTCCATTTTCTCACTATAATATTCATGTACTTACTATAAACATAAACCTTCCTCTTAAATCGCCCTCTTTCTCTATTGGTGAAAACCGCATAAAATATGTTGCTAGTCTACTTAGTTTAGCAAGCTTTTTGTTCTTGAATAATTACTTAATTAATCAAAAACAAAAAGCGAATAATAGTTATTTCTATGATTTTTTATTGTAGAAGTAACTGGCATTATGCGCTTCATAAAAAATGTTACCCTCATGCAACCATTTTTTGACTGATACGACTTTACACCTTATAGAAAAGTACTCTGCGTGGTAGAAGTACTTTCGCAGTCGCTCCTAAAGTCCAAACATTTATGGGCTTTCCATAAAGTGATCTTTTAGCTCATTAACATGTAAAGTAACAAGTAACGAATTATTAAAAAAATATACCCAACGGCGTATATATATTTTTATTTTGTTTTTCTTTTAATTTTGATGTCCACAGTGTCACTCTCACGACTAAGACGAAATATACATTCATTATTCATACATTCGAAGTCCCTCCTCCCTCTTCTTTCGCAGTCAGGTAAAAATAGCTATACTCATAGAATTACCTATAAAATTTATTAGTAATCTCATTTTTATCGATATTTTATAAGTAAATTCAACCCAAATCCTAACAACAACCAATCCTATTTTCAAATTCGAGAGTTAATGTTTATTTGTGTATAAACTTTGAGAGATGTAGAGAATCGAATAGAATTTCCAATTTGATCTCTCAGTAAATCTATACGTCACCAGTAGAATATAATACGAAAAGTTCAAGGACATATGTTACATTTATATTCTAGAATTAAAATCACTTGTACCTATTCCACTTTTTTATTTATGCTTACACCTGACCGGTTTCACATTATAGCATTATCGAAGGTTAATGGCTATATAAAATCTTCACATCTAAAACCCAACAACTGTGGGTACATGGAAATATCAGTATTAACATACTGTGCGAGGAATTTTCCCCGAAAATAGGGAAATTATATTTTTATGTACCTACGTTATTTTTTATATTAAAAACTTATTAGTTACACAAAGTTAAAGCTATGATATGAAATTACCAATTACAAGTTTTAACATATTATTTTAAAAATTAAAATCGAATCGAATAAAATGATTAAGCCATGTCCTCTATATATTTAATATCTAAATTTGGGTAATACTATATGTCTATTAAATTGTATGTCGAAAATTATTAAGTTATTAAAATTGTAAATTATATATTTAAAACCCGTCTAAATTATTCAAACTCAAATAACAAATGATGTGATATCGTTTTTTGTTTTTGCGATAGACGGTTCCCATTTCATCATCCACATTTTTTGTGTTTTTTATCATTAATTCCATCTCGACGAAGACTTGAAGACTCGAAGACTTAGAATTGAAGACTTGAAATACTTGACATTGGCAGAGACGGCTGATCCGGCTGATTGCCATATCATCAAAGGAAGAAGAACAAATGATGTAGATGACATTACTGGAAATATTTTAATAATGATGAATTGTTCATTACTAATTGTTGATTTAAAACCTTGTCACGATTCCCTTTCCGTTTCTTTTGTCGCCGGGGTGGAAAACTCCTTCGGATCTTCGGCATCGGCGGTCCGGGACTAACGGGCTGTCACGATTCCCTATTAATTTTTAAAGCCTCCAAAGCGGTTAATTTTCTGCCCTTGTGTCATACATGTAGAGCTTTAAAGTTCAATTTAGGATCAGGTGTCAACAATCCAAAGTATAAATTACATGACATTTATATGTTTTAAAAGTATAACTTTAATTGAGTACGACACGAATGGCGTAGTGGCCTAATCGCCAACCCACTGCTTTCTAGTGCTCTAAGTGGTCTGGATTTCCTTCCCCACAACAGACAACACTTTATATGATTCACAAATTATTGATCTAAGTCTCGGTATTCTTTTTGGTCATTTTAAGTTTGTTTTTAAAGTCCCCCGCGACACAGAACTACAAGCAGGAGATTCGTCCGTAAAAAAAAATTCTTATTAGATGAGTACGTTGTCAGTTATTAGTTTCCATTTCAAATACGAAAGTGGGAACTCAGTGTTATAGCATCCTCTTAAAAATTAGGTATTGGACTGTTATATTAGGTTAACCGAACGGATGTTTTTTGCAAAGCTATTGTCCTGTTTAGGAAAACATTAGACGGAGCAAATTTTACATGCAATCTGTCGTAGTTAAATCAAAAGGACGAAACATTTTACTTAACATTTAAATGTCCAGATTCAAGGATGTTATAAATATGATAATAATATTTAACTTATAAATTCACATTATTAGAAAATTTAATTATAAAGTATTAGTTCCATCCTTTTACTAAAGAGTTGCTTTTTATTTATTCTACACCTTACTATAGTTAAAATGTGGAAGTAAAAATATTTGATAGAATTGCGACCACGTAAAGGAAAACGGAGCGGTAATGCTACAAAGGGAGACGACAATCAGGGGAAAGTCGCCAGAAACCGTTGAACGCGACCAGCAAAGGACTGCAATGGATATCTTTCGACAGGTTTTTTTTTACACACAACGCCATCTAGTCCCAAGCTAAGCAGAGGCACTAGATACTAGATAACTGGTATAAATGCATATACACTTTTTTTGTAAATACATACATATTATATATAGAAACACCGACTCGGAAATCGAACTCGAGACCTCAAGCACAGCAGTCGCATACTCTACCACTGCGCCACCGAGGCAGTAATGTGGTCTATGAGGAAAAAACTTTGGAGGATTCTGACATATTAATAATATCTTTATTCTCACTTTAAAAAGTTTGAAAACGATTGTGTACCAAAATTCACTACGTACTCAGATTTCCCCTACAAATACTTATCAGAAACCATAAAAATGTTTTAGGTATGTTATTGAATAGAAACTATCGCTATAAAAAGCAGGCTGCGACAACATGTGTCGCTACCGTACTTTCCAGTTTATGACGTCATAAACACATTTTCAACACGATTCAAAAGTTTGTGTCGCAGATTGTAAGAAAGATTTATGTAGTCTACTGTGATACCTATGATTAGTTTCGATACCTATACCAGGATAAAAATCGAAAGAGTTGAGCGTTTTCATACATTACTTTATGGCTGGCTTTGCGCGCTGCAGATGTTTTTTTGCTACCGGATATTTATGTTACTGTATCTTGTAACAACTGTACTTTATTTTACACATGCTACCCGAAGGCTAAACATTGATACTTAAATACAAGATGGAAGTAAATATATAACTATTACCTAATATTAAAGGCAGACATAGGATATATGTCTATAGGCAGATTAAGATAGTTTTCATATCGTTTATATTTTTTTCAATAATATGTTGTCAGTTTTGTAAGTAAATTTCAAAGCAAATGTAACCACATAAAGTCTAGTTACGTTGTAATCAACGGTTAAGTTTTTTTAGACCTTTCGAATATAGCTCACAGTTTATATGGCCTAGGAGCAATTAGAGACTATCCACTTATGTGACATCAACATTGTGACTGTTGTACATATTAGTGGAACATATCCAAAAAATTTGTAAGCCATTTACTTGTTATCGCAGGTGAATATTGTAAACTAAGATTTTGATTTTTTAAAGCTTTACTGTTTAAGGGGCAACTATAAACTCCTAAAGACCATAAAAAGTTACTTTGCAAAATGGATTCCCTTCGAGAATTCAACGGCAAAAGTAAAGAAAGGTAGAGGCAAGAGACGACCGTCGCATACTTTGGACCAACGAGAAATCCCTTGAGATTTGTGCTGGATTATGCATACAATGGATTGAGCCTTGCAAACAGTAAAGTTATGTATTAGTACCCGTGTATTGTGCCTTGCCAGCACAACATACCGGTACTGATACATAACTAGTATCGGTGTATCGTGCCTAGCTAGTACAACATACCGGTACTAATACATAACTACATCGCACTTTGATCACAGTTTTAGATTTTTTTATGAAATTGTGGGCAAACGAGCAGACTTGTCGCCTAATGGTAAGTGATTACCGCCGTCCATGGACACCACCAACACCAGGCGTCACAAGTGAGTTGCCGTCCTTTGCTGGATGAGGGTAGGGGTTAAGGTATGGGCCTCCGGTATCCCCACTCGTTCGATGAAACACAGCGCAAGTGCTGTTTCACATCAGTTTTCTGTGAGACCGTGATATCACTCATGTCGAGCTGGCCCATTCGTGCCGAAACGGTAGATCCTTCGATTCCTATTCTATGTGCAAGGATTTTATTATCATTCTGTTCTATGCTCTAAATTAATCATAATATACAATTTCCTAGCCTTTTTTCTAAATTAGGTCAGAGTTGACTTCCAGTTTGCTACATCACGGCTGACCTTCGATATTTTTACATGAACCGACTTCCATTAAACCTCAATATAAGTACTTGGTAATACCTAAGGTCTGTAGATAAACTGTTGTTGAACTTTTTGAACTCGAACTGCCTACGACGATTGCACTCTAAAATGAAAGTCACACCAAAATGAGCTTTTAAACAGTGAACTAAATACTAGATATAGTAATCTGTGACAGCATCTTTACAACTATTACTATATTATTACTACTAGTGAACTACTATAGTCTTAGCTCTTTCTTTTTTCTTTTTAAACAAATTCCAAACAAAATTTACTCACTATATGTGTATTTCCAATGTAATCAAATAAAATTGATATAATGCCTGATAATTTTTACACTCCACTCGTCCAAAATATGTCGGGGAAATCCATTTACGTAGCATGGTGGATTAATCTGGGGACGAAGCGTACTTTATTAAATAATTATGAGTTAATTATCCATACCGAACAAGTTGATGTAATTTTATACTAATTGAGAGGAAAACGAGGAGGGTTGCCACTTCAGTTAATTTATTAAGCAACGATCGAACTGAGATAATTAAAAATTAATATTATTTATAACATTTTGTATGCGTTATTTGTATGAGGAGTTACCTGATAGGCAGCACCTTTAAAATATAATAATTTTCTTGTACAGGTAACAAAGAACGTTAGAGGGCTCAGATTAATCAGAATAATAAATTAAAATGCTCACTTACAAAAAGTTCTATCTATCTATGGTGTCTACAACAAGTCTTTAGATTCCTTCCGATTTTAAAACTACTAGTGGCCGTCCAGTGGTCTAAATTTCATCATAATTATTTCTTGGAACTTTTTAGCGTTCTATACTTCTAATTCACATAAAATATCATCATCATCATCATCATCATCAGCCTATCGCAGTCCACTGCTGGACATCGGTCTCTCCAATTTCACGCCACTTAGTTCGTCATAAAGTATAACTATGCCAAAGTTCGTACTCCTCCATTTGCATTATTATTATGTTCGCGTAAAAACGGTGAAAACATTTAGCTTCAAGTATTAATAACTAAATTTCTCTTATTGTATTACTAGCTGACGTTTTCGTTTATAGCTAGTCTGTGTTTCTTAAATTAAATAATTTATTCAATGTTCGTATAACATTTTTCATTAATGTTCGTCATGGTATATAGCCTTCCTCATTATATGGGCTATCATGTTAGCGTTTTTAACAATCATAAGTATCTAAGTACCTAGATATGTCCTTTAAACAGTTAATAGAACTGTATTTCTAATTAATTCTGTAGGCTCTCGGAGACTTGAATGTAACCTCTAAGGCCATAACTTGGTAATATTGATTCATGCTCTGACTCCTCAGTAACTTTCCACATAATTAAAAGTCAATGTGAGGTAAATCCTTAAAATGTTCCCTACACCCTTAGAAATCTAAACCATTCATAGCAACATCAAATATGTGATGCTGACGTCATGTATATTTATGTAAAAAATGTATATAATCAAGGCTTGAGATTCCAGAAAGTTTTGATTTATTTCTCTACTAACTTAATAGCTATATTTAAAAAGTAGTGATCTGGCACTTTAAGTACTACATATTTTAGAATAATACCAATTTTAACCTTGATGTACCATATATTGATCTTGATCACCATATATTTTAACAATAAACATATCTCACTCATCAGCAACACATAATGTCCCACTGCTGGGCTCGAGTCTCCTCTCAGGAGAGGGTTAAGGCCATATATCCCCACGCTTACCAAGTGCGAGTGGGGGACTGGCAAGACTACGTTGTGGCTACGTAAATCTTGCCATTGAATGTTTTAAGCCGCCCGTAGGCCTCCAACTAAGCTTCACGACTGTTATCCTATGATAACAACCGGGACCGACTGCTTAACGTGACCTCCGAATCACTGAGACGCTCATGGTATCATGCCACCAGCAGTCACCGTCGTTGCTAACCCTCGGTGATTGTTTCTAATCACCGAGTGCAACTGGGTTATGAGTGTCTCATATGATATCTCACTCAAATGCATTTATATTCTTCATTCGCTACAACATAACCAAACAAAACCCTCATATTCTCTACGGCGGGTCCACGAGATAAGCATATCCTTCGCAATTATCAAGAGACCGCAGCCACAATCGATCACGACATATTGAACCGTATAATGCAAACGATCACTGTTCTTAAACGATAAGGTTTATGTCATAAGGCAAATTTGATAAATATTACCCAAATCTCACGATAAATTACTCACAGACAACGTCAGTGTTACAATTACCTACACATGCTATTGAATACTAGTCTATATGCTAGTGTTTAAATAGATTTACAAAATGATGAACGATAAAACTGTTTAAGAAGCCCCGAAACTAAACAATACTCTCAGTAAAAATCAATTTAGTTGCCAAAGAGAAAGTTAAAAGAGAGCTTTTTTAACAGAAATACTTTTAAAAACCTTCCTTTTTCAAATAATTATTGTTCAGAAACATTTACCTTATAACAATATTATCCACGCAACCTCGTTTACGTCTACTATTACTCGTAACCTAATAATTTTCCCCCGTTTTTGTAACATTCTTCATTGGTGCTCTGCTCCTATTAGTCTTAGCGTGATGATACATAGCCTATAGCCTTTCTCGATAAATGGGCTATGTAACACTGAAGGAATTTTTCAATTTGGGTCAGTAGTTCCTGAACTTAGCGCTTCAAGCATACAAACAAACTCTTCAGTTTTTCTAATTAGTATAGATACTAGTATTATAAATTGGAAGGTAATTCTGAATGTCTGACACACTTATGGCTAAATCGCTATACCGATTCGGCATGGAATTACTTTGATTGTTTAGAAAGAACAGATTCTATTCTGAATCGCGATAACCGACATACAAGTGGCTGGAACGGCCGTCAAAGGCTAGTGAACTATAATTTATAAAATAATATGTAATATAATTCACTGAATGTATAAAATGTATGAAAATAACATAACGATCTATTATTTTATTGAATATTTCACTTAGAAATATTGAAGTATGTTTATTTTATCAGCTTGCTTGTTACCATAGTATAAGTGTGTGAGATATGTTTTACAAAATATTCTAGTTTTAGTAATTTTTTTTGTTTTTTTTCCTTCTTTTGATGACATGACAACCAGCTCATCAGCTATATTTGCCAATGTCAAGTGTCTTTAAATCTTCGTCGTGATGAAAATAATGACAAAAATATAAAAATGTTGATGAGATGAAATGGGAAGCGTCTTTCTCTTTTTTTCTACATTTAAAATTTCTTTTTCCCCTCTTCTTCGGCTATGAAAGCATTAAAGTCTTTATTTGTATCCTCCGAAAAGAATTGCTTAGTTGCATCAGTTATCGTTTTCGTCTTTTGCACGTAGTAATCGCATCCTTGCCGTTGTCCATTATAGTAGAATTTTCCTGTAAAATTTATGAAAGAAAGCTGTAGAAAAATTCAATATTCTCTTGCCTATCGCGTATCAAAACCTTGATATCTGACAGATAATCCTCTTTATACAGTGAAAGTCGATATACGCCTGTGTATTCGGAGGCCTGTCATGTTTTCGCGCTCACTCGTGTCGCATTCCGTATCTTAGACTATTTTGTGACTATGTAAAATGTTGTTGGCCTGAGCCGCATATATACTCGTATATGCTGTGACCGAGAAAGTTAAAATCAGAAGTGAAAATACAGGTAACAATTCGTTCCACAGATTCATTCTGTGTGGCAAAAGAATTCTTGAAAGCGTCAAAGGTTTTGGGTGCTATATTGAACTTTAATGTACCTACAGTCCTTAAAATACACCTTGACCTTTGTCAAGGTCAAGGTGTCAAGAACTTACGAGGTACATTTTACTGGTAAATCTATTTATTCTCACTATATTCCACTTCATTTGTGATATAATTAAATAATGAAAATATTGATGATATATAAATATGACGCTAATTCAAAGCATTTTGTTGGTTTCGTATGTATCTACCACAGAAGAAATCAAGCTTTTAGTAAGAACTGTTACTTCTACATATAGTAAGTCTTTGTGTGCCTAATGCCTCCTCTACACGTAGACGTGTAGAGCGTAGCATCATGCGTCCGTAGATATCATCGGCGTCCGCCAATGTGTAGAGAGTAATTCGCTCGTCTTAGGTAGGTATTCAACGTCGGCAGACGCGTCCGCCACTAATTCGCTCGTTATCCATTGGATCAAAAGGTTTCAGCGCGAGCTTTCGGTGTCTATCCACACATCTGGCGATGCCTCAGTGTTTAGCATGATTCGGGAAGCGAATGCGAGTGCATGCATAGTTCTTACAGTTTTTGTTTTAAATGACTTTACATGATTACTGATGTAATCTTTAAAATCCTAGATCTGTATCAAGCAAAAGTCATTACTTTGTTGTTGTAATACTTTGTTCGTTTACTATGTATAGTCAGCATCCACCACCTTCTTCTTCCCCATTTTTAATGACTCTTCTGCGATGCATACTCAAATAAAACTTAAAAGTACTAAATTGTTTTATATAACTGCGGCAGCTACGGTCTCTATATCCGCTATATCCGTATTTATTTTGCGTGCTTATATGTTGCGTCTGTTGAAAACCAAAACAGACTGATTGACCTACAGACGTGTGGTCAGCTCGTAGTGATCCATCTGCGAATGTATCTACCGACGTCTGTGAACGCATCTATCGTGTAGAGGAGGCTTAACGTGGTATGTCTTTCCTTAACCAACTAGCTAAATGTTTCTTTTAAGTACTTGTGTTTGAAAACAAAATTATGTCTCAAATTTTAACTCATCGTTTACTTGACCCGTATATTTAGACAACTATAATTGAAATGGTTGTTTTTTGTCATAGTTCTTTGTTTGTGTAGTTGAGAACTTTAGAATTAATTAGCAAAACATATTAACCTTTATTTTGTGTTCGAGCCACGTCGTTATTATATTACAAGTAAAAGTAAGAATAATATTTACATTATATATGTACATTATGTACATAAAATGAACGTATCGAGATGTTAACTTCAAGCTATGAATATATTTACCTTTTTAGGTTATATGTGAAACTTTTACCTATACTAATATTATAAATTCAGAAGTATCTCTGTCTATTAGTCTGCCTGTAACGCTTTCACGGCTAAACCGCTGCACCGAATTGACTTGGATACTTGACTAAGAACATAGATCAGTTTGTACCTCGATAACAGACATACACGCGGGCGGAAATACAGGTATAAGCTAGTTAAATTATAAAATCATACCGTTATTTCTTTTATTTCCGGATTGAACTTCACGAGAATTGACTAAACAGTTCTGGAAGCGAATTTCACATAAACTTGGAAAATTTACCAAACCGTATCTTCCGTGATGGGCACACACTGGACCTATGCTACTCCTGTTGATAGATATAAAAAATAAAACATGAAAAAAAAATTCGATTTTAAGCTAGATAATCCATACTTATACGAGTATTATAACTGTCTGTCTACCCCGCTTTCACGGCTAAAACGTAAACAGATTTATGGCACAGGCTACTTTTTACAGCGATAACCTAGATACACGCGGGCGGAGCTTCGCCCAAAAACTAGTACCGTAATAAAATTGTAAATGAAACCGATTATGTTTTAGAAAATAATAGTGTAGTGAAAGAAACAGCTACATTCATCCATACTCATCAACAGCAGTCTAGCAGTTAACTGCTGGATATAGACCTCTCCCTAGAAAGTAGACTTTTTTATGTATGGCTTTGCCAATTACTCTACTATGCCTGATGGAAAGCATAAGCAGAATCCAAGAGTGATGGTCACCATACTCATTACGAATGCAGACAATGCAACAATGGAGCATGATAACCCACACCATGGTAGCCTAGTGATGCTTCTGCATCATTCTCTCCAGTCTCGTACGAACCAACAAAAGACGACAGCACTTACGGTGTTTTTTGACGTTGGTTTTCTATGCGAGGGTAGTAACGCTGTGGTTGAGCCGGCCCGTTCGTGCTAACGCGTACTACCTTAAAACTTGAAAGATTTTATCCTACTATACCTACAAAGTGAATTCCATGGAAATAATAAGGGTAGTAAAAACACTCCGTATTCTTGAAACATCATTACACGGATAGAAAAACTAATTACCACTGGTCTGACGAAACTGATAAATATACTGAAAAATAACTTCTTACACTGTCTTGACGCATTCAGCATGGGCATTGTGACACAGATGTTCTGTAGCCGAAAGCTCAACACGTTTCCCATTTCTCATGGATTCCATTTTTATGTACGGATCTTTATATTCATCCAAGTCTTCAATATAGTGCACACCGGGCGGCACTTCGGTCCGAGCTGAATGTTGATCGAAGTCAAAGGATGACGATAGTATGAAGCGAGCTGTAAATTAAAATAGTGATCTATATATTCCTGTCTGCCCATAAAAGGTAAAACAATGGAATCTCAGAAGGCATCCAAGGAAAGGTAGGAATAGTTACAAATGCAACACTGAATACACAACTTTGTAGATTTTGTTTAAAATAGTTAAGGAGCTGTTTAAGCATTTAAGATATTGTAACATTACTTATTCAACTTGAATATTTTATTATTTTATTTTAATTTGTAAAAGCAGCTATTGAAGCTGATTTATTAGCAATTGTAGACACTAATTTTAGTTTAACCTTAATATAATAAACCACAATTATTGTCAGCCCTTTGTATTCCACTGTTGGATATCGGCCCAAGGTACACTATAGCCTGGTCTGTTGCTTTTTGCATCCAGCCACTGCGAGTCTTCTTACAGTAATATTAATATTATTAATTTATTTAATTTCTTATTATCTTTCTTTATATAATCAATATGTTATGCAAAAACTTACGAATATATACCAAATAAAGGTTTATTTATTTCTATAGATACATAATACAAATTTATAGCTTAAAAATAACCAGTCGTTAAAAAAGTTTCTAGAAGTTTAATGCAAAAAATATTTATTATGATATGCGATTAAAACAGCGATTAGTGAATGTAACTAACATCAACAATATAAAATAAATAAATATTGTAACACATTTAAGTAACAGTGTAATGTTACGAATACCTTAATGTCATTTAAAACAAGTAACATTTTTGGTTAATCAATAAAATTTCGCGTCCTCCACACTTAAGTTACAGAAATAATTTGATGTTAATTTAAATAATATTAAATACCGTTTAACTCAACAAAAAGAATCAATAAACAAAAATTCGCCATAATAAGGTTCGCACGTATTGAACAACTGTAATTAACTGTTTTTTACAATGTAACAGGATCTAATTAAAAATGATTACCCATTTACCTCAAAGTGATTCCGAATGGTAATTGAAAAAAAAATCTATCATAGATTAGCATACTTTTTATAGACATAATTGCTTTTGTCTTATTTTAATTAATAAGAGTAAGTTTTGAGATTGTTTTTTTTTATTTTATGGTCATAAATGATTGCCATAAATCATTGTCTTTGCAGGAGATATGACAGTAAAACCCCACTGATTTCAGCACGAACAGGCCGGCTCGACCAGGGCGGTACTATCCTTTCACAGAAGATCGACCTAAAATTTTAGCGTTCGTGCTGTCGTGTTTCGTTGGTGAGTGCGAGACCAAAGGCCCATTGATGTAGAACCCTCTCAATAGGCCGCCATAACGTGGATCATGTTGCATTGTCTGCATTCGCAATGACTATGGTGATTACTACTCTTGGATTCTCTTCATGCTCTCATCATGCAGAGTAGAGTCTTGGAGTGGAGTACTTTGGAAGGCCCATTTACAAGGTGGATACGACAAAACGAGTTTTTTTTAACTAGGAATTTCAATGAAATCGGGTCAGTTGCTAAACTGCCACAGAACACTATTTACCATTTTTGAAATTGATATACACGATGCATTTATTGTATTGTATCAACGGGTGAACGACCTTACCTCTAACTACTCTAATAATAGCTACTCTAAAATATACCTTATGTATGAGCAAAAAGACCCTCACACACATAATCACACAACAGTTAAAAACAATAGATATTGCAGAAAGGACTCACACAGAAGTGTAAAAGAAATAACCGAAGATATTATTTCTATCCTTTTCTAATTTTAAACGTAACTTAGTGAACTTGACCAGTGGGTCAGTATGTCGCAGTAAGCGAACCTTTTTTTCCCCGTGCGGATTTTCTCGGATAACACCTCCTGATGACATGTCAATGAATGAATGTGTGTGCGTAACCAAGATTAGGTGGATCGAGCTTTATGACCTTATGGAGGAATGATTTACATGTCCTTCCAACACAAAAGAAGGATCCTCCGACCAGGCGAGGTGATGATTCCTGGCGGACCATTGCCCAACTGTTGGTGTTGAAACGCTGTATATATGGTAATCGGCACGGCTATTTATATTGCGCTTTGGTTTATTCATGTAGTACATTACTCCACAGTTCAATATACCTGCGGTCGATGGCGCTGTAGTATATTTCTGTTGCGCAGTATGTGGAGGTCGCTATAACCTAACGCCGAGTCTTACTGAAAGGACCATTCTTCAAAAGGACATTTGCCATACGCTTTCTATTTTATGCAATTTGAACAGAATATATAAAAATACATGACAAGAAGTCAAACGCCTTAGCAATAAAATTAGCAGTTTAACACAATCTGCAGTTCAGGTACCTCAATGATAATGTTCTCCTATCCGATTACGGCCACGGCTGCCAATCTTAAAGTTGTCCAGCCAACTACGCAGGAGATATTATGGTGCACAAGTGGGTGTGCAAACACAGGTGCACTCTCTGTTCCCTCTCCCTCATAATCCAATGGGATGGTTAACCGACACGATCGGGGAGAGATCAGGCGCACGACCGACAGCTTTACGTGCTCTCCGAGTAACGGGGGATAAGACCCCATTTCCAAACTCCGAGCTGTTATTAAGTGTTTCTATAATCAGAAAAACTCAATAAAACTTTTTGGCCCGACCCGAGATACAAGGATACTCGGGTATTTAATGATATTCCATTATTATATTCATATTTCATCAATACGTTATACAATTACCTAATTGCTATATGTATGCAATTTTAAATCTAACGGATGTCTAGAATTGCCAATTTTATAAGATATTAAGGATTTTTAAAATCATAATATTTTATTCATAAAATACTATCATGATGTAGATATATCAAAATGCCAGTCCAAAGGAAGTTTTGAGGTAAGGTCCACCATAAATATGTGTATTTCGTTAGGTGCGTCTTTAAATAATTGGATGATTATCGATTGCGAGCCCATTTACTTGCAAACATGCAGTTGCGGTAAATTAATTTTGTCAATCATGAAATAGTTATTATTTGAATTGCAAACAAATAAACTCAATATGCGAATACATACAACTTTCAAACCTGTACTATCTATAATATTCTGTTTTAAATGTTTCTTTTCATGTTTCCTTGAGCCTTTTTCTCAAACTATGTCGGGATCGGTTTTAAGTCTAAAATTTTTAATTTAACCTAAGAAGCCCACTAGGGCTTTAATGTCCTACATCTTAGGCTAAATATGTAGGACATTGAAATAGAAATAGTGAAACAATAGATGTAGTCAACTATTGTTGACCACCTCAAAACTTAATAAACAAGGCAATCTGACATACTGACAGAAGAAATGATATGTCGTAGATAGGAGATTACAGATTCAACGTTCAATATATACTTTAAAGTAAGATACTATGTAACGGAAATGCACCTATATTTTGCGGTTAGGATGTGCCTCTCATTTGTACATTGTACTTTAATTACATATTTCAGAAGATTTCGGATGATCATTGCCAACAAGTTTGCGTGTGCGCTCGCCCTCACTAAAAACGAATAAACATATAGTCATCATCTTCACTCCTATGTCACATAGCTATCTCTCTCTCTTTAAATTCAGGCTATAGTAAACTTGACCTCTAAAATATTATAAAATAGTTGCTAAAATTTTCTTTTGTCATTCTTCCAGTCTCTAGTGCGGGTGGAGCCCGTGGCCATCCGTTTAAAAATAAACTTTTTTTTGTGTGTGATCATGCAAATAGTGGTTTTATAATTGGCGGGAAATTTCCTTAAAAAATGGTAAGAATTGTGTTGAAAAATTATTGTGTTGTGTTTGTTTTAAATGTGCAATTATGTTATTCTATATAATTAATCCGTGTAGGAAGTTTTTTAAGTGTTGTGTTTGAATGTCAATCGTACATAGTGATCAAAATGGTTGTGGACCGGTTTGTGATGCGTTTGATCTGGCTTTTATTATTTAATTATTCAGTAGGGTTTTTGATAAGAGATTTTAACTTATTCTATAAACAAAGATATATCGCAAGAGTTTGTTTAAAGACTTGCTTCAAAAGGAATGAGAATTACAATTTGATTTATAGAAGGCTTTTAAGAGTTTCAAAGTAAGAAATTCCTTGAAATCTAGAACTTAAAAGATACTGAAATAAATATTTTCGAATTTACAACTTTAAATGGATTTTAAACATTCACGTTTGATTTAAGATGTTTGCTTTATGTGATGAGCCAAAAAAAAATTGAGAAACTCGTAACAAAAGTTGATTTTTATTCATACCTATATCGTTCTTATTGTTTTTTTCAATGTTGTATTTAAAAATGACATATAAATATTGTTTATTCACCTGGATGATATCACCTAGGTAAAACGCTACCAAAGTGAAATGAGGAAATTCAAAGTCTACTTTTTTCACCCAGGTGAACACAGTGGTATACCTAAACCGCAAATACTACTAAACAATAACCTTTTTCACAAAAGCTAACATCCTACGACATAAACATAGTACACTTTGCTAGCTAGGTACCTATTCAATATCATCACCGTCAGGGCCGCAAGCTACCAAACAGTGGGGACCTTAGGTAGCTGATTAATTGATGCGGTCAGCGGGGGGAAGCCTCGTCGCAAAATTGCGGTTCGGGCCGCAACATATAATGATTGGGCCGACGGGCATGGGGAAGCCCAGGATAGAGTCAGGATAGACGCGGCTTGTTTCTGGGGGGGACCTGAAATAACATGACCCAGGTCCTCCTCAAAGCAGGACGAACACTAAGACCGGCCGTTAGGGTGGTTTTTAGTGGAATCCTGGCTCCTCAGTCCCCGAAGAGCCGGAGATCCGGAGGTATTTAAAAAAAACGGTATTCTATATCGATTCAATCTCATCGATCTTATTCGTCTGACAGCTTATCAGTTGTAAGCATGGACTAAACTGTGTTTTATTTATTTATTGTTTATAAATAAATAAAATATTTAATTTCAATATAACATTATTTTAATATGCAAACTTAAAAACGTTGTGGAAAATAAAGCCCAGATTTTTACTTGAGTTGACTGGATGAGATTGGTGTTGTATAATTTTGGTAGCTGCCGTTCTGGTGGTTTTTTCTGATTTACTGACAGCTACTGTTCGTCACACAATTTTCTACAACCTGAAAAGCCGAACGCATGACTCCATACAATTACTCCAATCCATTCAACCACTAGATGTATAGAACCTAGATTAAAATAAGATATGCAGAGCACATGTACTTCAAATTTCTGACAATGAAGCCAAGGATTGCACCAAAGGGTTTCCGAAAATAAGTACAAGTAGAAACAAAATAAATTTTGTACTTATCTTTTTCTCTTCGTTCACAGTTTGCATCACTGATATTGCTAGTAGCGCTTTCAGTGCCTACGTTCGAACAGAACCCAATATCTACACCGATATCTCCATGCCCCGATGTCTTCCAATACGACATGCCTTACTCTGAAAAAATCGGTACTTCCCTTCGATGGTACGGCGTCATCAATTTGTCCACAGAAAGGACCCTGAATGAATTATGGCTGAATATTGTATTAGACAGAAAGGCTGATATTCTTGGGGTAAGTTTGTCCACATCCTCAACAAAACATATCGCTTCGGTAGTAACAATCTCTATATTATTATTAAATCAGTAAATACTTTGGTTACATCAGTTAACTACTTAGCTCGCCCCACGCCCACCGGTTCTGATTTAACCGGGTTTACTTATTTAAAACCCGTTCTTTGGAGCGCTCGTTAAGCTGTCGGTCCTGGTTGTAATTAAGATCTATGGAAATCTTTAATGGGATGTCAGTGCCTTCAAAGAGCCTTCGCCGGCGGGGCGGTGTGTCGGAATCATCATCATCATCATCATCAGCCTACCACAGCTGGTAGACATAGGCCTCTCCAATTTCACGCCACAGAAAAACCGAATCGAACCGACTAAAACCACACAGTTTGCCACTCTGTGCCTGAGACGGGAGGGATCCGGGAAGGGCTTTCTTACGACATCCAGACCCCTCCCAGCACCTGCCCTCACCGAAGCGGGCACCGTCAGCTATTAGACTCTCAATTTAAGCGACGTACGGCAGAGGCGTACGTCGCCCCTTCGCAGCTGGCCACTTAAGCGGATGGAGGGGAAAACCCGTCCCGACCATCCACGGTGTGGCCGCATGAGGCACTGATAGGCGCGCCTTCGCCGCCTGGTTTGCTGTTGGCGGATCGGGTCAGAGTGGAGGTCGTCCTACCGGGCCTTCTCCGCCGCCTCCTTCTGCGAGATTACGTCTTCGCATAAGGCTGCCACCGCGGTAAAACTGCTCTCGCTACTGGCCCTGGAGCGTATGACGGCCGGTAGCGAGAGATCTCCTTCGATGACTGCATCGAAGGATATCTCTCGCTACCGGCTAGAGCGTGTGCTGGGCCGAGTCCTCACTGCAGTTGCAGTGGTGACAGGCAGCACTCAATTCCCTCCTAGGCGACCGAGTGCAGGTTCTCCCCGAAGGAACCGTGCCCGGAAAGCACCTGCATCAGTTGGAAAGAAAGGGTCCCGTGCCGCCCTGAGGAACATACTACTGATAGCTCGTTCAACCTTCGAATTCAGTTCACCCTAAGGGTTGCGGATATTAGATGCCAGTCGCTCTGTGTAATAACTGATATTCTGGTAAAACCGGTTGAACTAGTAGCCAACCCCAAATATCTTGGGAATAATGAAAGCTAGGATGATGATGACTTATGTTAAACTGGCTAATGCAAAAGAAGCAGAGAATTTTCTTTTTACAGAACTTTCAATATACTTTTTAAATATTACTTTGACAAACTTGGCACACTAGTTTATTTCTTCTATGTCTCTGACTATATATTTATAATTTAAATATTTCGGAAAAGGTAATCCTGTCCATAATGTTCAAGGTAATATTGTCAAAAGATTGAAAGATCTTTGTTTTTATTGGGATATTAAAGAGACTTTGCTCAAAGACATAGCTTTTTCTACGTATTAGTAAGCGTTTACTCAAGGAAATAAAGTTGTAAACCATGTTTAATGTTACATCATTACCTTCGCAAATTGTATACGAGTTCCTAATTCATTCAAACGTTTAGACCCTAATCTTGCATTTATTTTTTAGAACTGGATAGGTGATGTGACAACCGCTGATAACATCGACTTCAAGATCGAAAATAAGACGATGGAAATCAATCCGGGACCCCCGACCGCGATACCTTTCTTTGTTCAGTACAGCTCTTTAAGCCCAGCACCCAGACCGCAGGCAATTAGACTAAATGATATTGAAATCTGCAACGCTAATACACCCCAGCCAGTAACTGACAAACCAAAGCTACAAACAGAGCAACCATCATTTGCAAAACAACCTGTACTGAGACCTGAGACCTATAAGCCCCGGCTTATACAAGGCAGCCCAGACATTGACACAATAGATCCAGTTTATGTGAGGCCCACCAATCCTCTTCCCATTACTCCAAGTCTGTAAGTACAGTTTTTGTTATTTTATAACCGAAACATGTTTGAAGTCGAGGAACTTCCACAATTGAACGACTTCAACATCAGTGTAAATATGTAGTTTTACTGTCTGACTTTATTTACTTGTAATTTTTTTTTTTTTAATTTTGTTTTAAAACTTCATGCACACATGTACAACGGCGGGCTTAATGCCCAAGGCATTCTCTACCAGCCAACCTTTGTAATATGTAGTCCTGAGTTATCTATTTATTTTATTTTCAAATATATAATAGATTATGAGCTTACACGTCATTTGAATTACTACACCCTTCTACGCCAGGGTTAACAATTCCCCCAGTTGGGGAGTACGCGCGCCACACTGCGCTTGCGCCCTACCCTTTTTGGGGACAGGGGTTTCCTCACAGGAGGGGTCACCTACAAACCGTAGGTAGCCCGAGGCACGTCGGGGTTTCAGGGTTTTCCTTTCTAGCGTGTACCTAGTTCCTCGTTACCCGAGACGGCGTGCGGTTTTAGTCGGTTCGAGTCCGACATACCACCAGGAGGTGGCATCCGAGGGGATTTCCGCACGAAAAAAAAGCGTTAACAATTTCACATAATACAGAATTGTTTTTTTTTAAGTTTTAATACATAATTGCAAAAGCAAATCTTCAAGAAAAACTTAAGTAATTATAAAATTAATGTAAAAAAAAATAGTTCTAATTTTCAGTTTCAAACTGTTGTTATTCATGTTCGAGTTTCTTAAAGAAAGGAGACATGTTTTTTCCCGGAAGTTTTCTTCCGAAGACAAAGGCTGGTAAAACTGTTGTAATATAAATAAATCAAAACTATTCGTAACTTCATGCGCCTTACCAGAGCTAAAGAATTTAAAAAGTTAAGCTACGCTGTATTTTTCAAAGAGTAAGCTCTGAAAAAGACACAAGCTTAATTTATCCCCGTAAGGATTTTACTTGTACATGGAATATTGCTTTTTTATACTGTTTAAATGTCTAGCTGCGGCTCGAACGTAGTTGTAATTTATGTGGGTTCATTATGATGAGGTAAAAGATAATATTTTGCTTATTCGTTTTTAGTTTTTGACAGTTACTTGAGAATGTAACTAAGCCAAATTTAATGAAACGAGAATGGGTACTCTGTTGGTAGAGTTTCTCTGTTAGGTTTGATGACATGTGCTGCGTATATATTTGCTAGAATTTAGAAAATAAATAATTGTGGTTTTGGGCAGTAAAATGAACAATGTACATAATATTGTTGGCAACATGTTGCATTAATAATCCATAATGTCGCAGCTGGGCTCGAGACTCCTCTCAAGACAAGGTTAAAGCCAAACGTCCCCACGCTGGCCAAGAGCGGGTTGGGGACTGGCAAGGATACGTTGTGGCTACGTATCTAGCCGTTGGATGTTTTTAAACCGCCCGAAGGCCTCCAACTAAGCTTCACGACTGTTATCGTATGATAACAACCGGGACCGACTGCTTAACGTGACCTCCGAATCACGGAGACGCTCATGGTAACATGCCACCAGCGGTCACCCATCCAGGTACTGACCGCGCCATCGTTGCTTACCCTCGATGATTGTTTCTAATCACCGAGTGCAACTGGGCTATGAGCGTCGT